>CM050171.1:5783734-6158734 GCA_027410445.1 Discoglossus pictus | reverse complement strand
CTGTGTAATCATTACCTCACTGCCAGGGCGGATTTACTGTGTGAGGGGCTCTGGGGCAACTCAATGATAAGCCCCTAATTTGTGTGTGTGCCGGGATTATACAGAGAGGGCGGATTCACAGCAGGGACATATAAATAGACATTTTTAGGCAGCATAACCTCTTATTTATTATTGTTATTTAGTTACAATAAGCAACGTGTAAAGCAGCTCCGCATACTGAGATATAGTGCAAATAACGAGAGATTCTGGTCCGGAGAGCTTACAATTTAAAAAGAGGTGATACAGTGAGAATAAAGGGTATCATCTCAAGGGCCTCAAGTACACAGTATGGCCACAGAAGTATATGCCCCACTGTGTTTGCCCCGCTGTGTAACAAGTTTGGGGTTAGGTTTCAGCATTAGTGACCAATTCACGTTATGACAAGACCCCCCTGCGCTGCGCAGTGTGCGAAAGTTTAACAATAATGTGCATTACGGAGTTCAGCTGGCGAGGCCCAACTAAGGGTTTGCGGTTTCTCCATTTCAGGGTAGAATTGCCTGGTATTTAGGGGCTGGATCACTCTACTAGACTGATATACTACAGGATATTTCTCCCTGTGACGGGCACATGTGAGGTAAAAGCGGCTGCTCTCAGAGGGTTATCATGTCCATAGAAGTAACCTATTAAGGATAGTTCATTATCTGATTGAGCGCCTCTATTTGCGTTGTTGCTTTAACACTACTTGGTCCCATCACAAGACATATACTTTATGTACAAGATCACAAAGCACAAAGGACGAGATAGCGCAAGGGGCGGAGAAAGAACGGGGGCAAAGGGAGAACATGGGGGAACTGTGATATGGATTGAGGCCAATTGGAGCCAAGTGGGTCAAAAGAAGAAGCAGATGGAGTGCACACAGGATAGAGAGAAGCCAAGATGATTGGAGTGGGAAACCTGAGAGCCAACGTAGACATGAGGCAGATTGAATATAGGGGTGGAAAGAGGGCAGAGACATAGGTAGATAAAGTGTAAAAGAGAGTGCATCTTATAGTACTGATAAAAAGAGTACAGTGTGCAAAAGAAAGAGCATATAGTGAGCACAGAGAGTCTAGAAGGGCAAGAAAGATCTCAACAGGGCAAAGAGATAGAAGAGGTGGTAAGAGTGCCAAGGTGGGGGGGGGGGGAGACGTTACATAGAGGAAGTGAGATAGCAGTGATAGAGTGGGACAAATAGAGTGCAATGCAAGGATGTAGTAAGCATATGGGGAGGGCAAAGAGCAAGTGACAAAGAGAGTGCAAGGGTGAGAGAGATCATAAGAGAGGGGAAGGGTGCCTAGAGAATAGAGAGGGATCAAAATGGCTGTGGAGGAGACTACAGGTGAGAGATCATAATGGAAAGGGGAGAATACAAGACATAAGACAATGTTAAGATTGAATGAGGTAGAAGAATAAGAACTTGAGATACAAAGAGCAGAGTCAAGAGCCTGGTGTTGAGCCTCCAGATCCAGTAATAAAAGTAGAAGAGGGTCAGCACGAGAGAGCCAGTAAGCCGCCACGCCTTGGAGTAGCTCCAGTCTAGTGGAAGGAGACAAAAAGATATACTTATACATACTCTAGGTATCCCAAGGTGGGATAGATACAAAAATATACTTATATAGACGTTAGATATCCCAGAGTGACCCTTTTAATTTATTTTCACTTTGCTGTTCTAGATTAAATTTAACAAAATCCAGTTTGATCTGAACATTTCTGTCAACCAACATTTTTATTTCTTGCCACGTGAGCAAGCTCGTTCTTTTCCAATGGAGAACAATCAACCACTTCGCCACTGGTAAAATATTAATGATCATATTAACTTTTACTCTATAAATTATTTCGTAATAAAGGGGAATAATATCATATCTGGTGTTTATGTTAGCTCATATTTTATAACCCTAAATATTTGGATAAGCGGACAGATCCACCACAGTATTCATGTTGCCAATATAAATTGATTTAATGAACAGAGCAGCATGTGACTATGAAGAGCTGTTTTTCCTAACCATTCAGTTTCCCATTATGTGGTCAATTCAGTGCTGAACTAGGGACAGTACCATTTGTTATCCTGCAGTAACATTTTGTGGCTATTTAAGTGTACTATTGTTCCTGTGTTCCCACTCTTTTTCTCTGTAGGTGCCTCCAATAGATCCACCCCCAGGGCGGGCAAGCGATGCCCACATTTTTCCTTGCCTCCTGATTTGCTCTTTATGGATCAATCAGCTGCATACTCCATGAGGCACATCTGTTAATGGTTGGTTCTAATCTGGGCGGAGAGTTTGCATATATTCCGCCCACAAACATGTAAATCCTTTGTGCTAAAATTGTATAAATACACTGCCTGTAACCAGAAATAAACATGCTCTTCTTGGGAAACATAGACAATCGTGTGTTTCATTTAGAGGGAAGTCTACTGAGCTAAACTCACTTTGTTGCCCTGAAGCTCTACTCTTCTCTTGGGAGAAGGGATTGAATACCAGGTTGGACTCTGCTGGGTAGGATTGGTCTCCTTGGCCTTTTCAAACCCACTAAAGAAGCAGATGATACCGGTTAGCTGATCCAGTGACCCTGTGCTCCTGAGCTGATGCTGACCACCGGGCACAGAGAGGTCTCCTTCTAAGAAGATAACCTGGCAGGAATTTGTGGAGCTGGATATTTCCCCTCCCTGAAATCTTCACAGTGACACCCAAAGCTCCAATTAAACCAGTAACTCCCAGGTTAATAGAAACATTTAGAGTGAAAGTGTTAGATAGCTCAGCTTGAGAGATGGATATTGTAGAATAAACTATCTGACAATCTGTGTCCATTGAATAGCTTTAAAGAATTAGTTTTACTTTCTACCAGATATTTATTTATAAACAAAGTCATTTCTCAGATGTAACATATTTTCTCTAAGTAGCCGGATAAGCAGAGTTTGCCAAAGGAATCTACCTCTGTGTTATCTTTCACACCATACAATTAGGTGCCCAACAATATAAATTCCACTGTAACATATAAAACCAGAACAGAGTTATACAATGTATATGGTTAGAATTACTGGACAGGTTTTGGAGATGTCACAATTTAGTTAATCTGCCAATATGGTAACATGAAACTGGAAAAAAATGTCTTTAAGATGTTCCACCTTATTGAATCAAGTCCAATATATGAGAAATTCAATTACAAACTATCTAAAGATGTTCCTGGTGTGTTACAGTACTGAACAACACACAAAAAAAGTCTTCTACACAGGGCTGAATATTCTTTAGGTGCCCTTGCAACACTAACTTAATTCTAAGGATTTGCTGTCCCTTTTAGTGCATGACATTATTTAATCAAATAGAGCCCTACACATATTAGTATGTTTATATGATCAAATGTCTATATAAAAGACATTCAGTCATAGTTGTGTCTGACTCTCTGTGACCCTTTAATGTTTCTGGAATGGCCAGTTCCTTCTCAATTTGTCTGACCTTTCTGCCATGACCTGCCCATCTTGGGTGACCCTTCATGGTAATGCTCACAGCTTCATTGAAGTTTACAAGCCTCTTCACCACGACAAGATAGAGGTCCAGAACGGGATATAAAAGGTAGTGACTGTATAATAAATGTTAACGGTAATAATAATATACCAAAAGGGACACAATGTGGAAAGAAATGACAGTGATACGAACACTACAAATCAAGGATAGTTATGTTAACTATTATACCTGGGAATAAAAGTTATACAATTGATGGAGCTTGTTTTTAATTACATGCTATATTTAAATGAAATAACAAGGCTGTGTCATTCATATTTCCTAGTTATGGGTTATTTCCAGAGATCATTGGAACCTTATAATATATCAACTGGTCATCCATCAGTTCAATGGCAGATCCACCAAAAAGTGATGTCAGGGACTAATTTCTAGTTACTGCCTAAGATTAAAAATATTTTGAAATATATGATTTCACAGGACATTGGGGTGCTTGATCAGTTTCTAAACCAAAAGACAAACATATTTAGTTTTACCAATTAATTCAAATGGAAAAGCTCCAAGACCTCGAGGACAGATCATCCACGTCAGTAAAATCACATTTATCAAATAGTATAAAAACATACTGTATGTGCACTTACATTCAAGACTTGGTAAAAACGGCTTAAAGCACACACAGAGCACGTCCACGCCACCTACCCAAACACAAATGGCAGATATTGCCCAGTCCCAAATTGGTAGGTCTGGAGTATATCGCAATCTGTAGTACCTGTGATGTTGCCGATCATGATAAGTGATCTAGAAAAACAACTTTATGGGCAGCAGGTTTTGTCACAGGTTGATATTTACAGTTTTATTGTTTGCACATCACATATATAGTTGTGAGCGTACGGGCCGTTGCTCACGCTTGCGGGCTCGCAACGGCCCGTACGCTCACAACTATATATGTGATGTGATGTGATGTCTTCATGCCAGCAACTGACGCCGCCTGCGCGAGCCGCGGCAGCGCGAGCCCACGGCCCTCGCATAGCGAGGGCCTCAGTTGCTGGCATGGAGCGCCTTCGCCAGCAACTGAGGCCCTCGCAAAGTTGTGTGAGTGTGCTTCCGTTCCCTGTCTATTTGTCTGTCCCTCCATCTATCACTGGTGTGTGAGTGTGCCTCCCTCTGAGCCTGGCTCCTCCCCCAGGGGTCCTGTTTGCACTGTGGAAGACAGGCAGCAGGCAGGACGCCCTCAGGATGAAGGAGGAGGTCAGGGGACCGAGAGCTGTCGGGATATTTTACCTTAAATCCTCCTAACCCAACTCATATCTCCCCTATCTTCTCCCCCTCCTCTATCCCATCTATCTCCCCCCACACTCCTTCTACCAACCTCCACACTCCTTCTCCCCCTCTCTTCCCCTTCTCTCCCCCCTTTTCTTCTCCTCTCCTTCTCTCTCCCTCCCCTCACTCCCCCTCCCTCTTCTTCTCTCCTCCCCTTCTCTCCTCCCTTTCTCTCCTCCCCTTCTCTCCTCCCCTTCTCTCCTCCCTTTCTCTCCCCCCTTTTCTTCTCCTCTCCTTCTCTCTCACTCCCCTCACTCCCCCTCCCTCTACTTCTCTCCCACCCTCTCCTCCCATTCTCTCCCACGCTCTCCTCCCCTTCTCTCCCACCCTCTCCTCCCCTTCTCTGCCCCCTCTTCTCCCCATCTCTGCCCCCTCTCCTCCCCTTCTCTCCCCTCTCCTCCCCTTCTCTCCCCTCTCCTCCCCTTCTCTCCCCCTCTCCTCCCCTTCCCTCCCCCTCTCCTCCCCTACTCTCCCCCTCTCCTCCCCTTTCTCCCCCTCCCTCCCCTTCTCATTCCCCCTCCCTCCCCTTCTCATTCACCTTCCCTCCCCTTCTCTCTTCTCCCTTCTCCTTCTCGCTCTCCCTCCCCTCTCCTTCTCGCTCTCCCTCCCCTCTCCTTCTCGCTCCCCCCATCCCCTTCTCGCTCTCTCTCCCCCTCCCCCGCTACCTCCACTCTCCTTCCCCTTCCCTCCCCCTCCACCTTTTCGACTCTCCCTCCTCTACCCCTCCTCTCTCCTCTCCCCCTCATCTCTCCTCTCCCCCTCATCTCTCCTCTCCCCCTCCTCTCTCCTCTCCCCCTCCTCTTTCCTCTCCCCCTCCACTCCCCCTCCCCTCTCCTTCCCTCCCCCTCCCCTCTTCTTCTCTCCCCCTCCCCTCTCCTTCTCTCCCCCTCCCCTCTCCTCTCCCCCTCTCATTCTCATCCCCCTCCCCTCTCATTCTCCTTCTCTCCTCTCTCCCTACTTCTCTGCCCCCTCTCCTCCACTTCTCTGCCCCTTCTCCTCCCCTTCTCTCCCCCCTTCTCCCCTCTCCTTCTCGCTCTCCCTCCCCTCTCCTTCTCGCTCTCCCTCCCCTCTCCTTCTTGCTCTCCCTCCCCTCTCCTTCTCGCTCCCCCATCCCCTTCTCGCTCTCTCTCCCCCTCCCCCGCTACCTCCACTCTCCTTCCCCTTCCCTCCCCCTCCACCTTCTCTCCTCTCCCTCCTCTCTCCTCTCTCTCCCCCTCCCCTCTCCTTCTCTCCCCCTCCCCTCTCCTTCTCTCCCCCTCCCCTCTCCTTCTCTCCCCTCTCATTCTCCTTCTCTCCTCTCTCCCCCTCTCATTCTCATCCCCCTTACCTCTCATTCTCCTTCTCTCCTCTCTCCCCCCTCCCCTCTCCTCTCCCCCCCTCTCTCCTCTTTTTTTTTACAGATATATGATTTTCTATCAAAACACTGCATTGATACAAATACACACTCTTTGTATAATAAAACTATCACATATATAGTTGTGAGCAGGCGAGCCTGCCAGAGCCGTTGCTCACAATCGCGTAGCGAGCCCGCGGCACTCATGTAGTAAGGGCTGCGGGTGAGGGCCTCAGTTGCTGGCATGGAGCGCCGAACCAGCAACTGAGGTCCTCGCCCGCGGCCCTCGCGAAGCGAGCCACGGACCTCGCGTAGCGAGGGCCTCAGTTGCTGGCATGGAGCGCCGAAGGCCCTCCTTGCCAGCAACTGCGACCCTCGCAAACTTTATGTCGCAACGCAAACATACGAGACAGTTTGAACACTACAAAATTCGCTAAGCGAGAGAAAAAATGGCCACAGGACAAAACTAAAACGAGGCTACAGCACTCTAAACACGCAAAACACCACAAGAAACCCGCAAAACACCACAAACGACCTATGGATGTTCCGCTAAGACGCATACCACACATTACCCGCCATTACACATTACCCGCAAGTACACAACTACGCTAACGGTTTGGTCTCGCGCACGCACACTATTACACTGCACACATTCATGACGCTTACACAGCAGCTCCACACCACTAATGCTGCAGCAACATCAAAACACATTCACAGCTCTTCAACACAATGCTTCAAAATAGGTAAAGTATATTCATTTATTAATGTATTAGATATCTCAGTAGTACACACAAAACACCATTAGCTACCTTACAATTTCATTGCCGTCATTTTTTGACGGGCAATTCGCTAGTAATTATAGAATTACTAGCGACTTGCCCGTCAATTTTTTTTTTTACAATAAAAGAAAGTGTTGAAATGCTGTTTGTCACACAATGTGAGTGTACTGTGTGCCTCAAGTAACTAAATTCCTCAAAAAGCAGAAATCTACATTACATAAAATAAGAAAAACTAAAATCACCAAAAATAAAAAATGTACATTACAGAACACAAAAAGAAACCTAAGTCACAAAAAATAAAAAAAGGAACATTACAGAAAATAACAAAATACATTACAACCCCCCTTCACTACAAATTGTTTAAAACAATTACACACCTGAAAATGAAATACATATAATACATACATATAATACAATACAACACAATTAAATAAAATACAATACAATACAATTAATTAAAATACAATACAATACACCCCTATCTAATATACATCCCACTATCTAATGTAATAACAATTCAATTAAATACAATACACCCCTATCTAATATACATGCCACTATCTAATATACATGCCACTATGTAATATACATGCCACTATCTAATGTAATATACATCCCACTGTCTAATATACAATACTATCTAATAATACATCCCCCTATCTATCTATCTATCTAATATACAATACATGCTATCTATATATATATAGCTACCCTAATTGTAAGCTACAATAAAATAATTAAGACCATTTACCTTTGAGATGTTTCTTCAGATCAGCAACCTACGGTAAAAAAGATTAAAAAAATTAATACAACACATTTACATGAAATACCTAAACATTCTAAACATTCTAAATATTCTAAATATTATTCTCACTTTTCCAGCATGTCCCGTTCCAGCATGTCACGTCCCAGCATGTAACGCCCTCCATGTCACGTCCTCCATGTTCCGTCGTCCATCTTTGCGTCTTGTCCGGCAATACTCCTTAAAAAAAACATTACATTAGTAAACATAACCCAAATTTAAATAAACACAATCTACATTATACTTACCTTTCCGCGATGTCTCTGGCCTCCTCGTCTTCTCCAGAAGCATCCGCGCATGAAGAAAAAAAAAGAAGCGGCACACATCCACCATGGCGGATGTCTCCGATGCTAATGACCTTCCTATGGAGTATTCCAGAATAAAATTGGCAATAGCGGCTTCTGAATCGCTGAAAAGGCTGTCTATCAAATTCAGCCAATGAGAAGACCCCATTTGTGAACCAATGTAAAAAGTATACACCCCAAAATACAACGGTGATTGGATAACAGACCTGTCAATCTTTATTTGAACCAATCCTAAGGCTTTATTGCCATCAGCCAATCACAATGGAATATACCCCCACGTACTGATTGGTGAAGACATCTGCGCCTTCCCATTGGCTGTCATATTGATTGATATTAACTGTAGCCAATGAGAATGCGCAAATCCTTCACCAATCAGTACGTGAGGGTGTATTCCATTGTGATTGGCTATTGTCAGTGCAACCAATCAGAATGTGCAGAGGCTCCAACCAATCACCCTGTGGGGGTGTATTCCATTGTGATTGGCTGAAGGCATCTGCGCCTTGTGATTGGTTTAAATAAAGATTGACAGGTGCATTATCCAATCAGAGTGGGATTTTAGGGTGTATCCCTTTCTGATTGACTCACACATTGGCGCCTCCTGATTGGGAGAATTTGATAGACAGCATTTTCAACCAATCAGAAGGCGCCATTGCTTATTTTCTTCCGGAAAAGTCTCCTGGAGCCTCATTAGCGTCGGGGATGTCCGGGAGTGCGGATGTAAGTATATATTTCTTTTTTTTTACAGGGCGTGGCAGAAGAGGATCCGGAGGAGGCCGGAGACACCGCGGGGAGGTAAGTAGAATGTAGATTATGTTTATTTTATTTTGATGTATGTCTATTAATGTGTTTTTTTTAACAGGTGCCGCGACGGAGAAGGATTGAAAGAATGCCGGACGGGACATGGCGGAAAGGTGAGTAGAATATTTAGAATGTATAGAATGTATAGAATTAGAACTGTTAACGTGTTGCACTATTTTTTTTAATTTTTTTTCCGTAGGTGGCTGATCCCAATGGACATCTGCAAAGGTAAGTGCTCTTAATTATTTTATTTTAGCTTAGACTTAGATTAGTTAATATATAGATAGCATTTATTGTATGTTAGCTAGGGGTATGTGTTTTATATAGATAGCATAGGATGTATTGTATATTAAATTGTGTTATTTATTTAGATAGATTGGGGATGTATTATTATATAGATAGGATGTATATTAGATTATGCTATTTATTTAGATAGATTGTGTAAAGTATATTAGATAGGGGTGTATTGTATGTAATTGTATTGTATTGTAATTGTATGTATTTTTATTGTATGTATTTGTATTATATGTATTTGTATTATATGTATTTCATTTTCAGGTGTGTATTTTTTTTCTGTAGTGAGGGAGGGGGGTTGTAATGTTTTTGTTTTTTTCTGTAATGTTCTTTTTTTGTGTGACTTAGGTTTTTTTATTTTCTGTAATGTAGTTTCTTTTTTTGTGAGTTAGGTTTTTTATTTTATGTAATGTAGTTTTTTTTTTGTGTGTGACTTTAGGCTTTTTTATTTTCTGTAATTAGAGTGGTGGGGGTTTATAGTGTAGATGTTAATAGGTTAATGTAGAGGGTGTTTAGTTGATATTTAATGTTTTATTGGGGGTGGTATAGTGCAGTATAGTGTTTATTCTTAGTGTCATGATGGTCCTTGAGGACCATCATGGCACTTATGTGGTTAATGTAGTGTTGTAACAGGCCCATAATGGTGTTAATATACCCTTATGGGACTGATGGGGTTAAATAGAGGCTTATGGGGGTCTGTATTGACCCCCATGAGTGATAGGGTTAATGAAGGGCTTATGGGGGCCTGTATTGACCCCCATGAGTGACAGGCTTAATGAAGGGCTTATGGGGGTCTCTATTTACCCCCATCAGTGACAGGGTTAATGATGGGTTTATGGGGGTCTGTATTGACCCCCATGAGGGACAGGGTTAATGAAGGGCTTATGGGGGTCTATATTGTGTGTGTAACCTGGTGTGAGGCGCCTTTGAGATTTTTTTTGTGTGTGTGTTAACACAGCCGACATTGGAGCCTCCACTCGAAGCGAGGGTCCGCATTTGCTGGGACATTGGGATGCTCCACCACCGCAAATGCGGCCCTTCACTTCGCGAGGACCCGCATTTGCGGGGAACTGCATCCCTCGCTTTGCTGCGCGAGCCCGCAATCGTTAGCAACAACTCACATGCTCACAACTATATATGTGATACATTAAAGTCCAAGTCGCGTTTTGATCGTTTTTATTATTTGCACATTATTATTAATTTTTACTAGCGACTTGCCCGTCAAAAAATGACGGCAATGTTATTGTAAGTGAGCTAATGTTGTTTGGTGTGTAATAGTAAAGATATAATACATTAATAAATGAATATACTTTACCTATTTGGAAGCATTGTGTTGAAGAGCTGTGAGTGTGTTTTGACATTGCTGCAGCATTAGTGTTGTGGAGCTGCTCTATAAGCGTGGTTAATGTGTGCAGTTTAATACTGTACGTGCGCGAGGCGAAACCGTTCGCGTAGTGTCGTACTTCCGCATTTGCGTTATGGCGGTTTATGTGTGTTGTGCGTCTTTGCGTATTGTCCGTTGTTGGTTTGTAGTGGTTTTCGAGTTTCGTGTGGTGTTTTGCGAGTGTGGTGTGGTGTTTTACGTGTGGAGAGTGCTGTAGCCTCGTTTTCGTTTTGTCCGTCGGCCATTTTTTTTCTCGCTTAGCGATTTTATTAGTGTCTAAAGTGTTTTATTTTTATTTAAATGAAGGTGTAACTTGTTTTTTTGAGGTGCTGGATGGTTCCTCTCGCTGTAGGTAAGCTTTTTATGTGTGTGTTGTGTGTATTTATTGTGTTTTAAATGTTTGTATGTCGGCGTGTTGCGTCCGATGTTTGCGAGGTCGTAATGTGTGGTAACGTGTTTCGTAGGTTGTTTGCGTTCCTCGTAAAATTTAGCGAGTGTCGGAATTTGTGAGTCGTGTTTTTTGAGTAGCGACGTGAACTTTGCGAGGGTTTGAGGCCCTTGCCCAGTGACCTCGCCAGCAACTGAGGCCCTTGCCCAGTGACCTCGCTACGCGAGGGCCGCGGCTCGCTATGCGAGCCCCGGGCGCCCTCGCCACGTGAGGGCCGCGGGCTCGCTATGCGAGCCCGCAAGCGTGAGCAACGGCCCGTACGCTCACAACTATATATGTGATTTGGACCACCAGACTGGGCCACCAAAACATGTTGCATATTTTTAAGTGTGGTTTTTAAAAACAGTACATTTTATACATGTGACCACAATGGTCGTTTAAATCTATAATTTACAACAGAGTGAACCATGCTTGTTATCTCCACTGATCACAACAAGAAAACTGTAGGAAAATACCCCAAATATCTCCATCATAGCAAGGCAGCAATTACCAAAACACATTTTTAAATGGCTTCATACTATCCCCCTACAGGGAATGTGGTTACAACATATTTTTTACTATGGACTTAAAGAGACTAAAGATTGAAACTTGGACCATAAGTGACTCTAGACTTTGAGGAGGTTAAGTAGAATATGCGACGTGCCAAGGCCAAAGCAGAAGAGAAAATCTTACAATTTGAAAAAATTCTATTTTAGTGTTAATGATTATATGTACCCCATATACCTGTCATTAAATCACAAAAATGAATTTTGTATTTTTCGTTACTTTTTTTGACTTGTTTAATAGTTTTCTTATTGAATTATGTTTATTGTACCTTAGTGGAAAGTACCGTGAAACATCCTCCAAGTTTACACCTATTTTTGTTGGTGGGCCCCATGTTTCTGTCTATAATACAGTACTTTAGGAAGCCGAGAAGATTCACATTGTTAATATTGGTTCCATTTATAACGGAACTAGCGACTGGCGCCTCAAAAAATTTACGGGCAATAACATTTTAAGCCATGGCAATGCTGTTTGCCACACAATGTGAAGTTTTTTGTACTGTGAGGACCTTCGGCGCTCATTGCGAGCATTGCGCTGAGCGCCTTTGGCGCTCATTTTGAACCTCTCCTCTGGTGTACTTTTGCTCCTCTGAGCAGCTTCTGCGCTTATCTCAAAGACAGATACATACAGTATGTCTATATTTTTGTAAATAATAATCAATTAATTAGTTCCTTAATGAATTAATATACTTTACCTAATTGTAATTAGTATATCCATCAATCAATTGGCTGAAGAGCTAACAATCTTTTTACATTTTCTCCTCTGGATTACTTTTGCTCCTCTGAGCAGCCTCTGCGCTCATCACAAAGACAGATACACACTGTATGTCTCCATTTTGTTAATAATAATCAATTAATTAGTTACTTAATGAATTAATATGCTTTACCTATTTGTATTTAATATATCCATCAATCAATAGGCTGAATAGCTAACAATCTTTTTTCATTTTCCCGCAGCATATAATGTCCAGTTGGACTGTTGCTGGCCTGTTTTTTTATTTATGAATATCCCAACTGTGCATTAGAAGTAGGCTGCGTGCGCGAGGGCAAACCGTTGGTTTATTTGTGTAAAGCGCTACTGTAGATGCGTAATGTTGTGATGTGCAAGTTCAGAGTGTAAAGTAGCGTCGTTTGTTTATGTGCTACGCGGTTTGCAAGTATTTGGCGTCCTTTGTATTAGTGTATTTTGTACCTCGTACGTTCCAGTGTGAAAGTTGTACGCGATTGGCGGTGTGCTGCGCGGTCCAGGGTCGTGTAGCCTCGTTTTAATTTTTTGGGGCCGACATTTTTTTCTCGCTTAGCCGATTTTCGAGAGCCGAAACTCTTTGAAATCAACTTAAATTTGCGTTCCACCTCACTCCCAGACGTCCTGGCTGTTCCCCCGTACTGTGTGTGATGTTTTTGTTGTTGTTTTTTTTGTGTGTGTTTTTTGTGTATTTTGATTTTTGAGGTTTAGCCGTTAACTTCGTATTTTTCCTACCTCGTAAACATTTTTTTCTAAGTCTCATAATGTTTTTTATTCTAAGATGCGCGATTGTCAACTGCTTGCAGCCTAACAACCTTTTCGAACTGCGAATCGGGCAATTGATTATGTCTCTATATAAGCACACAGCATATTTTTTTTACAGAAGTATTTAGTTGTCTTCAGTAAGTAAAAACTGATTTAAAAAAAATATGCTATGTGCTTATATAGAGCCATATTCAATTGTGCGAATGGCAATTTAATAAGTCAGGCAATAATAAGTCAGGCAATGAGCGCCTGTAAGTTGTAGTGCCTTAACGGCTTGCCTTGCTACGGGAGGCTCGGAGGCGATGAGCGCCATTGGCCTAAGTATTGCAAGTTTGGCTTGCAGGCGATGAGCTCCTTCGGTGCTCATCGCCTAAGTGCTCCGAGTTAACGGCTCGTCTCGCTTCTCTACATGTTAACCCTTAACTGTTGGAATGGTCTGCAACTTTTGGTATCCAACTACTTAAAGGGGCACTGCAAGTTGATATTGGAAGGCTGTGTACAAATTCACTGTATGTAACAAATCTCGTTTTAGCTTTTATTCCTTTCAAATATGTGCCTATGGTTTCTATGGTTTCTTGCCTAAGTCGTACGCACCACGCAACGTCATCTCGTAGTTCGACAATTATAATATGTGGTAATCAGCTCTTGTGTCGTTTCCTTTACAGGAGTTCAGCCCCATTTCATTTACTCAGTTATCGCAGTTACATCTAGCGTTTTTATGCTCTGTTACTCCTAAAATCTTAATAAACTATGAGCACCATTAAATTGCTATGATTTTAGAAATAGTAGCCCGTAAAGGAGCCCGCAAGAGATACGGCTATTAAATTAGCCTCTTTCAGCTACCTGCAAATGGTCAGCGGTTTACAGGCGGAAAACTCTACGGCCGTCAAAAGCTGAACTCCATTCCAGCTAAGCCTTTGAACTGTCAAGCCCGTAAATGTTACTATCACAAATCGCTATTAAATTAAGGACGCACTGGTGTTCAAACCTGTAAACGGCAAATGGAGCCAAAAATATTATGGCCTCCAAATAGGACCCACAAAGGGTTTACAGACAAGTTCTTAACACTGTAAATGATAATATAAATATACCAGTGGACTTTAAAATATAGGGAATGCATGGAAAGGCATTACAATTACTTGCACAATAATCCGTAATTAAAAAATAGGTATTTAAAACATGTTTATCATATGTTGGAATGGTCATGCATGTGCCAATATGAAAAGCCATACTGCAACATGCATAAACCAATTAAAGACACACTACCAGATTAAATTGCAACACAAAAACATGAAACGAATTCCATATTAACCCTTCCTCGCCCAGAGAGGTTCTAATGTGGACCCTGGAAAATATATATGATTGCATATACATCTCGCTCATTACATCTACATTGGCAAAATAAATAGTGGCCAAATTACACCCCTACATCACATAGATCAAGTACCAGAGAACATTTTATTATTTGCTGTTTAGTCCTTCAGTCGTATCTGAATCTCTGCCACCCTATGGACTGCAGCACATTTAGCTATGCCTCTGCCTGTGCTATTCCACAAGGTTTGCATGCCAATGATACTGTGGACTGTGATTCGTCTGACATCTCTGCTATGACCTGCCCACCTAGTGTGACCCTACATCTTATAGCTCACAGCTTCATTGAAGTACAGAAGCACCTTCTCCAACACAAGGCAGTGATCCAGAGGGGGACCCGGGGGACATACACCACACTAATCTACTCTAACCCATCAGGAAGGGCCACAAACACACATGGAGGCTGTGCAGAGGCACATGGAGCAACAGCCAACTCACCTCCATCAGGGACAATCTCCGCTAGGCTCATACTGAAAAGTCCCATGTCATTGCTGGTGGCCATGTGCCAAGACGTATACCCATTATCATCTGATGACATTTACATTATCACCTGTCATATTGTTATCAGGCCTTCAGGGGAATGCTGCTTCTACAGCATCACACATTGGACTTTGCATGTATATTAACCCTATATTATTATATATGATGTATATGATTATATGATATCTTATGAAATTATTACTACTATTATTATTGTTATTGTTATTATATGTATTCACCTATTGCATAGTAACTAGTGCTCATTAGTTTACATATATAGGAATGTGACACAAATGTGATGTATGTGGATGTCCCAAAAATCCAACCATTGAAACACACTGACATGGTGACAGCGGTATAACAAAGCTTTATTTCATACACAGAGCACAATCGGAAATGGATAAGACTGTGCATTAATATCATGGGTGTGGTGTGGGCGGATCCCGAGAGAGCAAGAGGCTTGTTGGAAAAAGGAGTTTTCTAAAGGGGGTCATTTTATAGTATAAAATAAGCATGATGCATAGCACCTACCAGGGTCACATACGGTCACTACACCGATGCAACCGGAATCTGATGAAAAAAAGGATCATCACAAATCACTACATTTAATTGCAACTTGTCTATATCTGCTCAATGAAACAGATGAATCAACCTCTGGGCTGTGTAATCCAATCTAGTTTCACACATACATTGTGATGACAAAAACAAAAATCTGAAAAAAAGTGGGAAACTAAAAAAGGCGGAGGAGGATAAAATTTTTTTTAAAAAGCATGTACAGTACAGTGCGAAATACTGTAACTGTAACAAGATACCAACTCACCTGATTCCCATCTGCAAGCATTACTAACCATTAGCTAGGTCTCAGCATATCTCACTGTCATTAATAATGATGTGTCATCTCCCAATAAATGCTTAGCTGTGACCAGCGTCAGAGGTTAAGGTGTGTTATTACCTTCTCTATCTGATATTGATATCACACCCATCAGCTGTACAGCTGTTAGCACATGTTAAGGGATAACCATGATATCAGCAATACTGGAAAAATACCCATTAATACGGAGAGGACACAAAGGTCAGCAGCCAGATTCAATGTTACTTACATCAGACCCAAGGATCTGTTCTCAGACTGATATTGAGGTCAGGATCACATGCTTCACTAGTGCATATATCAATGCTTGCTGACATTAACATGCCATTGTGAGACTTTGCAAGTCCACCACCATAGCAGTATTAGTCTACAATTAAGCTAACAAGCATGTCTTAGATATCTGGCTATATGATAGCTTTAATATTGTGGGAGCTACATGTTAAGGGGGGCAGGTGGGTGCCTGTCAAGGAAGGAATGTCTACCTGAGAGGCACTGGGAAAACCTTACACCTCATACTTTTCCTTCACAATGCTTGCAGATGCAGAAAATTCCTTCATGGACCTGAATTTTACCTAAAAAAACCCCAAAACAAACAAATAACACCTGGAAAATAAGGCCTTAAAAATATAGGGACCGCAGCATCTCTTCTCAGCAACATTCCTCAGTGACCATCAACTGGTGACATGTTCAACAGAACCCTACGTGTCCACAGAGAAGAGGATCATGTACCATGTGATGGGAGGTAGCCATCTGTATACAAAATAGCACCAATGCATAGGCCAAGATCCAAGACTCTGTAGCCAGGCTAGATTACATTAACATTAGGACCAATAGATTGTCACTGAAGAGTGCTGTTGAGAAGGCATAAAGATATGCTCAGCCCCTACATCCTCCTCCGCCTAGCATCAGGGACCCAATCCTTTGTGGGCGGCTGCCGTCTCAAATGTGCTGGGGGAGGCATCCCCCCATGAGGCAGCGGCACAAGCAGTGGTGGATCTGGTGGCAGTGGTGGAGGCATGAGGAAAGGAGGGACCGGGCTGCTGTTGCGCAGGGGTGCCTCTGGGGTGGATGAGGCGGGTCGCGCCACCTCTCTTCCCTATTGCGCCCAGCCAGGCCGCTCATAAGCTCCGGGTGATTGGAGGGATACTGGCCTGGATCCCCTGCAGACAGTCCAGGATCTGTCTCGACATGGCCAACATCTCCTCCAGAGCAGCCCGGCTTGGTGGTGGGGATGGAGGTCTGGCTGCAGGGCCCATTGGTGGACATTTGTTAAGGCAGAGGCTGTTAATCATCACTGTGTCTGCAGATAAACCTTAGATTGCATATGTTTAACTGTTCTTATTTAAATTACAATAAGGCAATAGATCACTTAAACATAAAATCCTGTGCTCTTTGGACTGGCTGTTGGTTGATTACTGTTGTTGTGCCCACTGAAGACAGTGATTGTCAGCCTCATGGATTTAATGATGCGTGACCACTGGCGTAGGAAGGGAGGAACGCGGGGGGGGGTGGACCGCCCCGGGTGTAACCTCCTTGGTGGCGGTAACACCAGCTGATGCCGCCCCCGCTCGTGTGAGCGTGTGTGCGTGCCTGTGCGTGCGCGCATCTGTGTGTGCATCTGTGTGTGTCTGTGTGAGTGTATCTGTTTGAGTGCGTGTCTGTGTGAGTGTGTCTATGTGAGTAAGTGCCTCTGTTTGTGTGAGTGTATGTGTGTGTCTATGAGTAAGTGTGTGTCTGTGTGAGTGTGTGTGTGAGTGTGTGTCTGAGTGTGTGCCTGAGTGTGTGTCTTTGTGAGTGAGTGTGTCTGTGAGGGTCTGTGTGAGTGTGTCTGTGTGAGTGTGTAAGTATGCGTGTCTGTAAGTGTGTGTGTCTGTGTGAGTGACCTCCTCCTCCACCGCCTTCTCCTCCTCAACCACCTCCTCCACTCCAACACTCTCCTCCACCTCCTCCTCTCCAACTCTCCCCGTGGCCACCGCTCTCCTCTCTCTTCTCCTTGCCTACCCTCCTCCTATTTTCCTTCCATCCTCTCCCCTCCTCTCTCCATGTCAATCACAAAAATAAAATAAGGATAACAGAAAATAAGTATTCGTGTATATATTTGTGATGTAATTTTTTTTATGTTTTATGTGTAATTGCTAACTGTTGGGGTAAAGGGTGTGGGCTATAGGGTGAGGGTGTGTGTATGTGGTGACCTGGCTCTATATGTATCTATGTGTGTTATTTAATCTATGTGTATTTGTATTATATGTAATCAGTATATATGTGTAATCAAAATGATTGTGTAAAATAGTTCTGCTGATAATAGAAACAAATATAACTGTAAGAACCTGCTCCCCAATATCACCTACTCTCTCTCTCTCTCTCCAACCCCCAACTCTGGGGCCTGCGTGATACTTCGGAAGAATCTACAACACAGTCAATGCATGGGCGAGTGGGACGCAGCTTTATTATCTCCCCCTGTCAATCATTTTCAGGGATCCCGCTTTTCATTGGCTCTCAGGCCTGTGTCGCACTCCGGAATTATGGGATTGGATTGTAACTGCGGACCGCATCTATTTTAGCCAACTGACAGCTTGCGGGCGCGGGAAGGGTTTACGGGCTTGCGGCTCCGGCCCTTTGGCTGCACTGTAAATACAGCAAACTTCAAGCCTGCAGACATACGGGCTAGACGATGGCCTCTGAGGGCTTGAATTTTACTGGAGCTCTATGAATTTATGAATCCCCTATATGGAAAATGGATCAGGGATAACTGACCTATATTCATTTATAGATTAACTATTGATTCAAATTAATATGGATATACATTAATTATCCATTGTTCATTCTGCACTAAAACGAATTCATAGATTGGTAGTTTCAAGCTCCATCATAAGTAGACGACACATTCGGCCGGTAAATAGTGGTCAATAGACAGATAACAGGAACTTATCACTGACAGTGAGCGGTTTATGTACAAACACAAGGCCATAAAAATATATAAAACCCTGACAATATCTTTCCTAAAAAATCCATTGGAAAAAAAAGACAAGTATATCTTTATTGAAAGTACAAGACCGATTTAAAATGATGCCGAGAGCTCCATCCGGTTTGTGGTGTTAAATATCATACGAGATGGTTTTGGTGGGACTTTATATGCAAATCAGAATAACAACACACAATGTTTTGTGCTAGGGGCGATTTGCAATGGGTTGTGTGTCCTCTAACATTGAAATGGATCATCTGTGTTGCATTTCCTTTGGCACGGCTCTGGTGCATTGATCTGAAACACAGTACAGCTATTTTTTATAGGTCATAGAACTACTATATGATGGAAACAATATGTTTGAAACATTTAGCCTGATAATTAGTCAATGAAAACATCTAGTGGTTGATTAAAGACAAATACATTTTATAGTTTACATGTCTGCAGG
Source organism: Discoglossus pictus (assembly GCA_027410445.1). Classification (NCBI taxonomy): domain Eukaryota; kingdom Metazoa; phylum Chordata; class Amphibia; order Anura; family Alytidae; genus Discoglossus; species Discoglossus pictus. The sequence goes on along the minus strand of CM050171.1, from coordinate 6,139,620 downwards.
AGCAGTTCGCATTTTACCTTGCATCTGTCTGAATTGGTGCATGTGGGGTAGGTTGTAAATACTAAAAGTCCCCTCCACCTCTCTGTAGATAGACACACCCCATCAAATGTCAAACTATCAGGAAGTGCTGAATTCAGACAACATGGAACCTTATATATATAAGCGGTGTGAGTTAAAATTATGATTGAAGCTTCAAATGCTTTTATACCCACAGTATACACATGTTTAAATATTGATTGTTTGCTACATATGTCTCAAACACTTCTTACACACAGAAGGAGTTCTGGATTAGCACCCGTGTTTCCTGCACATCCTGCTCCATCTGTGCATTTCTCAGGTGGGCCTCGTGCTGTCTGATTACCAGCCTCCATCAATGCTCCGTGCAGGTACATATTGCTCTGTCAGACTGCCCGTGTAGGCTTTTGCTGCAGTTGCTTCTTTTCGTCTCTATCTACCTATTCAGTCTGTCCCTATCTTTTCAGAACTCTTCATGCCTGCAATCAGCCAGTCCTGGGCCTGTTCTTGGACTCATTTAAGTATCGACTAGTTGACCTGACACTTAGCTCCTCATGTCTGCCTCAAGTCCAGTCCAGTCTGGCAACGTCCAATATACAGTTTCGGAAACAGCACCTTCTTAGACTTCTTGTCTTCTCTCTTTGGAAGCAAATAAATTGCCAGACACGAGTAAGGGTGAAGGAAATGCCCAAAACACTGAGTATTCCCAAAGCAAGAATGCTGGATAATCTTGGCTTGACGTTTCTCAAGATGTCAACTAGTGATCCTGGGATATCTACTGGATTCTGGTTTCAGACTCCAAGACAGAGTCCAGTCACGTCTTGGTTGTCAGTCTGCTGGTTTGTTACACGCCTTGCGCTTTGCGACTAACATCTGGCTTCCGGGTGGGCCTTCACATATCACAGGGATTTCTAGCCTCTCCACCACTTCGTTCTACTACACCCTTAGTAGGCACTTAAAAAAGTGACCTGACCCGTGTTCTGCCCCATCACAATGTTCCAGTTTGGGTAGAGTAGAGATAATAAGACACGTTTTAGAGCACACTTCCAGAGATGGAAGAATTCAGTAAAATGTTGATATAACTACAGTACTATTCTGGAGGCACTAAGTGGTTCTTATCTCTCTTGTCCTCGCTCCTTGACACTTTCACTGATATCTCTGTATCAGAGATGATTTGTAGACATGGCTATTGATGTAGAGAAAGCTCGGCTCAATGCCGCACTTGTAACAGGTATTTATTGCAAGGCTCCGGCCTTTCACTTACACAATATAACTACTATGCAATGCAACGAAGGCCAACTGGAGACAATTATGTGCAGCCATGGTTTTTATAAAAGATTTCTGATCAGATCACGTTGTCATCATCAGTCTTATTGAATGCTGCACTTCAGAGGATAATCTGCTGCCATCCACACAATATGGGCCTAAATCAAGTATTTATTTTCTATCTGTGTATTATATGCATTTCAGTTTTTCTTTATTCATGTTTGCCGATATGTTAATAGAAAAAAAACCTAAAACAAAAGATAAATCTACATGTACTGGTGACATTGAATGGGGTCATGGAAGGACATTCTCCGGTGAAGTTGGCAGATCTCGTAGCATAGACTATATATGTTCTATACTAGTCACAAGAGGTCATATAGAAGGAAGAGCTTACATCCAATGTGATGGCGGCGGGATATTAATGTTGGGTTACGTAAATCAAGGATGGAATTGGTATTGTTGTTATTATTTATAAAGCACCAACATTTATCTCATTGTCATATACATATGGTAACACACATTATATAGAGAGAGATTACAAATATTAATACAAAAGGAAAAGAGGTTCCAGCCCCTGAGAGCATAGAATCCAAAATAGATGGTTAGGCAGATGATACAAAAGAAGACGAAACCAATGGAGGAGGTGTCTTTGAGTCATATTGGAGACCGAATCAGCAGACCGGTTGATATCAGCAGCAGTATGTATAAGAACTATTTCTCAAATAGGTCAATTTTAAAGGCCTCTTAAAATTCTGAAAGTTGAGGGAGAGTCTGACCGGGCGAGATAGGGAATTCCAAAGAGCAGAAGAGGCGCCAGGAAAGGTGGGAGTGGAAGGACGTAATTAGAGAGGAACATATGAACAGGTTCTGAGCAAAGCTGTATAGGGCTGGTATGAAGGGGTGGTATGAATGGGTGGTATGAAGGGGTGGTATGAAGGGGTGGTATGAAGGGGTGGTTTGGGGCATCCAGTATTTACAGAATTAGGTAGGAGGGTGCGGACGCATGCGAGAGTCAAGATTTTGCATCTTATTCTGTAAGTTATGGGAAGGTGATGGAGTGACTGATAAAGCGGTGCAATGGTGGAGGAGTGGTGAGTAAGGTGGATAAGTCTGGCGGAGGCATTCGTGATGGATTGATTGCAGTGCCCACCCCACACGCTGAGTGCAGCTTTCGAGATGGAGCCTCCCACTGTAGTGAAAGGAGCTTTGCCGCCAATCACAAGAAAATAACATTTGATACATAAAGTAATTGTTACATGTTGTTCTTTAGTCGCTCAGTCGTGTCCAACTCTCCGTGACATGCCAGCCACTGCCCCGCTGAACCCCAATCAAGCTCATGTTCATTGATTCAATTACTTCATCTATCTCTCTCTGTTGTCATGTGCAGCCAATCTTTACTACCTACAGTGGTTAGTTATACTATATTGGGAACCTCAGCTGTGTCCCTAAAGCTTCTCACCATCCTCCCACCAGTTCTTTCCCCATTTAACCTCATCTCTCCACCTCCACCCAGTTATCTGTTTTCTTAAAGCTTCTATCGTCGTCTGTTCCTCTCTCAAACCTTCAGTTTTTCCAGACCAGCATTTGACGTTCATCAGGGAATGAGCTATTTCCATGGTAACTGTGTTTTTGGGGAATTCCCTGGAAATATATGGAATAAATGGGCTTCTCATAATTTCCAGAGTAACATTTAACAGATCATACCTCCCCCCTGCACCCGGGGGTGGTGGGGGAGTTAGAGGCAGAGATGCCTTCCAACTGATGTCTCACTCCAGCTCTTAAATATTATCCCGTGCTTGGAGCCCTCCCAAAAATATGTGTAAGGCCCCACAAGAACAGCCATATATAATATATAGCGTGCTCTGCGTGCTCTGCGTATGACATTTAAGAGACTTTCCTCCATTTTTCCTGGAGAGGAATCTCAGATGTATTTTCTTGTGTTTGCTTTATGAATCATTACAGTGGGATAACCTCTCTATTACTTCTGTATTATATTATAACCTCTCTATTACTGCGCCGTTATGGGGAACTTTATAAGCTTGTGGCGTCTCCTACCAGAGTCATTAGGCGAAGATTAGCTCAGTAAACAGAGGATGTGATTTCTAACAGTTTGCAAACTTGAATAGAAAAAAATATCTGTCCCGGCCTCGCAAATTATCATGTCAGAGCACGAGGACGGCTGCTCTCGTAATTACACAAGAATTAGTCAAATTCTTCTCATTAAGGAGAGGGGAGGTAGAAGGCAATTATTTTGTAAACAGAGATTTTAATGGTTCCTCATGCCTAACGGGCGCCTTGTATCTCTATGTGATCTCTGCGCACTGCGCTTGGCCCTTTATAGCTTTACACACTAATCACTGGGGAAATGAGGAATTCTAGGATACGCTTTTTTTTTTTAGCCAATTACATATATATATATATATATATATATATATATACAGTAAATATAATGTATATATATATATATATAGTAAATAAATAGTACATATGTGCTCACATTTAAACCTCTAAAATAAGTTAAAAAAACATATTTCCTGCTCAGAAGTCTGAGAAATATACTTACAGTATTACACTGCATAAGCAAAATGTTTCTTTTAACCGCCAATACACTTAAATTATTATTTTTGCCATGTATTGCCTTTACTGGAAATGGAGGATGCTGAGCAGATGTGACTAATGAAATAGCAAAATTTAAATATACTAAATATACTTGTCATGTGACCATGCTTGTTAGTTCATGAGAATCCAGATTAGACTCCTCTGGTAAAGCAAATATATTATTATATTTGGAGGAAAATTAATCAACTAACAATGCAATTTATGCTTAAAATACATTTTTTTGGTGCTCCGTTATCTAAAAATCCATTAAAAAATTATATATATTTACATTTAATTTCTACAATAACTACGTGTGATACAATGAATCTGGTGGCTCCCTCTGGCAAAGCAGAAAACATGTTTGTACAGATAGAGTATAAAGTTGTTTGTTGTTTGCATCGCTCAGTTGTGTCTGACTCTCTGTGACCTCATGGACTATAACACACCATGCTGATCCCCTTGGTATTCATGGCAGAGATACTGGAGCGGGTTGTCAGTTCCTTCTCCAGTGGGCCGCAGCATACAGCTCCTGGTATTCCTAGGTGGTCTTCCACCCAAGTACAGACCAGGCGCAACCCTGCTTGGCTTTTGGGTGGTGTGACCTCTTGGTTCCCTGACTGGAATGAAAACCAGGTCACAGCAGAGAAAGCACCGAATCCTAACCACTGGACCACCAGGGAACCCAGAATATAGAGTAGTGATAAGATTTTACCACTGAAAAGTCTCTGTGGCCATTACTATTTCTATCAGTAGGGCATGTGCTTCATCCCCCTAATCATGTGACATAATCATTAGGAGGGTGGGAGCATCTAACATTTACACATTTTTTTCATGAAAACCATCTGCAAATTATATTCATTTCTGTGTGTACTTTTCATGCCTAACTGGCTCCTTTTCTGTCTCAACACAAATTACCCTAACAGCACGATAACGAGCGAGATGTTTTAATTAATAATTAATAAAATTCATACACAACGATTTAAAAAATCCACTTTCAACATGAAACCTACTTTGTAAGATCAAGCTCGGCTGTTGCCGGTCTCCACCCGCTATAAGGTCCTAGGGGGAGGCAGCTTTGTCTAGCAAATAACTGCTAATTTTTCAGGCACAAGATTATTTCAAACCAATGCTCTCATTTAGCTGGTGACTTGCTGTGTGTTAAAGCAGTAGCGATTTAGGCCTTTTATCTAATCTTAGCTAAACGTCCTCTCCCATCATAATGACCTTGTCAGGGTGGAGACAAAGAACTCTACTAGATGTTGATAATGTAATCTCTGAAAGTTAATTTTATATTGAATATAGTTGTTATAATTCATTAAATATTATTTTTATTAATGATCGCTGCATGATTAAAATATCTATTAAGGGCTTTAATGTGTCCCTTTAAAGGGATATGGAAGGCTCCATATTTTTAATACTAAAATAAACAACCTCAGCATTTGTGTCTGAACATAATTTTAAGTGCTTAAAAGCTCTGTTTTTATGCATTGAAAACCTCCAAATAGTCCCTACAAAGGTCTGCCCCCGCAGCTCATGCACACTGTGTCTCTATTGGTACTAGATGTACTAGTCAATCACAGACTGTTTCTTAACAGCATGTTATGATTGGTTAGTACATCAAAGAGACGCTGATTGTGGAAGAGCTTTACCGGGACTATTTGGAAGGTTTGTGAGTAAAAACAGAGCTTTTAAAGAAAAAATATATATTTAGGCACACACACTAACTTAGGTAGTTTATTTTATTATTAAAAACATGGAACCTTCCATATCCCTTTAAAGGGCCACATTAAAGCTCTAATAGATGTTGAAATGAAATGACCCTTAATAGAAAATCATATTTAATGAATTATGACAACTATATTCAATATAAAAATAACTTTCAGAGATTACATTATCAACATCCAGTAGAGCTCTTTGTCTCCACCCTGACAAGGTCATCAATATGGAGAAAAACATTTGGCTAAAAGTTAGATCTAAAGGGTTTTAACAACAATCAGATGAGATAAAAGGCCTAAATCACCCATAATGCTGCCCCTACAGCAAACGCTACTGCTTTAACACGCAGCAAGGCTCCAGCCAATGGTTTGTTATGAGTCTTGCCGTGTAATAATACAAGACATGGGTCACGTCTACATGTTAATAGTGTTGTGCTTTATATATATAACACTATACATTATTATTCCGCCCTAGAAACCTGTCTGAGTATACAGCTCGTCAGCACCGAGGCAGAGACAGAAACAGAAAATAGCAGCTTAGAATGAAATGATAGGCTTTCCAGGCAGAAAATAACGGCGCTGACGAGCTGCCACAATTGGATATTACCAGCGAGCGCGCCGGTATCTGCGCCTGATAACTCAAATTACTGGTTTCCCCTCTTGAATGCACCGCTGGGGATTGCAGAATAGAGGGGATCGCTCGCAGGTTCTGTGCACGATGCGACAAATCAATGGTTTTCATCACTTGAAGGAGCCCCGGGGAACGGAGGGGAGTCGCGTATTATAAGTTAGTGAGAACGTCGAGATCCAGGCGCCTACATCTATAGTATCAGGCAGACTTAAAGGGATATGGACGGTTCCTAGCTGTTACTAGGTATATAATATCTTTCTTTTATGTACTTTAATTTATTAAGTGCTTATAAACTCTGTATATGCTGCCTAAGATCAAACAAATAGTCCCTGTATGGGTCTGCCCTCTGTAGCTGACGAAGACACAGACTCTGCTGTACTTGCGGTACAGTGTCTCATGCTAACCAATCAGTGACATACTCCTGACAACATGTTGCTGAGACATGGTCCCTGATAGGCTAGTACAATACACTGCACATGCAGCCCTTTAGAGTCTGTGTTTGTATAGGCTACAGAGGGCAGACCCATACAGGGACTAATTGTTTGAATTTAGGCAGTAAAAATAGAGCTTATTAGCATTTGTTAATAAAATAAAGTACATAAAAGTAAATAGATACCCAGGGATATTATATACCTAGGAAAACCCAGAAAACTTCCACGTCACTTTAAGGGACCATTGTAGTGGCCTAACAACAGGAGCTAGATGTTTTAGATTAGATATAGATTAGATTAGATATTGATCATTAATACAATTCCTATTTAATTATTTTTTTAAAAGCAATATTTGGTGGTAAATTTACTATCACACATCAACTTCTAAACTTCCAGGTGAGCTGCTTGTCTCCACCCATTGTAGGTCATCAAGGATTGGGTGCATCTCTATGTGGGAGGCAGTGCTAAACGAACAGACTCAAACCCATGTCTATACCGGAAATGCTCTTCTGGAGATTTAAAGTGTTATATTGGTTCACCTTAAATTGTGTTACATTCCTCCCTGGCAGAGTTCCTGCCACCCCTTGACGACCTCATGAAGGGTGGAGACAAGCAGCTCAACTGCAAATTTTAATTTAATGTGTGAAAAGTAAGTTTAATAATGAATATTGCTCTATGAATACAAATTTATTTATGATTAATGCATAATTAAAACAACTAACTAAGACAGTCTCTCTCCCTCCTCCTATTCCTCAGATTGTGTCACTATATGAGGTGAGCAAGCTGTGATACTCCATATTGCACTCCATGGTGCCCTGTGGGTGCTCCTGGGGGAGGACATGTAGTCTAATTAAATTTCTATTAGTCAGAACCATAATAATTGCTCCAGCTCCAAATTTCCCAACCACCCCTGTCCCTCCTAGCCCCCAAATGTCCATCTTTTGAATCTTAAAGACACATCTTTATATTACAGCCTATGACATTAAACATGTGCAATGTATTCACTGGAAATAATTGTAATATACAGAATTATTAATTGCTACAAAGTTGTTACAATTGATTGTTTGGAAAAATAAAACCTCATTCTGTGAATATTTAGTGGAACAACCTCTTATAGGGGGCTCTTTGGTTCATTTGTGGGCAAATTACCTTTTTTGGACACTTACACTGGAAAACCAACGAGGGTGGTTGTCTGGCATTGGCACAGATTAGCCAGGGTGGGAGTCACAAAGAGGGAGAAGGGAAGAGATGGATCGGTCATGGGATTGCTAAACCCAGGGAACTTGTCAGATGAATGGAAGTGGGGGTCAGTTTCATTAGGGCTGGTCCTAGACCAGATAACACCCCCAACATGAAGAGACATCAGGCACCTCCCTCACCAGCACTTGGCCATAGTATATAAGATGTTTTTTTGCTGGATCCTTGCCCAGGTGATGGCGATACAGGATCAGTCCCGGATGAGCTGACCTTCTAGTTTTGTTTGTGTATTAATCATATTTATCTCTGAATTATGTCCCTCCCGTCAGGGCAAACAGTTCTCATTGGTGGTGGGTGGCTGGACTGGTGAGGTTCTTATTCCAAATTAGATATAACAATTATTATTTTTCAGTGTAAAGTAAAAAAGAAAAGATTGTGCATGGTCAGTCCTCAGGGAGTAATTAGTTTAAAGACACATCTAAGTTTGCTGGTTTATGAAGCATCTGATTAGAAAACCGATTAGAAAGTGATTATCATGGCGGTGAACACTTATGTCATGTTTGTAACAAGGGCCCATCAGGTTTCTATAAGAGGGGGATGTTTAAAAGGGTCAACCACAAAAATGTGAATGTGAAATCACAGGTTGCTTACACCCCAAAATCTACAATCCAGTGATCTCACTACCAAGATAATTTAAGATATGACTATAAATGGGAGTCTTTATTTGACTCCAAACATTAAAGCCACACAAAACTCCAATTTGGTCAATTTTAAACCTCCTTTTTAAACATTTCTTCTTTAACAAGAGCAAAGAGAGAACCTAATAAAGTATATATTAATTATTTTTAAATGTACAATATGTTATTATATTCAATATAATTATAATTAGATCAATTATGTTTAGTGCAATTATTTATTATTGAAATGAAGCCAGGAGAACAAGAAGGTGCTGAACAATAATTATAGTTAACAGGCTGTAGAACAAATGGATTTCCAGATGATTAAGGTGGAATATGGTCAAGCATTCAGCTAGTCCCTCTCATATCTTGCAGCGATTCCCAAAAGCAAGACAAAGAGCCACTTATTTGCTTCAACTTCTTAAATACTTCATCCTTGCATGGAAAACCTCTCTTTATTGTTGGCATCACATTTTTAATCACTTATCAGTCTTATTAAATCAGCCTTATTAAATTGCGATTCCGCAAATTGAATAGTGCTCTATTTAAGCACATGGCATATTTTTTACAGAAGTTTTTAGTTAGTGAAGACCTTGCTTTTGGATAGAAGTTCACTAACTAACAACTTCTGTAAAAAAAATATGCTTTGTGCTTATATAGTGCCCTATTCAATTTGCCGAATCGCAATTTAATAAGGCTGTATGTCTTTGGTAGCAGAATTATGAACCTTGGCCAGTTACAACCCATACAAAGAATCGTTTCACCAAGTTTACACACATTCTCAGGCCCTCTTCTGGGATGCTACCTTGTCATGGTGAGGGGGCTTGTGTACTTCCATGAAGCTGTGAGTGATACCATGTAAGGTCACCCAAGATGGGCAGATCATAGCAGAGAGGAGAATCAGTAGTGTATGAGAACATTTTTTGCATATATACCAAAATAAAATTTTACAAACTCACCATGATGTTTGCTGAATCCCTTCAGTTTGCAAGCGTAAGCTTTTGTCAGTTGCCACCCCTTAAACTCCCTGCTAAGATTAGCATAAAATTCATAATTTGTTTTGGCCAATCAGGAGAAAGCAGATACATTTTCATCATATTCTGTGGTTCCTGTGTTGCAATTCAGCCTGGGATATGTAGTCTCTTTCTCTCTATATACTGGTGCTCTGATCCCATTGTAAGCTCAGAATCCACCTACCATGTGATTACATCCTGCATCAAGTACTTCCTTTAAAAGGTCAAACTCCATACATGGCTGCTTTAATGTGTGTACTTGGTTAAGTAAGCTCCCTTTGGGTGTGCAAAGCTGTATTTTACTTTCCTGCCTATAACTTTATAAGTACACTGACCTTATCTATATAACAGATATTTTTCTAATACTCAGAATAAACTGAAAAATACTCCAAATGGGTTTAAAATGTAAACATTGTCCATATTTTAATGTTTTATTTGTAATTCTGCTGCTGTGGGTTCTACTATTTTGATTTCTACCTGCTGCTTGAGGGGGAGGAGAACTTGGATGGACAGGAAGTTTTTATCTGGTATGTTAGTTCTAAAACTACCAGTGCTCTTAATGGGAGTAATGGAAAGATAATTAATTTGTCATACCCTCTCAGCTGAGAAAGAAAATGGAGCGTTGTTGCAAAAAAATGTTTGTATATTAAAGTTAAAATAGCAAAAATTGTGTTTTCTTTCTAAAATCTTGAAAATGATTTCACTAGTAACCTTATTTATTTCAGATACTAAATAAAAAAAGCTTCAGTGGCCCTTTAACAGTTATCAAATGTCATGAAGACATTGGAGCAAATTGGATATATAGATTAATTAATGAGAATAATGTAGCAAAGGACCCCGGACATGTCGCCCTCCTCCTCCTCCTCGCCCCTCGCACATTTCTTGCTGTCACCATGATGTGTCTATTCGTCTATTCGCATTACCATCCCAGATAAATTTTTTGACGAGCATTTTGACAAAATATAATATAGCAGACAAAGCTTATCAAAGATTCAGAGAGTGGCTTCAGAATCCATAATTCATGTGAGAGACGCCGGCTCACCCAGGGTGGGTACGAGATGGAATATGAATGTATGAAAGCTGCAATTCCAGGGAGGCATCTGCTTTAATCACATCTGATTTACTGAGCTGCGCCGGACACTAAATCTTAAAGACTTGCAATGTTTGCAGAGAAACGTTTCTTAGGAGTTTTGAGTATTTTTGACTTTCCCAGTGAGGAGTCGAGAGATGTATTTATATCATCAAATGTACATAACTTACCTTTCACATTATAAGTTACATAGAAACAGAGAGACAACAGATAAGAATCAAATGGCCCATTCTATCTACCTAAGAAGAGTTTTTAACATACCCCTTCAATGTAGTTACTTGCTTCTAATAAGAATTCAACCATCTGGAGCCTTCAGCTTTCTTCCTATTCTTGTTCTTGTAGGGGCCCATGTTTCACAGCTGTAACCAAAGGCCACACCCATGAGGGAGGGGATTACTACCAGTGTCTCATGCTGCTAACAATCAGACATTGACATTGCACTGGTGGTGTGAAGCTGCTCTCCGGATGCATTTCTTCTTTGAAGATTATTACACTATGATGATGCGTGAACAGATCTTCTCCACATTCAGAGTTTGGCCAAGGCATTTTTGTTGGCCTATACCTAAGTGTATAATAAAATACAGTGTAACCCCTAAGGTGCAAATACTGGTCTATATTAGAAAACGTCATAGCTGAAGATGAGAAGTTGGACAAACTTCAACTAAAGAGTAATAAACTTGTGGGGTACAAAGCAACAAATGTCCAAGAAGTTTGAGGGTATTGTGATATATCATATGTGGTCAAGTGCCAGGATAACTGACCTCTTGTAGCCAGATACATTATATATCCTGGATACAGTAATGGTTTGGGTGGGGGGTTTTATCAGATGTCCGCTTTCTGGTTTGAGATCTGTTTCTTACATCGAAGGTAGGAGAAAATATCCTGTACGCAAGTCTCCACTGAGTTGGCCATATTGGGTTGTCTTTGTCATTAAATTAGAGACGTGAACAGATAGTGTGCAATGAAATACATCCGTTACTGCTGAAACCGCTATTGGGCAGGGGTGGTTGTTCTCCGTCCATTTCAACTTGAAGACAAAACCTTGGTACAAAACCTTTGCTATTAGAGATGATACCAATGCAAGGATGATTGGAAGGACGTTTCTAGGCCAGGAAAACAAGATTTTGGTTCAGTTAATACCTTAAGTGGGGATTAGAAAGTGATTATCATGGCGGTGAACTCTTATGTCATGTTTGTAACAAGGGCCCATCAGGTTTCTATAAGAGGGGGATGTTTGAAAGGGTCAACCACAAAAATGTTTGTTGAGTAATAGCCACCTATAATGAATATGAAATCACAGGTTGCTTACACCCCAAAATCTACAGTCCAGTGATCTCACTACCAAATATAATTTAAGATACGACTAAACTAATGGGAGTCTTTATTTGACTCCAAACATTAAAGCCACACAAAACTCCAATTTGGTCAATTTAAAACCTCCTTTTTAAAAATTTCTTCTTTAACAAGAGCAAAGAGAGAACCTAATAAAGTATATATTAATTATGTTTAAATGTACAATATGTATATTCAATATAATTATAATTAGATCAATTATGTTTAGTGCAATTAATTATTATTGAAATGAAGCCAGGAGAACAAGAAGGTGTTGAACAATAATTATAGTTAACAGGCTGTAGAACAAATGGATTTCCAGATGATTAAGGTGGAATATGGTCAAGCATTCAGCTAGTCCCTCTCATATCTTGCATCGATTCCCAAAAGCAAGACAAAGAGCCACTTATTTGCTTCAACTTCTTAAATACTTCATCCTTGCATGGAAAAGCTCTCTTTATTGTTGGCATCACATTTTTAATCACTATCCGTCTTATTAAATTGCGATTCGGCAAATTGAAAAGGGCCTTATATAAGCACAGAGCATATTTTTTTTATAGAATTTTTTAGTTAGTGAAGACCTCGCTTTTGGATAAAAGTTCACTAACTAAAAAATTCTGTAAATAAATATGCTTTCTGCTTATATAGAGCTGTTTTCAATTTGCCAAATTGCAATTTAATAAGGCTGTATGTCTTTGGTAGCAGAATTGTGAACCTTAGCCAGTTACAACCCATACAAAGAATCGTTCCACCAAGTTTACACACATTCTCAGGCCCTCTTCTGGATTGCTACCTTGTCATGGTGAGGGGGCTTGTGTACTTCAATGAAGCTGTGAGTGATACCATGTAAGGTCAACCAAGATGGACAGATCATAGCAGAGAGGGCAGACAAATTGTGGTCCACTGGAGAACTGGCATCCACTACAGTATTTTTGCCAAGAAAACCTTATGGATAAGCACAACCAGAGACATAACGATATATGTGCCTGTTGTGCTGTGGTCCATAGGGTCATGGAGAGTCAGACACGACTGAACGACTTAGCAACAACAATATTCTCTGGCAACTCCTTATACTTTTCTAATACACACTGTGAACAGGGATGTCGCACCCTTTAATAGCCATATTGTAGGAAGATTTTTTTAACCTTTTCATGACTCTCTTGTGAGTTTCAAACCTAAGTGAACTGTTCATAGAGGGAAAAAGTTAGTTTTTATTTTCTCCTTATTCTTTCACCGGAGGTGCATAATTATTATACAAAAATGGCATCATATTGTTGAAATAACGAGCGCTTTTGGGGCTAAAAGGCTGACACTCGTTGTGTGTGAAACCTTATTTGCCTATGATAAGTAGACTTTTAGAGCTAATTGATTGAACCTAAGGCCAGACCAACAGCGACTGTCAGATCATAACTTTGTAGTTGACTCAAATTCACCTAATATGTCAAAAAGATTTAGAAAAAGCTGAAGAAAAGGGGGGGGGGGGGAATAAATTAGAGCAGAAAAATCCCAAAATAGGAAAAAAGCACCGTTGGGAGACAACCCAGATGGAGATGAGAAGGTGATAAACTTCAATTGGTAGACAATTTGCTCTAAAGGGTAATGTACTTGTGGCATTATTGTTTAGTGGTTCAGTCATGTCCGACTCTCCATGGCCCCATAGAACGCAGTGTGCCAAGCACATCTTGTCTCTGGTTGTACTTATCCATAAAGTTTTCTTGGCAAAGATACTGGGGTGGGTTGCCAGTTCCTTCTCCAGTGGACCACAATTTGTCTGACCTCTCTGCTATGACCTGCCCATATCTTGGGTGACTCGACATTCATTATGGTACACAAGCCCCTTCACCATGACAAAGTAGTGATCCAGAAGAGGACTTTCTCTGGTTCCTCCTGCTGTCATGTTGCTGAAAATTGATCACTGATTGGTTAGTATGAGACACAGCACAGCAAGTACAGCAGAGTCTGTGTCTTCAAGAGCTGCAGAGGGCATCTTTGATTTTATTCAGTAAAAAGAGCTTATAAGCCCTTCTTAATAAAATAACGCACATAAAAGTAAATAGATACACAGAGATAGTATATACCTAGTAACATACAAGAACCCTCCGTACCCATTGGCACAAGAGATGGCACTCACCCCACGTCTAATACACTCTGTAAGACGACTCTCTGTGTGCTCAGGTTGGTCTATTAAAGTCTTATAACAGATTAGGCGTTGGTATCTGTCACTGCATCGAGATGTGCGGCTGCATTAATGTCCTGCATGTAATTCAAGTCTTTGTTGAAGCTTAAACCAATGTAGCTAAATACTAAATTACCATCCTAATAAACAGCAATTAGGTCGGGTCGCCCGCTAACGAGCCATCTCTTAATACTAGTTGCTGGAATGTTTGGTGATGGATTCTAAGCAATGTTTAGTGTGATTTTATTACTTTAAATGATTAAAATTATGTTTATTATTCAGAGAAATAAGAAAATTATATTATAATAATGCATTTTAAGGAGAAAATGCACTCAAAAGTTGTCAGGTGCAAACATTTGCTCCACCCGCTTCCAATCCTGTTTTATGGTTATAATTTTATGCAGACTTCAGAGCCAATCAGTGAGGACATCCTGGGGTGTCTTTTCACCATAACCCATTGTAATTAGCAAATAAGTTTATCTTACTGTAATAAAAGACTTGGAAGGGGTGGAGGAAGCATTTGATGACTTTGATGACTTCGGGAGGAGTTTAAATCATCTTACAAGTATTTTTGTAATTTAAGAGCATTATATATATTTTAAGATAAAAAAAAAACATTGCAGAAGTAATCATTGGCAAGTGTTTTATATGCAGCCCCTATGTCCACTAAACACCCAAAAAACATATAACCCACAATGAAAGAGTGAATTAAGAAGAAATATTTGTTGTTGTTTCATCAGTCGGGTCCGACTCTCTGTGACCCTATGGACCACAGCACACTAGGCACATCTGTCAGTCACTGTCCCTCTGAGATCCAACAAGCTCATGTTCATTGCTTCAATGACCCAATCTACCCATCTATGCTGTCCTCTTCTTTGTGTGGCTTCAAATAAGTAATATAGGAATATGTAATTAGTCAAAGTACTTTGTGAGGCAATATGAGGAACACTCAAACTTTGAAGGAGAATGGACTATGTACTCTGGAAGGATGCAGGGTTTCTCTTGGTAGAGAGCAGGATGGGGATGAGGCGCATGGAAAGCCTCAGGGAAATTTTAAGAAAATCTGTGAAACTCCATGTTGCATTTTATAGTGCGCACTATACAACCAGTGCTATCTATTGGTACACATCCTTTAGCTATCCTAGCTCTCTGTTTATTGTAATATTGCAAAGAAGTTATCAGGTGCTAAAACTGAATACTTATACAGGCCAGTAATTCTCAACTAGTGTCAGCAAGTCAGACCAATATTACATTTAAAACTTACATTTGAATGTTAGGGCTGCACTGTGTAGCAGATCTAATGTAGATCACTGAATATTGTTGTATTAGGATATGATCAACCTGAATTTTATAACTTGTTTAAAGTCAAGTTCACTTAAGTCTGTGGCTCCATTATCTTTTCTCCTCTTTTCTCAGCTGGTTCTTTCTGTTATTTCTCAGGAGTGTATGTCCTTGTAAACCATTGAGAATTGTATTAGTCCAATTAAAAGCACTGGCGGTTTTAGTTGTCACATCCCCATTATACAGATTGAAGCTTTCTCTCTGAGGAAAAAGATGCACAAAAATTAAAATGACAGATTCCACAGGAGCATAAAAGCTTATAAAAAGTAATACAAACATATTGTTTTTACATTGTAAAAAGTTTTGCCTATTTACAAGTGTAGTTTTTCTAAAAAGTATATTTTAAATACAGAACTATAGTGGACACTGCAATACCATAGCAATAGGAGGCAGTTGTTTTAATACAATAATAATAATAATAATAATAATAATAATATATTAATAATAATGAATACAATTTTTAACATAATTATTTATAATAGCAATATTCCATCGTAAATATTTTTTAAAGATTAGTGTATCAGTGTTTGCCTCCACCCTGATATGGTCAATCAAAGAGACAATTGGCTAAGAGACAGATCTAATTGGTTTTAAGAATAGATTCAGGTTTGAAAGCAGAATAAACAATTATCGATTGTGTATTAATTACTAACAAGGGAAACCTCTGACACAACAAATCAGCCAATGGAGATTACTGTGTTGGGACACATTGTGTCTGAAAAGTTTGCAGCTTTCTAGTAGACAAAGCCACCTCCCCCATTGAGCTTATAGTGGGTGGATAACAGCAGCAGCTGAGTCTATACCAAATAACATTGTGTAGATGAGTAATGATTGTAGCATAATAGTATTAATGCTGATTACTAACACTGATTGTCTTACAATATAAATACTCCGGAATTGCTACAATATTAATTTGATCTATTTACAGGAATCTCCCATGAAAAACCTGCGTGCAGTTCCTGGCTTTATGAGCAGAGCAAATCGTGATGAGTTTTTAATAGGAATCAAACAGCTAACGGCGAGCCCGTGATCAGAGCAAAAGAAAACAATCTCAAAATTTTAATTAACTGTATTTTAATAGCTTTAATTATAATTGAATAATTTAAATACCAGGGGAAACAGTTAAGTCTCCTCAAAGCCTTTTTTATTTACATTTTAAAAGCTTCTTATAGAGAAAGAATGAGACAGAAAAAAAGACAGTTTGGTTTCTTTATGTGGAGGTTTAGCTGTGAGTACTTGGGTGGCGAAAAGGGTGTCGGGTAATGCCCATAGAGCCAGAGGTGTCTGTAATGTATTGGAGGGTGTGAGCACCTAAGGAAGCTCACTAGGACAAGTGTAATTCAAGCAGAACATCACATGCTTGTGGAGACTAACAATATTAGCAGCTGTGTAAGTGAGGAACATAAAATATTTTCAGAATTTTCAAGTTCTATGACTTCCTCACGGCCTGAAGCCTGAGGGGCGTGCTCACATTTGCCTGTGACATGAGATGAGGGAAGACGGAGAGGAGAGGGGGATTTGTTATATATTTGGATATGTAAGGATTTTAAACCATCCCCCTTCTCTACACGTGTCCAGAATCAGACAGTGTGATAACATGGCAAGTCCTGACCTTGCGACCTTCGCTAAAGTATCAGGATGCCTCCAGGAACCAATAGATGTGACCTGTCTAAGAGGAACTCACTTTATGATATTTTCCATGAATAATTCTGCTCTTAGAATAAATATTTTCAAGCATATATATTTTCCTGACCACTTAAACACCAGTGATCACTTGAATGCTACTGAGCATTTGAATACCAGTGACCACTTGAATACCAGCATCCACTTGAATGCCAGTGACCAGTTGAGTACCAGTGACCACTTGAATGCCAGTCACCACTTGAGTACCAGTGACCACTTGAATGCCAGCAATCACTTAAGTACCAGTGGCCACTTGAATGCCAGTGACCACTTAAATACCAGTGACCACTTGAATGCCAGTGGTCACTTGAATGCCAGTGGTCACTTGAATACCAGTGACCACTTAAATACCAGTGATCATTTGAATGCCAGTGATCACTTGAGTACCAGTGACCACTTGAATGCCAGTGGTCACTTGAATGCCAGTGGTCACTTGAATACCAGTGACCACTTGAATGCTAGTGACCACTTGAATGCCAGTGATCACTTGAATGCCAGTGACCACTTGAATGCTATTCAGCACTTGAATATCAGTGACCTCTTGAATGCCAGTGATAACTTGAGTACCAGTGACCACTTGAGTACCAGTGACCACTTGAATACCAATGATCACTTGAGTACCAGTGATCACTTGAATACCAGTGACCACTTGAATACCAGTGACCTCATGAATGTCAGTGACCACTTGAGTACCAGTGACCACTTGAATGCCAGTGATCACTTGAATGCCAGCGATCACTTAAATACCAGTGACCACTTGAATGCCAGTGGTCACTTGAATACCAGCAATCACTTGAGTACCAGTGACCACTTAAATACCAGTGATCATTTGAATGCCAGTGATCACTTGAGTAGCAGTGACCACTTGAATGCCAGTGACCACTTGAGTACCAGTGACCACTTGAATGCCAGTGATCACTTGAATGCTATTAAGCGCTTGAATACCAGTGACTTCTTGAATGCCAGTGACCACTTGAGTACCAGAGACCACTTGAATGCCAGTGAACACTTAAATACCAGTGATCACTTGAATGCTATTGAGCACTTGAATACCAGTGACTTCTTGAATGCCAGTGACCACTTGAGTACCAGAGACCACTTGAATGCCAGTGAACACTTAAATACCAGTGATCACTTGAATGCCAGTGACCTCTTGAGTACCAGTGACCACTTGAATGCCAGTGATCACTTGAATGCTATTAAGCGCTTGAATACCAGTGACCACTTGAATACCGGTGACCACTTGAATGCCAGTGACCACTTGAATACCGGTGACCACTAGAATGCCAGTGGTCACTTGACTACCAGTGACCACTTGAATACCAGTGATCACTTGACTACCAGTGATCACTTGAATACCAATGACCACTTGAATGCCAGTGACCACTTGAATGCTAGTGACCACTTGAGTACCAGTGACCACTTGAGTACCAGTGACCACTTGAATGCTAGTGACCACTTGAGTACCAGTGACCACTTGAGTACCAGTGACCACTTGAATGCCAGTGACCACTTGAGTACCAGTGATCACTTGAATACCAGTGACCACTTGAATGCCAGTGACCACTTGAGTACCAGTGACCACTTGAATGCCAGTGATCACTTGAATGCCAGTGACCACTTGACTACCAGTGATCACTTGAATACCAATGACCACTTGAATGCCAGTGACCACTTGAATGCTAGTGACCACTTGAGTACCAGTGACCACTTGAGTACCAGTGACCACTTGAATGCTAGTGACCACTTGAGTACCAGTGACCACTTGAGTACCAGTGACCACTTGAATGCTAGTGACCACTTGAGTACCAGTGACCACTTGAGTACCAGTGACCACTTGAATGCCAGTGACCACTTGAGTACCAGTGATCACTTGAATACCAGTGACCACTTGAATGCCAGTGACCACTTGAGTACCAGAGACCACTTGAATGCCAGTGAACACTTAAATACCAGTGATCACTTGAATGCCAGTGACCTCTTGAGTACCAGTGACCACTTGAATGCCAGTGATCACTTGAATGCTATTAAGCGCTTTAATACCAGTGACCACTTGAATACCGGTGACCACTAGAATGCCAGTGGTCACTTGACTACCAGTGACCACTTGAATACCAGTGATCACTTGACTACCAGTGATCACTTGAATACCAATGACCACTTGAATGCCAGTGACCACTTGAATGTTAGTGACCACTTGAGTACCAGTGACCACTTGAGTACCAGTGACCACTTGAATGCTAGTGACCACTTGAGTACCAGTGACCACTTGAGTACCAGTGACCACTTGAATGCCAGTGACCACTTGAGTACCAGTGATCACTTGAATACCAGTGACCACTTGAATGCCAGTGACCACTTGAGTACCAGTGACCACTTGAATGCCAGTGATCACTTGAATGCCAGTGACCACTTGACTACCAGTGATCACTTGAATACCAATGACCACTTGAATGCCAGTGACCACTTGAATGCTAGTGACCACTTGAGTACCAGTGACCACTTGAGTACCAGTGACCACTTGAATGCTAGTGACCACTTGAGTACCAGTGACCACTTGAGTACCAGTGACCACTTGAATGCTAGTGACCACTTGAGTACCAGTGACCACTTGAGTACCAGTGACCACTTGAATGCCAGTGATCACTTGAATGCTATTGAGCACTTGAATGCCAGTGATCACTTGAGTACAAGTGACCACTTGGTAAGTGCTACTCTCTATAAGAGATTGGGGGCTGCTGTATATAAGAGGTGGGGACAACTCTATATAAGATGTGGGGGCTGATCTCTGTAAGAGGTGGGGGCTGCTCTATATAAAGAGGTGGGGGCTGGTCTCCATATGAGGTGGGGGATGCTCTCCATAAGAGGTGGGGGCTGCTGTATATAAGAGGTGGGGGCTGCTCTATAAGAGGTGGGGGCTGCTCTCCATAAGAGGTGGGGGCTGCTCTCCATAAGAGGTGGGGCTGCTGTATATAAGAGGTGGGGGCTGCTCTCCATATGAGGTGGGGGCTGCTCTCCATAAGAGGTGGGGCTGCTGTATATAAGAGGTGGGGGCTGCTATATATAAGAGGTGGGGCTGCTGTATATAAGAGGTGGGGGCTGCTCTATAAGAGGTGGGGGCTGCTCTATATAAGAGGGGGGGGCTGCTCTATATATTCACACATTGCTCTGTTGCTGTGTATTCTCACTGACCATTCTGTATGGACAGACAGCCAGAGGCAAAGCAAAGCCCCGAGACCTCCCTGACCAATTAGAGCTGCCAGCTCCAGTGCCCGAGGCCAGGCCTAGGGCTGTGTGTGCTCTGCTGGAAGAGATCAGCTCATTCATTAAATACACCCAGCTTGGGATGAGGACTGGGTACCACTGCCGGAGAGCGCGCCCATCCCTATGTACAGTGTATCACAGTATTGTCCAGGAATTAAGTGAAACAAAGTATCACCTTTGATCATTATTTATTTTCTCAATCAAACACAACGTAACATCTGTATATAATCACTTCAAGAAGAGACTAAATTAATGATAAGGAAGATAAGCATGCTTAGAGGGATAAACAATAGTAGGCACAGAGACATCTGAAAAGTCTTATCATTATTCCAATCTATTACCGATGGTAACAGCTTCTTCTTTATTAGCCCTACTGTGAGAGTTAAATAATGGGCCTAGATAAAGAGACTTAGGGAGCTTATTTATAAATAATTTATGCATTAAAGCTCAATTACCTAGCATTTCCATTTAAATGTTTTCAAAACAATCACAATTACAATTATATTCATTTATATTGGTACATTTCCTCTTTGTTACCTTTGCTATTTTATGAAGTTCTGCTCTATTTGTTCATTTTCAACCTCCAAATCACCTTCTTGTATCACAGTGCAAAGAGAAATTCCCTGCCTACAATGGGTTAATTTCAATGTCCAATGTTCACACCTCTCTGATACAAAAGATATGTTCATAGATATTTTAAGATATTACTGGAGACGACCAGAACTCCTTACAATTACTAATATATGCAAGGATATGTTCACAGATGTTACCCATAGACATTGAGCCTCATTCAATTCGGGGCTCACATTTGACTGTCTGCGATTGAGTTGTGTGCTCCCTTTGGCCTGTTTGCGATGCTATTCAATTAGGCTAGGGCACAAGTTATGTCCTGATAGCGCACATCGCAAACCATGCTACTACAGTAGCATTTTTGGCCCTGAACATGATCAATTAAGCAAGCCCGTAACTCCCCAGTCAAAAACAGCCAATAGAAATGGAGCCCATCATGGAATCGGGCTCCAATATGGGATCAGACTCGGTAACCCTCTAATAAAACCCCATGATGCAAGGGTCCCGATTGGTACCCCTGGAGCATTTACAATTAAAAAAATCCTGCTGCTAACCCCTGATTAAACTCCCCAACACCCCACTAATTACAAAAAGTTAAAAATATACACATTACAGAAAATAAAAAAAAACTTACTAATTCCAAATGGGATTACACCCTGTGGTGTTACGATTGAAATATGATTGACGGGTATATCAGCCAATCAGAATGCTCAAATGTTATTTTTTTTATATCGGAGCAGAACCACCATTTGCGGCAGGGAGCTCCTCAGGGGGGGACGGAGGACTGAAGATCAGGGCATCGCTGGAGGCATTTGTGTGCCATGGGCCCTTTAAGGACCCACGGCAGGATTTTTAAAATTGTAAATGTGTTAGCTAGTGCTCAGACTTAGGGTTAATTAGGGGCTCATGAGGGTCTGTGTAGAGCCCCATGAGTGATGGGGTTAATTAGAATTGTAGCGCAGGTCCTTTAAAGTCCTTTAAGGACCTTTAAGGTACTGTAAGGACCTGCATGGAGGGAAATTTAAATTTTGTTTCAATATTTTTTATTGTCAAACAAAGCCAGTGTTACAAACATTTTGCTTAAAGTTTTACAATGTTTAAGAAGGAATTTGTTTGTTATGCAGGGGAGAAACTTCAATTTTAAATGCAGTAGGGGTTCCGTTTAGGACCCCCGCAGCAAGGGTTAATGTAGGGACCCTGCAGGGGTCCAGATGGGGACATTGCTGCATGGGGGATGTTAATGCTAGGTGCTGCGGGGGTACTTACAGTACCCCCGCAGCAGGGGTTAAGTAATTGTGTGCCGTGGGCCCTTTAAGGACCCATGGCGGGAATTTTACAATTTTAAATGCTGCGTGGGTCCCGATCGGGACCCCTGCATCATGGGGTTTATGTGGGGACACTACGGAGGTCCCGATCGGGACCCCTGCATCATGGGGGTTTAATTTAGGAGGGGGGGGGGGGTTAGGAGCAGTGGGGACATTCAGAAGGAGCATACGTAAAGGCTATTAAAGCCCTTGCGATACCTCGTTGGTACCTTTAACTTATGGTCCAAGTTTGGTCATTTTTGGCCTTGGCGTGGTGGTTAGCGAGGGGGAATCAGAGCAATTGAATAGCGATTTGCAATTTTAGCCTTGCAAAATAGGGAGATCAAAGGCTTGGAGGGCATTAATTTGCGATTTCAAAAATCGCTAGGAATCGCAGGTCAGAGCCAGTAACTCGATCGGAGGCTGCCATTGAATGAGGGTTTTCGTTTTTAAGTTACTGTGACTTTAACTTACAGCTGTAGATGTGAAGCGGTGGGTTTTATTTGTTCATTTAGTAACTGATTAGCAATAAAATCGATATTTCAAAAAGTAAATTCAATGTAACTCTTATAGTTACATTTGAACGTGATCATTGTAGCTTCCAGCAGTTGTGCTGGAAAAAGGATCTGCCCAGGTGGCTGTCCTAAAAATAATCCTGACAAATGCTGTTTGCCTGCAATAGCCACTGCAGGGAATTAGACAGATAAATACAATTATCAAGACAACAGATAAAGACTCCTATAAGGACAGTTCTCCTGGGCAGATCCACTCCACCTCTTGATAGCGATGGAGAGGAGCTGATCTGATGAATTCAGATCACAGCCTCGAATTGAAGTTGTAAAAACTAGATTGATTTTTTTTTTTAGATATTTTGTATTGTATCTATGTGAATCTATTTGTATCTACTTGTATCTAATGTATCTAATGTATATATTGTACCTATTGGTATATATTAATTAAGCAAACAAATCACTATTGTACGAGCATTGGCGTGGCCCTTTAACAGCACGCTCTGTGTATTGTGACCATGTAAGTGCCAGCTCCTTGTAACCTATGTAATAAAGCTGTGCGCTCCACGCTATGACTCATCGTATGTCCGCGCCTCGCCGTATAAAGACAAATATATATATTACAGGTTACATTTCTCGCCTTGACGACACTGGTCTTGATATTGGTGTTAGGTTTTATGTTTCCCTGACAACCCGGGGTCTTCTTACGGGTAGATTATTGGATATTAAACCATTTCTGCATTTTCTTTTCTTTCTCTTCGCCGCCTATTGTCATTTGCATCCTGTCCTCGCCCCCCTCTCCAACTCATGCATGTCAATGAGTTCTCTCCTCTCCTTCACTCCATCTCCTTGTGTTTTCCTGTCCATCTGCTCTGCTTCTCTCTCCTCTCCTCCAAGCATTCTCTCCCTCCCCCCTTTATTTCTTCCAATCCATCTCCCCCTCTCCCCCTCTCCCCCCTCCTTCTCTGATACTCATGTTCATTATCTGCTCCCAGGATCAGTCCTGGAGACAGAGCGGCAGCCAACTCAGTAAAGTGAGATCTCTGTCTACAGACAAAGAATTCCAGGAGCTGAGCGTGCCCGGCATACAACTGGAGCAGCAGCAGCCTCATTAATTCCCCCCCTCTTAAAGCCAGCGTCTGGGGCATTGGGCTATTTATGTGGCAATATGTTGTATTAGTGAGAGCCAAATAAATACACATTGGTGGCATCGGCAGAGCCAGTTCATGCCATGTGTCTTGTAACAAAGGGGTTAATGACATTACTTCATCCCATTAATATAATTAATACTATCCTTTATAATTCTCACTGCCGTCTAACTCCAATGGCATACACTTATATTATAATTATCATTATATATATATATAAATGAGGAGGAATCTGCACTGGTAGTCAGTGGGTGGAGGGCCCAAGTGCAAAATAATTTTGGGGCCCACTTTGCAACTTTCTCTATACAAGGTCTTTTGGGGGTAATAAAAAGCCAACTCTATAAGTAGATGCTCAAATCATCCATATGGTGACCAGATCGCCTTTATGTAAAAATAATTATTTGCTCCTCTACTACTAAATTCAGAATCCCCCTTTACATAATACCCCTACTCTGTTGTGGCACTGGTGCTTTGCACCTTCTGCACCAACAATAGCTCTGCCGCTGCTGATATCATATCTAAAGTAGCTAAATCCCGGTTGGACACCATCCAAAACCCGAAGAAAGTTCTCAGAAGCCAATTAAAAAATCATCTAAAATAAAGGTGATAATATCCAAAAACAAGAATACCAGAATTAATGTAGATTTGGGTTTCCCATCACTCCGTCTTGTTCCTTCCTTGGTTTCCCATGTTTGCTGCTTTACTTTCTCCATTTATGTGCTTGTTCCTGATTACATTCATATAATGTGTATAGTAAATAAATCTTATATTTGTGTTCACATTTGAATGGCTAAACTAATAATTCCTGCTCAGAATTCTGAAAAATACAGTTATTGCACTGCATTCTGGGAAACTGGGCAGGGACATGCAAATGAGACCACAATGCATTTTCACTCTTTAATCCAATGCTACTTTTTACATGGCTCCACATAACAAATGCCTGCTGTATAAAACAGTTTTGAAGCATAGTGTAAGTGGCCTCCCTTTCGGCCCCCCTGGTACCCAGCTCCTGCCCACCCATGAATATATTATTATTAAGGGGTTGGTGGGCTCCCTCTCCCCCCTGGTACCCAGCTCCTGCCCACCCATGGATATAAAATTATAACGGGTTATAGATGGTGGGCTCCCTCTCCCACCTGGTACCCAGCTCCTGCCCACGGATACATTATTATAATGGGTTATAGATGGTGGGCTCCCTCTCGCTTCCGGTACCCAGCTCCTGCTCACCCATGGATATATTATTATTACAGGGGGTATAGATAGTGGCCTCCCTCTTGCTCCTCTGGTACCCAGCGAGTGCTCACCCATGGACATATTATTATTACAGGGGGTATAGATAGTGGTCTCCCACTTGCCCCGCTGGTACCCAGCTCCTGCCCACCCACGAATATATTATTATAACGGGTTATAGATGGTGGGCTCCCTCTCGCCCCCGGTACCGAGCTCCTGCCCACTCATGGATATATTATTATTACAGGGGGTATAGATGGTGGCCTCCCTCTCGCTCCCCTGGTACCCAGCGAGTGCCCACCCATGGACATATTATTATTACAGGGGGTATAGATAGTGGCCTCCCACTTGCCCCGCTGGTACCCAGCTCCTGCCCACCCACTGATATATTATTATTACAGGGTGTATAGATGGTGGCCTCCGTCTTGCTCCCCTGATACCCAGTGAGTGCCCACCCATGGATATATTATTATTACAGGTGGTATAGATGGTGGCCTCCCTCTCGCTCCCCTGGTACCCAGCTCCTGCCCACCCATGGATATATTATTATTACAGGGGGTATAGATAGTGGCCTCCCACTTGCCCCGCTGGTACCCAGCTCCTGCCCACCCACGGATATATTATTATTACAGGGGGTATAGATGGTGGCCTCCCTCTCGCTCCCCTGGTACCCAGCGAGTGCCCACCCATGGATATATTATTATTACAGGGGGTATAACTGGTGGCCTCCCTCTCGCTCCCCTGGTACCCATCAAGTGCCCACCCATGGATATATTATTATTACAGGGGGTATAGATGGTGGCCTCCCTCTTGCCCCCCTGGTACCCAGCGAGTGCACAGCAGTAGGACAGGAGGCGCATCTGCTGCTCGCGCAGTAAAGAGCCCGGACAGATGGGACACTTTGCCTGCGATATGGTGAAGGATGAAAGTGCACTCAGAAAGACAAACACAGAGCACATTACAAGAACCTTCTAACGACCAGAACATTAATTAACATCAGCAACAGGCTCCTCCAGCTTAAGGCATTCAGACACCATCAGAGATTTAACCCCATTCACCGAAAAGTGGATTCCAGTGGAAGCTGCTTAATTAGTATTATTATTATCATCATGGCTATGATATTGCACTGTACATGTAGAGAGTACAATGGGGCTTTATTATCTAACCCGAAGAGCTTACAATCCAAGCAATGCCATTGGAATCTATATATTTAAAAAGAAGACATTTGCACATAAATGTGTTATTCACACATGGGATCATATATATATAGTTGTGGTAATTGCAGATTGTCGGTCACGCCATGAAAAAAACAGCGGGCCTCGCAAAGCGAGGCACGCAGTTGCAGCACTGCAATGAGCGCCGAAGGTGCTCATTGCACGACTCATCACGAGGCCCGTGGGAATTAGGCCACAATGAGCGCCTTCGCCGCTCATTGCAGGGCTTGCGATTGCATGGCCCGTAGGACTTGCCGAATAGGCACTCATTAAAGGGCTCGCAATGAGCACCGCAGGAGCTCATTGTGAGGCACGTAAGACTTTAGGCTTCAATGAGCGCTGAAGTCCCGTAGGACTTAGGCTGCAGCTGCAATGAGCCCGCTAGGACTTAGGATCAAAGCCCGTAGATGCAACTGCGGGTCTTGCAAACCGAGGCCCGCAGTTGCAGGGCTGAACTAAAATACAAATTTAATGGCCGAACCACGGAACTGGAAAGACCAGTCAAAAAAAACAAATGTGCCTCAAATTAACTTACACACAGCACAGAAAGAGAGCCAGGGAGCCTGAGAGTGAGGTTGCAAGTTAATTTAAGTCATATTTGGCGTTTTTTAACAATCGGAAATCGACTAAGCGAGAAAAAAAACGGCGGCTAAAAAAGGGTGAAAACGAGGCCGAAGTAAAAAAGAACACGAAGCCAGTAACACTTAATGCAAACCAGTAACACTTAACCCAAGTCAGTAACACTCATCGCAAGGCCCCTAAACTGCCCGGGGGGGGGGGGGGAGGCTCGAAATAAGCGCTGAAGACGTGCATTGCAACCCACGCTATGAGCGCTGAAATCGGTCATCGCAGAGCTCACAATGAGTGCCCAAGGTGATCATTGCAAAGCAGGAAAGTTGCGGCTTGCCAAAATCAGCAATGAGCCGCTCATTGCAGGGCTTGCGATGAGCGCCAAAGGCACTCATTGCAGGTTCAGGAAAGTACATGGGGAAGAGGCTCGCAATGAGCGCTGAATGTGCCCAACGCGGGGCTTGCAATGAGCACCAAAGGTGTTCAGAGGGGCCATAGCCTTGTATTGTGTGGCAAACAGCATTGCTAGCCCTACAATTTCATTGCCGTCATTTTTGATGGGCAAGTAGCTAGTTTATTAATATGCTCTGCATATTAATCAACTGATATGGAAAATTCCTGAATATTACTAGGAATATAATACCTCTGTGTATTTATTTACTGTTATTTTATAAATAAGTGTTTTAAGCTTTGTCTTTACTGCCTAAAATCAAGCAAATAGTGACTGTATGGGTATGCCCTCTGCAGCTCATGAAGACACAGACTATGCGACTCATTGCTATGCCATGTCTCATACTAATCAATCAGTGACCGTCTCTAAGAAATATGCTTCTAAGACAGGGTCCCTGATAGGCTAGGACACTACACTGCACATCCACCCCGACAGAAGGAAATTGGAGAGTCCTCAGACCACTCTGATAAACTAATTGTCCCAAAACCCAATCATTGTAAATGTAAATAACAGAGCAGCTGACTTTATTACTTCCAACTGTCACCTGTTTTCGAGGAACAGCTTAATGGAAAAAGATGGGGTTTTGACATTAAAGGTGAACTGGCAGGAAGTGGAGCAATCACTTCACTGAGGCTTCTTGGTGTGGCAATTTCAGGGTATGTTTAAAAGTATTTTTTCTTTAATATACTGCTTCCTATGCTGATTTCATTTAGGGAAAAATCATTTATGTAGATTATGTAGATATATAAACCTGGAAGTATTAGCTGGGTTTGGTTAATCAAAAAACAAGCTATGTAGCTGCCTAGGGCTTGTCACCCACTGGGACGTCGGCCTGGCTTTGTAATCCAACTTTATCTCACATACAATGCAGGATTTGTAACCTTTTCTGCAGTTATTAGGGTGGGATGGTGCGAAAACGGGTGAGGGTCACATGAGAAATACATCTGTATGAGCCTCAGAAGGAGAAATGGTAAAAATACTAGAAAAAATAAAAGGAAAACCCTTTATCCTTTCAAGCAGCAATAAGACCCCTACAGAACCAGTATGGGACCCCATCAGATACAAGCAGAGTCTGCTAATCTCAAGATTTTCTCTTAAAAGTATTTTATGCTCACTACTTGCACAACTGCTAATGTGACATGTGGCCCTTTAAATCTGAACATGACTCTATATTGTCTGTTTTACAAAACTTAAAAATCATATTTTAAACCCTTCAGTGCCATAGAGACAGATATATCTTGATATTTCCTTGGCACTCGGTAAGTAACCCCCTGAACTCTGTCCTACACCTTTAATACCCATTTTCCATTTGTTTCATTCTTATCATTATTTATTAAAACGTAACATCTTCTCTTGCACTGGACATTCCGAGAGGTTAGAGGTCACGTAGAAAAGGTCTACATTCTACATAATTAAAAGGTACATTAGAGACACAGTGTAAGATGCTCCATTTAATGGCGGTTCCATAGAATAATAAAGACAACTGCAGTGCAGTAAATAGACGGAGCAGCCAATGCTCTGCGGTTATATCTGTGTAATATGGAAGGGTTAGGATATTAGCAACATTTTCCTCATCTGTGGAATTTTCTTCCCATCAATCTTCGCCAGTGTGAATATCTCATGTCTAATAAACATACCACCCACTCATAAAGCATGCACTATTATTACCCTGTAGGGCCAAATAAGTAAATATAAATATATATATATATATGGTTCAGTCGTGTCCGACTCTCTGTGACCTCGTGGACCGTAACACACCATGCTGATCCACTTGATATTCATGGCGGATATATTGGAGTGGGTTGCAGATTCCTTCTCCAGTGAGCCACAGCATACAGCTCCTGGTATTCCTAGGTGGTCTCCCATGCAAGCACTGACTAGGCCCAACCCTGCATGGCTTCAGGTTGGTGTGAAAGCTTGGATCCCTGACTGGAATTGAACACAGGTTGCAGAGGTGAAAGCACCGAATCCTAACCACTGCAACACCAGGGAAAATATATATATACTAGTCACTTGCCCGTCAAAAATTATAATATATTATAATATAATATTGTGTTCTGTCTCTTTGTGCGCCCACTCTCTGTTTACCCTGTCTCTCTCTCTCTGTGCACTCTCTCTCCCTCTCTATGTGCTCACTCTCTCTCTCTCTGCCCTCTCTCTTTCCTTCTCTCTCTCTCCCTCCCTCCTTCTATCTCTCCTCTTTTCTTCTCTCTCACTCCCTCCTACTCTCTCTCCCTCCTTCTCTCTCTGCCTTCCTCTCTCTCTCTCCCTTCCTCACTCTCACTTCTTCCTTCCTCCGGTCTATTCCTTCCTCTCTCTCCTTCCTTCTCTCTCCTTCCCTCCGTCTCTCTCCCTCCCTCTCCCTCCGGCACACAACGCGCCTCGCCATGTGGGACTCACAATTTTGCAAGCCTTCTACAAACTCGGGTGGCGACAACTATATTAGGGACTAGCTACTTGACCGTCAAAAATGACGGGAATAACATTTTAAGGCTGGGAATGCTGTACCTTCGGCACTCATTGCAAGCCACTCCCTCCGTCTACTGTACGGGCCTCGCGATGAGCGCTGCTAATTGCAGGGCTTGTCAACCCACAACTTTTGTGCTTCGCAATGGCATTGCCCGTCAAAAATTATATATTTTTTTTAATTATTTGTTTTTTTTGCGGGGTCTTTTGAGTTACGCGCTTGAAACCATTTCAGCCGTTAAATTAGTATACTGCGTGCCTGGTGATCAGGGGCAAAGTGCTCCGTTTTTCGGTGGCTATCGCGGCCATCGACATGAGCGCCTTCTGCACTGAGCCCCTTTGGTGCTCATTGCAGGCTAACTTTAAAGTCCTGCAGGCCTCGCGATGAGAGCCTACGGCGCTCATCGCAAGCCCTGCAATGATCGCCTTCAGCGTTCATTGCAGCCTCCAGTAGGCCCAGCAATGATCGCCTGCTCATTCGCGAGGCGTGCAATGAGCGCCTTCAGCGCTCATTACAGCCCAGAAACTGCGTCCATCGGTTTGCGAGGGACACAATAATTTAACATTGCGTGACCAACATTGCACACATGACCAACACTGACAACCATATATGTGATATGAAAATGTTTAGTCTGACTGAGAGCCTAATTAAACAGATACAAAGTAATTCAGCTAATTTTTAATGATAAACAAATAGTTTTTGATGCCTCTGATGGACCCTGGTGGAAGTTGTATATATGTGAGGGGTCATTTACTTTTCTAGGGAACAATGCTTGCATTTCCTGATGCAAGTATACTGGTTCTGGGCTAGTGACGAAGAAAGTAGTGGTGACAGTTTCAGTCAGATGCAATTATCTAACAAAGTCTTGTGACCACTCCCTGTTCTCCTCTCTCCATCCTTAGCTCCACTAATTGATAATGAAACACACCCTCATAATCCAGCTCTCAGGAAGTGAGAAAAGAAACACACACTTCAAAAATTCTCACTTTCCCCAAAAATGTTTTGTTTTCACATCTTGTTAGTTTGGTACATACTTCACCCACAAGTTTACTTTTTCTTGACTTGCAGTCTTCCTTTA
Source organism: Discoglossus pictus (assembly GCA_027410445.1). NCBI lineage: Eukaryota > Metazoa > Chordata > Amphibia > Anura > Alytidae > Discoglossus > Discoglossus pictus. The sequence continues at coordinate 6,108,650 of CM050171.1, read as the reverse complement.
ATGAGCCAACATTATATGTGTCTTCTCTACAATGCACTTTTTATATTGTTTTTACCAACTTTTCTGCATTTGGGGCAGATCTGGAACAGCCTCCCGGCTGAGCTGTTAAAGGGACACGCACCTATATCTGTATCTAAAACAAAGCAATGTAGCCAAACCTTATCAAGGGACAGGAGGGACAGATGTACTAATGGTCAAAGTACTGGAATCTTGGAGAACGTCTCCATTGCTACAAGAAAAAGAGACCAAGATTAGCTATCTCTATGAGCTCTGCATCACTTCACCTTTTAGTATATATTGCCCGGGTGTTTTAAAGAAGAATGCACAACCTGTCACCGTTTCTCTGTTTTTTCTCTCAATTTTGTTTAGATAAAAATTGAGGCTGAAAAAACAACAATTTCAGATTTATGGGATTACATCCAGGGGAAGACAAACAAAACACATTATAGAATTTTCAGCTCATTTGGAGAAAAATAACTTCCTTCGTGACCTCAAATTTGGCAGATGAGATTATTCCCTGGAGCACGACATCTTCTATATTGTTATAACACTGAATGCCTTTATTCACTTAAAAATGTATCCAATTCTTATTAACTAAATCTACCGTATCCATCTCATTTGGTAGTGAGTTCCATAATATCATTACTGTGAATAACTACAGTATTTGTTGAAAGTTTTATTTCCTTCCAAACAACCTCAGCTGATGACCATGGTTGGATTTATACCTAGGCAAACAAAGCAGCCACCTATTATTATTAGTCTTTATTTGTATTGCGCCAACATATTCCGTAGCGCTGTACAGGGGATAAGGACAAGGAAGAATACAATGTTAAAAAACTGCAGAAAAATGGAGGTCCCTGTTTTGAGCTTAGAATGCTTGCAGGAAGTGCTTTTTTCCAAAGCACCCTACAAGATTGAAAACTCGCTACTTACAATCTAAAGACACACCTAGGGGCGCCTCCCTGAGAGGGGCACCCAGTTGCATAACAATACATTCACATTTCAGTTTGCTTATGTTTCACACAAAGCCCCGGCCTTCTCTAGCCAAGTGCCATGAGCAAGTTCTTTTGTGGGGGAGGGGCAAGAGGTGAATGTAAAGTGGCATGGTTGCAGTGTGCTGCACTATAGTACACATATATACTGATGGAGCAACATAGTGGCTCATGTCGCATGCACCCAGGTACGGCTAAGGATTTTGTGCTCCAGATATGTAAATTTTTTTTGGCTCCAGATATGTAAATATGACCCTGTTGGCGTCCTCTTGACAGTTTCTCACTGTAAAGGAGAACTGGAAGTATTTGGATCTGGCTTGTTATGGGACAGTTTTAAGGCAGTTTACACATTTAACGAATGTCTTAGTTCACCTTTTCTGCTATTTCAGTCTTTTTGCTGATTTAATAAAGCTGAAAATGCCTTAAAGAACAACCTGAAAATCCGAGCTCCAAGTGAGACGTTGTTTTATTTATTGTTTACCGATCAGGCAAAACGCTGCCATGAAGCCTTTTGTTGGTATTGCTATAAATTGGGCTAAATAAGAGTTACCCTTTAGGTCACATTTCATTCAAACTCAAAATCAAAAGAAAACTTTACATGCTTGTAAAAAATGCAACAAACTAACACCATTAGCAGCCATGTAAGACTGTGCTAGTGCCTGGAAGCTGACATGACAGTAATACTTCCTTTACAACAGTGGCAGAGCTAGTGAATAGAGCGCCCTGGTGCAAAAATAATATTTGCCCTACATAGTACCAACTACCTCACATACCAGCCCCCCTCCGTAAGACCCCTTTCCATAGCTGCACCCCCAAAACTCTTTCCATAGCTAGATTTGCCCTTTTAAATGCATTACTGGACATGTTTTATGTGTAAGTCTAGATAAACACGACCCTCATGCCTCTGGCACTGTAATGGTCCATAGTAATGTGGCTTTAATGTAATATTTTCTATCCTTGGTCCCACAGGGTTTCCAGCTAAAAGCCCTCACAAGCCTCGCTCGGCTCACTAGGCTTCAGTATGTAGTGCAATATTTCCCTCCATGATTAACCCTGTGTGCTGCATGAGATGAGACAGATCAGTGAAGCTCTGCTGGTGATTGTGGAGGTGAAAGGGTGAAGGGGACCCCGTCCAACCCTCGGGATGATGTTATCGAGGCTCCATTGCCGCCTCTCTGCCACTTTATTCCATGGGAACCAGCTTAATGCAGTGAATGGGGCTCTGTCTCACCACCCAGCTGATTTCAACAGCTATTTATTCAGTGGTGTAATGAAGCAGGAGATATCTCTGTGACCCCAAGAGCTGGCAGGGCTCCCACTTAACCCATGACAACTGGTTTGGCCCACACCATGTGACTGCGCACAAAGACGCTGTTCAGGCAAGCTTGGAATCACATATAGGATGCGGATGGGGGGGGGGGGGGGGGCGTAGTCTTATATTTAAAATATAATCTTTTGAAGAACTAAACTTGAAAACAAGCAACACTTTTAAGAATGTAAAAAAATAATAAATCTCTCATGTATTACCCATTATATACAGCTATGCTGCTGTGGGATTTACCATTGTGGTTTCTGCTGATCAACTTCCTGAGGCAGGAGAAGGCTTTGAACACACAGGAATCTTCTCTTTGTAGGGAATGTGGCACCAACAACTGCCATGCTTTCAGGAGGAGTAAAGGAAAGCTCATTAGTTTACAGACTGCATCAGCTAAGCTCAGATGTCTGGCTCTGTTTTACAAAAACTTATACTCATACATTTCCGATTGTTGGTTCTGCCACAAAAAAAGAAGTCATGTGACCTCATCCTTCCCAACATGTCAGAGGCAGAAAAAGGCATTTGTAAAAATCTTAAGTGCACAAAATAGTCTCCAGTGGGGTATAACTGGACGACTTGTGACGTCTGAGGTTGTTGGGCTCTGCACAGTTCAGAGTTATGCAGCTGGTTAGATCTGAGCAGCGGAAAAAAACACTAAAATAGGAGCACACTGTGCACAATAAATAGGGGTTTGGATAGATAGGTAAATAGATAGTGGATTGACAGACAGATAGATACAGGATAAATAGATAGATAGATAGATAGATAGATATACAGGATAGATAGATAGATAGATAGATAGATAGATAGATAGATAGATAGATAGATAGATAGATAGATAGATAGATAGATAGAGGGATATATAGATAGATAGATAGAGGGATATATAGATAGATAGATAGAGGGATATATAGATAGATAGATAGATAGATAGATAGATAGATAGATAGATAGATAGATAGATAGATATATAGATAGATAGATAGATAGATACAGAATAGATAGATAGATAGATACAGTAGATAGATGCACAAACTTACAAGGGGCGCCATCATGAAAAGAACGGGATTTGCTCCTCGTTTTCCTGTACTTAGATGGAGTGCAATATCTAAGGGCCCAGACACATGGAAGGACTCCGAGACCTGGGTCTCCAGTTGGGCACCATTGGTCTAAGCTGGTCAAGTTATGATATAAAACAGTTACAAAGTGTATAACATGTTAGAATTGCTCGAAAGTCACCACTCTCTGTAAGTTATCTAAAGCAGCTGGTGTCTGGGACAGATTTAACTCTTACAGTTACTGTACTGATAACTGTACTAATATCAGTACAAGACCTAGTGGACAGCGGTAAGTCCCAATGGTCTGATACTCTGCAGCCCTGAAAGGGTTAATGGACTGTGCTGGGAGATCTGAGCTCTGCAGACATCATTTCTTTGAGCTTTGCTTGGCTGGTTCTGTATAATGGGAAGACGTCCCACCCAGTGAGGGCCAGAGAGAGGTACCGGGAGGAGAGGTGCAAATCAGGTTTAACTCCGCAGCTGCCAATTACTCAGCCTGATATCCATGTTGTTCACAATCCAGAGGTTAATTGTGGTTGAATTAAGGTGCCCTTACCTCCCCTTTAAATAAAATGTCAGGGCTTTAGAATCAAAACAAATCTGCAATATAAATCGTTCATAAATGTGTCCCACTTAAAGGGGCGGTGTAGAGGTAAAACTATGGTCCTTTATAATTATAAGCTGCATCTAGTATAATGAGATCCCAGTGAAAGAGCCAGTATAAGAGCTAGTGACTGGAGGGCCCTAGTGCAAAATAAGGTTGGGGCCATTTTGTAACTTCTCTATATGAGGTAGGTGCTTTTAGGGTTAATTAAAACTATATATATGTATATATGTATAGATTGATTAGATACCATTTCTATAAAAATAATAATCTTCCCCCTGTTTCCTAATAAATTATGAACCCCCTTCACAGAGGGGCCCCACCCTGTTGTTGGCCCTGGTGTTTTGCACCTGCTGGACCAATAGAAGTTCCTCCTACACTGCTTTTCATGTAAAACCTGGTTTTTAGTTCATCATAAATTAACATAAAAATACATCTCAAAACAGCAACAAATCAACAGCCTTATTAAGTTGCGATTTGGCCAATTGAATAGGGCTCTATAAGCACATAGCAGATTTTTTTACAGAAGATTTTAGATTTTTGGATAAAAGTCACTAACTAAAAACTTCTGTAAAAACAAATATTCTCTGTGCTTATATAGAGCCCTATTCAATTGGCCGAATCGCAATTTAATAAGGCTGCAAGTCTGTAGCCAGGAAATATAATAAAAATACAATATGACTTTATTTATGGCCATTGCTGTGCCCCACCTGTCTCTCTCCATGTCCTGAGCACTACCTAAAGAAAGTAAAAGATTTCAATTGAGATAACATTATCCAAGCCTTCAAAGCCAGTCTTGTCAGTGTTATCAGTTGAAATCTTTAATTTCCTTTTGGTTGTACCCAGGACTATGAGAGAGGTGGGGATGGGAACAGCAGAGGTCATAAATGAGGTAAACTTTTTAATTACATTTTCTGGCTAAAGACTTACTTTGCTGCTGTTTGCATGTGTATATTGTATGCTAATTAATGGTGAACTAACAATTAGGTTTAACATAAGGTGTGCGTACACTGCCCATTAAAGTTGTGAATTAAAGTTGTGGCCTCTCTCCCTCCTCCCATCCCTCAGTGTATTCCTGCTTGAGGTGGGCAGGCAACAAGCTGTGAATCTCCATATTAGTGATAGACCAACTGCCGGTTGAATCAGAAGATGCAATATGGAGATTCACAGCTGCTAATGTTGTTAGTGTATTTCATACCTAATGAACAGTTTTTCTTGTGTCCTTGAACACAATGAATTCTCTTGGTCCATGCAGGTTTCAGGGTCCCCGTCGCACATATATACAATATCTGTGACTACTCTGAGGGATAACAGTCTTGTGTCCACGAGACACTCCAAGACGCAGTATGGCGGCCCGGCCAGTGACACCTTGTATTAGGATAATCACCTGTGAGTCTTATAGGGCCATCAATGCATTGTCACAGAAGTCACAAAGCGCCCCATCCATCAAGAGACTGAACCAGAGGGCGGCTTAAAGCATTGACGAGACAGCTCAGACCAAGAGCCTGGCCGGAGACACCTTACAGGAGGGGTAGTGGATCAGTGGAACAGCTTTCCAGTCAATGTGGTATTACTAGTATTTACTCATGTGAGTCACAAAAACATAATTTTTGTGGTAAATAAGAACCTATATGCTCAACTAATTTGCTCATTCTATCTAACCAGAACGTTTGGTTTAAGCATAGCATCTTGCTTATCCCAGGCATGCTTGCGTTCCTTTACCAAGACATTCTTGTATCCCAGGCATGCTTGCGTTCCTTTACCCAGACATTCTTGCATCCCAGGCATGCTTGCGTTCCTTTACCAAGACATTCTTGCATCCCAGGCATGCTTGCGTTCCTTTACCAAGACATTCTTGCATCCCAGGCATGCTTGCGTTCCTTTACCAAGACATTCTTGCATCCCAGGCATGCTTGCGTTCCTTTACCAAGACATTCTTGCATCCCAGGCATGCTTGCATTCCTACCCTTTTTGAGGTTCCATTAATCAATGACCCTTTCCATTAATTAGACCTTTCACCCCAAAATCTACCACCATCCAACTTCAAAGCATCATATGGATGTGCTTACAGCAGGCATGCTTGTATTCCATTGCTGTATTTGCCCTACTGCCTCCACTGGAAATCTGTTTTATTTATTTACTACCTTTCTGTAAAGTTGTACTGTCACACATTGTGTCCAAACCTTCCACAAATCATGAGCTCTTGTTCTCGTACTCCTCTTTTACACACTGCTGACAGCGCCAGTGCCAATCAGGGGAAACGCGCGTTTGGTAGGAACGTTAGTATTATGTACAGGAATGTGAGAGGTTTTCTGGCACTGGATGTCCAGTGTAAGCGAAAGGATCCATATTTAAGATGGAAAGAGGCGAAGCAGGGAAGCATTGCAGTCTCATTTGCATATCACTACCCAGATGCCTTAGCTGCAGTGGATTTCTGCTCTGCTTGAGACATATCAAAGATTTGTATTTCTTTTTGCAGAATGTCCACTGGAAAGGAAATGCTTCCCTGTTCTATTTAACATAACACAATAATAATAATAATAATAATAATAATAATAATAATAATAATAATGTTATTTACAATATCATTTTTGGAGAACTAATAATAAGCTGATTAACCAGAAGGAGAACATCTACCGGATCAGGAATCAAACCTCACAGAGAGACTCCTGTCATGTCTTCTTTAAAGCCGCAGCTTATTCTCACTGATGCAGACTGTAATATAATCAGATCTCTATTCACCAGACCTGAGATCCAAGGGATGAATTCTGCTATCTATATGAGATCAGGAAGGACTGACCCCTCTATAACACCTACAACTTCTGTATTGTCCACTTCTTCTGTACTGCGGGCTCCTTCTCCTACTGCCTTCTCCCCCTGTACTACCCCTCCATCTGGATGTCTTTTGCCCTGTACTGTCCTTCCCCCCTTTACTGTCCCTCTCCCTCTGTTCTGACCCCACTTCTGTATGCCTTTTGCCCCTGTATTGTCCTTTTATCTCTGTGCTGCACTCTCCTCCTATACTGTCCCTCTCCCTCTATAGTGCCCTTCTCTCTCTCTATAATGTCCCTCTCCCCCTGTACTGCCGTCTCCTCCTATACTCTCCCATCCTCTCTCTTCTGTACTGACTTCTCCCATCTGTAGGCCTCTTGCCCCCTTTCCTGCCCTTCTTTCTTTATACTGTCCTTCTCCCCCTGTACTGTCCTTCTTCTCTAGATGGTCCCTCCCCCACTGTACTGCCATTCTCTCTCTACACTGTCCTTCTCCCCTTGTACTGTCCTTCTCTCTCTACACTGTCCTTATCTCTCTATATACTGTCCCTCCCCCTGTACTGTCCTTCTCTCTATCTATACTGTCCCTCTCCCCCTGTATTGTCCTTCTCTCTCCATACTGTCCCTCTCCCCCTGTACTGTCCTTCTCTCTCTCTATACTGTCTCCTCCCTGTACTGTCCTTCTCTCTATACACTGTCTCTCTCGCCCCCTGTAATGGTCCTCTCCCTCTATACTGTCCTTCTCTCTCCATACTGTCCCTCTCCCCCTGTACTTTCCTTCTCTCTCTCTATATTGTCCCTCTCCCCCTGTACTGTCCTTCTCTCTCTATACTGTCCCTCTCCCCCTGTACTGTCCTTCTCTCTCTCCATACTGTCCCTCTCCCCCTGTACTTTCCTTCTCTCTATCTATACTGTCCCTCTCCCCCTGTACTGCCCTTCTCTCTCTATACTGTCCCTCTCCCCCTGTACTGTCCTTCTCTCTCTCCATACTGTCCCTCTCCCCCTGTACTTTCCTTCTCTCTATCTATACTGTCCCTCTCCCCCTGTACTGCCCTTCTCTCTATCTATACTGTCCCTCTCCCCCTGTACTGCCCTTCTCTCTCTATACTGTCCTTCTCCCCCTGTACTGTCCTTCTCTCTCTATACTGTCCCTCTCCCCCTGTACTGTCCTTCTCTCTATACACTGTCTCTCTCCCCCCCTGTAATGGTCCTCTCCCTCTATACTGTCCTTCTCTCTCCATACTGTCCCTCTCCCCTGTACTGTCCTTCTCTCTCTCCATACTGTCCCTCTCCCCCTGTACTTTCCTTCTCTCTATCTATACTGTCCCTCTCCCCCTGTACTGTCCTTCTCTCTCTATACTGTCCCTCTCCCCCTGTACTGTCCTTCTCTCTCTCCATACTGTCCCTCTCCCCCTGTACTTTCCTTCTCTCTATCTATACTGTCCCTCTCCCCCTGTACTGCCCTTCTCTCTCTATACTGTCCCTCTCCCCCTGTACTGTCCTTCTCTCTATACACTGTCTCTATCCCTCCCTGTAATGTTCCTCTCCCTCTATACTGTCTCTCTCCCCCTGTATTGTCCTTCTCTCTCTGTACACTGTCTCCCCCCCCCCTGTAATGTTCCTCTCCCTCTATACTGTCCTTCGCTCTCTCTATACTGTCCCTCTCCCCCTGTACTGTCCTTCTCTCTATCTATACTGTCCCTCTCTCTGTACTGTCATTCTCTCTATCTATACTGTCCCTCTCCTCCTGTACTGTCCTTCTCTCTATACACTGTCTCCCCCCCCCCCCGTACGGTTCCTCTCCCTCTATATTGTGTCCTTCTCTCTCTCTATACTGTCCCTCTCCTCCTATACTGCCCTTCTCTCTCTATACTGTCCCTTGTCCCCTGGACTGTTCCTCTCCCCCTATACTGTCCCTCTCCCAGTAGCGTCCCTCATCCTTAATGTCGGGATCCATTGAATATTTACCTATTTTACCGTAATTGGTCCATATGTGATACTTAATACTACTAAACACAAATGCCCCATATTTGTTCTTCTCTATATTTGATTGTAATTCTAGCTTAGAGAGGGATTTGTGGAGTGAAGGACTTGCATTTATTGCTGCAAGAGACCTGCTTTTAAACCTGTGAGTGGGAGTTGGTGCAAATGTAACGACAGACAAAAACCGCACCTCTCATGTTCCAGAAGGTGATGGAGCTAAAACAAAATGGGATCTTCTACATATAAACAATCTTTAAAAAAGTAAAATGTTCTCATAAATTGGATTACACAACAGCTTATTATTGTGAGTTTGTGATATATGCAATCTGTCCTGAACAATAGTGGTCCATTAAGTTGAGTTTGTGGTTCTTATCTTTCTCTAAAATCTCTATATTATTTCTCTGGTTGTTTCTCTCTGTCTCCAATCATTTCCTCTGGTTGCTTACCCTCCATCCTCTTTTCCATCACATCAAAATGAAATTGTCTCCCTAACCCTGTGCTGCCAGGGGCCATGTAGCAAGATATCTTGGCTGTACATGGAGGTCACCCCTCCTGGCGGGGCTCGCCAATGTATCTTATGACTAAGGAGCGTTACTGGAGGACATCTGACCATTGGATTACAACAAGATGAGATTCTGTCCCTGAGATGTCATTTTTCTCCCCATTTCTCTGTGTCAAGTGTAAGGTGGTGAAATAATCCTGACAAACGAGCCGTGTTTATTGTTAGAGGCTGGATTACGCGCTTCCTACGTGTGCGCAGACGCTTCCACAATCACATTGTTTTTCTCTGTTTGATGAATTACGTTGTCATTGCTTCTCTCATCCTCTAGATATTGTTATGTTTCTCTCTCTGATTCATACCCAGTTTCCTCTCTCCTTTGCTCTGCCCTTTTCTTATTCATTTCAGATATTTCTGTGGCTCATTCACTTGATATTCGGTCTCCATCTTATAACCTTCCTTCTCTGTAAATCACATACCACATTTTTCTATATTTCCTTAATCTTTTCTCATAATCCTTTGATCACAATCATTTTAACTCTTGTTTCCTCTTCTCTTATATTATTATTATCTCATTTCTTCTTTCTTTCACAGAAATATAGATTTGACAGCATATACGAATCAAAAAGGCCTATCTGGTCTACCTAAAAGTTTGATTTAGTTAACCCCTTATGCTTATCCAGACATGCTTAAGATCCTTAACCGTGTTTGACTCTACCACCTCAACAGGAATACTGTTCCCCTGCTCTTTCTGTAAAGTTGTATTTTCTCACATTACCCCCAAATATTCCAACTTCAAATCATCATCTCTTGTTCTTGCTCCTCTTTTCTAGGAACATATTCCTTTCCTGAACTGTATTAAATAATTTGTTATCTTTGCCAATCTCTCCCATATGCCCCTCTCTTCTCCCCTGTAATCTATACACATTAATGTCATGGAGTCCCCTCTAACCTATACATGCTCAGTTCATGGAGTCTCCTTATAAGGCGTGTCTTTTAGATCCTGCACCATTTTAGTTCTCTCCTTTGAATGGTTTTCAATTTATTAATATAATTTTCTAGATCCGGTCTCAGAGCTGAACACTGTGTCTAGGAAGGGTCTGACGGGGGTAACCTTATTATATATTATGTATTATTATTATAGCATGACATTAGTACCGTCCTCTATCTGCTGCTAATTCCTCTTCCAATATAACCAAACACCCTACCCTACTGCCTTGTGTGTCTACTTTTAAATCATCCAATATAATAACTCCCAAATCCCTTTAATCATCGGTTTCCATTATCATTTTATTATTGACTAAATATTGTCTTTTGTTTTTTTGTGTGACCCAAGTGCGTAATTTTACATTAATCAGTGTTAAGAGAAGGAAGAGTTAGAGGAGACAAAGAAGGGGGAGTTGGGGCGATCAGGGGGCTTTTCTTTGACTCTAGTGTCATTTCTCTATTTGCCCTCTTCTATTTTATCTTCAATTTCTTGCCTTTTTGTCCTCTTTATACCCCCCTTATATCTACCACCCCCTTTTTTGTCTGTAGCCTTTTATAATTAAAGCACCAATTTACATCAAACTGTTAAGGGATCAAAAATATTCAGTATATAAGACCATCTTCATAACTTAGATTTGCTGTTGTTCAGTCATTCAATCATGTCCGTCTCTCCATGACCATATTGACCTCAGCACGCCAGGCACATCTTGTTTCTGATTTTGCTTATCCATAAGGTCTTTTTGGCAAAGATACTGGAGTGGATTGCCAGTTCCTTCTCCAGTGGACCACGATTTGTCTGACCCCTCTGCTCTCGCCTGCACATCTTTAGTGACCCTACATAGTATAGCTCCCAGTTTCCTTGAGGTGAACACGCCCCTTCACCATGACAAGGTAGCGATCCAGAAGGGGTATAACTTAGGTACTCATATATGAGACAGCCTAGTAACATTGCTCAGGATTGTACGGATCTGGTTTTGGTGCTTTTTAGTAACCAATGAAGCTTCGAGCGTATAACCTTGGGATTGACAAAGAAGTCACCTACGGACCTGTACTGAGCCACAGTTGGCCCCGAGCCATAGGTTGCTGCCCCCGACTCTAAGAGCTTCACCATGTCTCCCTCCTATTTGGTCACCTCCTGTCTTTCTCTCCCAATCTCTGTCCTCTCACACTCTCTTTCCATATCTCTCTCCTCCTTTTCTGTCACCCTTTCTATTTCTCTCTCTAGTTCAGTGACCTTTCTAAACCCCCTCTTTTCCTCTCCTTCTTTCTCAAAATGTCACCATTCACCCTCTCCTGATCTTTTTCTCCCTCTCTTTTTACGTTCATCCATCCTTTCCCTCTTTCTCATTCCCTCTCTTCCTCTCTCCTTTCTTCCATCAATGCTCCTCACACTTTATCTACTCTCTCTCCTAACTTCTCTCCTCACACCCTCCTCTCTTGGTCTCTTTCTTTCTCTTTCTTCTCTCACTCTGCGTCTTTCTCCTATATGCCTCCTTTTTCTCAAACTCTCTGCTATCTTTCCCCCTTTCTATCTTGTCACTTGAAGCCTTCTTTTCATCTCTTCTGCACTCCTCTTTTCTCTCTTTATCCTTCTCTCTCTCAATCCCTCTCCTATCTCTCACACTATCTCATTCTCTCTATCAATCCTCTCTCAGCCTTCCTTCTTTCTCTCTTTCACTCTCCCTTTAGTCCTCTCTTTTGACCCATCTTTTTCTCAAACCCTCTCCCCTCCCTCACACTCCTGTTTTCTTCTCTTCTGTCTCCCTTTTCTCAAAACCTATCCTCTCTTACTCTATCTTGTTTCTCACAGCCTTCATTTCTCCTTCTCTTTCTTAATCGGTCTCCTCCCTGTCTCTCTCACTATCAGTCTCTTTTCATACCCTCCTCCCTGTCTCTCTCACTATCAGTATCCTCTCTTACCCTCCTCCCTGTCTCCTGTATCTTGCTCCATCTCCTCCCATTCTTCCCCTTCTTTCTCTCCTTCTTTCTCTCTTTCTCCTTCTCTCTCTTAATCCGTCTCCTCCCTGTCTCTCTATCAGTCTCCTTTCTTACCCTCCTCCCTGTCTCTCTCACTATCAGTCTCCTTTCTTACCCTCCTCCCTGTCTCTCTCACTATCAGTCTCCTTTCTTACCCTCCTCCCTGTCTCTCTCACTATCAGTCTCTTTTCATACCCTCCTCCCTGTCTCCTGTATCTTGCTCCACCTCCTCCCATTCTTCCCTTCTTTCTCTCCTTCTTTCTCTCTTTCTCCTTCTCTCTCTTAATCCGTCTCCTCCCTGTCTCTCTCACTATCAGTCTCCTTTCTTACCCTCCTCCCTGTCTCCTGTATCTTGCTCCATCTCCTCCCATTGTTCCTCTCTCCTCTATTGCACTCTTCCTTTTTCTCTTTCTCCTTCTCTCAATCCCTCTCCACCCCCTCTCTCTCACTTTCTATCTCCCCCCGTCTCCTGTCTCTTGCTCCATCTCCTCCCATTCTTTCCCTCTCCTCCTTTCCTTTCTGTCATTCTTTCCTTCTGACTCACTCTCTTCCTCCCCACAGGTTTCCCTCTCCCCCTCTCTCCATCCCTCTCTCTCCAGCTCCCCTCTCACAATATTTACTGAAGCTGTCAGTTGTGGCTCAGTGGGGAGCTCTTTACATCTCTCACTGCCTTTAGGGTAAAGAATCCGGCTCCTAAGAGGAGGAGATGAAACCCATTATCTGCAGTGTGGATGCTGCATGTTATTATAATATTATCAGCTCCTTGCTGCAGGTTTGTGGAGGCCAAAGCAATATATTAATGGAGGCCTCCCCCCCCCACCCCCCCACTAATCATGCGAGGGGATATCTGCTGCTATCTCTATAATAAGAGATACCTCATTTTAATCTGAGTGGGTGGGGGTATCTATCTATCTATCTATCTATCTATCTATCTATCTATCTATCTATTTATATTATCTATCTATCTATCCATCTATCTATCTCTATCTATCTATCTATCTATCTATCTATCTATCTATATCTATCTATCTATCTATCTATCTATCTATCTATCTATCTATCTATCTATCTATCTATCTCTCTATCTATCTATCTATCTCTCTATCTATCTATCTATCTCTCTATCTATCTATCTATCTATCTATCTATCTATCTATCTATCTATGTATCTATCTATGTATCTATCTATGTATCTATCTATCACTATCTATCTATCCCTCTATCTATCTATCTATGTATCTATCTATCTATCTGTACCCTCTAGACTCCTATAACTGAATGACGCCATATTCAAAGCGAGCTAGCAAGAAATGCGTCCTGCGCGAAGCGAGTGCCGCAGTTCGGGACGCAAATGCGGCCCCTCGCAAAGCGAAAGGGCGCATTTGCGTAAGGTGGAGGCTCTACAGACCCTTACTTGCGGTTACAAACACCAGTACTCTCATTTCCCCTCTGCCTCTCTCTATCATCTCCCCTCTGCCTCTCTCTCTATCATCTCCCTATCTGCCTCTCTCTCTATCATCTCCCCTCTGCCTCTCTCTATCATCTCCCTATCTGCCTCTCTCTCTATCATCTCCCCTCTGCCTCTCTCTCTATCATCTCCCTATCTGCCTCTCTCTCTATCATCTCCCCTCTGCCTCTCTCTATCATCTCCCTATCTGCCTCTCTCTATCATCTCCCCTCTGCCTCTCTCTCTATCATCTCCCTATCTGCCTCTCTCTCTATCATCTCCCTATCTGCCTCTCTCTATCATCTCCCCTCTGCCTCTCTCTCTATCATCTCCCTATCTGCCTCTCTCTCTATCATCTCCCCTCTGCCTCTCTCTATCATCTCCCTATCTGCCTCTCTCTATCATCTCCCCTCTGCCTCTCTCTCTATCATCTCCCTATCTGCCTCTCTCTCTATCATCTCCCCTCTGCCTCTCTCTATCATCTCCCTATCTGCCTCTCTCTATCATCTCCCCTCTGCCTCTCTCTCTATCATCTCCCCTCTGCCTCTCTCTCTATCATCTCCCCTCTGCCTCTCTCTATCATCTCCCTATCTGCCTCTCTCTCTATCATCTCCCCTCTGCCTCTCTCTCTCATCTTCCCTCTGCCTCTCTCTCTATCATCTCCCCTCTGCCTCTCTCTATCATCTCCCCTCTGCCTCTCTCTCTATCATCACCCCTCTGCCTCTCTCTCTATCATCTCCCTATCTGCCTCTCTCTATCATCTCCCCTCTGCCTCTCTCTCTATCATCTCCCTATCTGCCTCTCTCTCTATCATCTCCCCCTCTGCCTCTCTCTCTCATCTTCCCTCTGCCTCTCTCTCTATCATCTCCCCTCTGCCTCTCTCTCTATCATCTCCCCTCTGCCTCTCTCTCTATCATCTCCCCTCTGCCTCTCTCTCTCATCTCCCCTCTGCCCCTCTCTCTCTCATCTCCCCTCTGCCTCTCTCTCTCTCATCTCTCCTCTGCCTCTCTCTCTCTCATCTCCCCTCTGCCTCTCTCTCTATCATCTCCCCTCTGCCTCTCTCTCTATCATCTCCCCTCTGCCTCTCTCTCTCATCTCCCCTCTGCCCCTCTCTCTCTCATCTCCCCTCTGCCTCTCTCTCTCTCATCTCTCCTCTGCCTCTCTCTCTCTCATCTCCCCTCTGCCTCTCTCTCTCTCATCTCCCCCTCTGCCTCTCACTCTATCATCTCCCCTCTGCCTCTCTCTCATTTCCCCCTCTGCCTCTCTCTCTATCATCTCCCTATCTGCCTCTCTATCTATCATCTCCCCTCTTCCTCTCTCTCTATCATCTCCCCTCTGCCTCTCTCTCTATCATCTCCCCTCTGCCTCTCTCTCTCTCATCTCCCCTCTGCCTCTCTCTCTCTCATCTCCCCTCTGCCTCTCTCTCTCTCATCTCCCCCTCTGCCTCTCACTCTATCATCTCCCCTCTGCCTCCCTTTCTCACTCTCATCTCCCCCTCTGCCTCTCACTCTATCATCTCCCCTCTGCCTCCCTTTCTCACTCTCATTTCCCCCTCTGCCTCTCTCTCATTTCCCCCTCTGCCTCTCTCTCTATTCCCCCTCTGCCTCTCTCTCTCTCATCTCCCTATCTGCCTCTCTCTCTATCATCTCCCCTCTGCCTCTCTCTATCATCTCCCCTCTGCCTCTCTCTATCATCTCCCCTCTGCCTCTCTCTCTATCATCTCCCTATCTGCCTCTCTCTCTCTCATCTCCCCTCTGCCTCTCTCTATCATCTCCCCTCTGCCTCTCTCTCTCATCTCCCCTCTGCCTCTCTCTCTCTCATCTCCCCTCTGCCTCCCTTTCTCACTCTCATATCCCCCTCTGCCTCTCTCTCATTCCCCCTCTGCCTCTCTCTCATTTCCCCCTCTGCCTCTCTCTCTATCATCTCCCTATCTGCCTCTCTCTCTATCATCTCCCCTCTGCCTCTCTCTCTCTCATCTCCCCTCTGCCTCTCTCTCTCTCATCTCCCCTCTGACTCTCTCTCTCTCATCTGCCCCTCTGCCTCTCACTCTATCATCTCCCCTCTGCCTCTCTCTCTATCATATCCCCCTCTGCCTCTCTCTCTCTCATCTCCCCTCTGCCTCTCTCTCTCTCATCTCCCCCTCTGCCTCTCTCTCTCTCATCTCCCCCTCTGCCTCTCTCTCTCTCATCTCCCCTCTGCCTCTCTCTCTCATCTCCCCTCTGCCTCTCTCTCTCTCATCTCCCCTCTGCCTCCCTTTCTCACTCTCATATCCCCCTCTGCCTCTCTCTCATTCACCCTCTGCCTCTCTCTCATTTCCCCCTCTGCCTCTCTCTCATCTCCCCCTCTGCCTCCCCCAGCGCCCAGAACTTACCTCGCATCACCCCTGCCAAGGCCCGTACCTGGAGGGGAATGGAGGCACAAGGGGGGAGAGGAGGGTGGAAAGTAGACACAAGGGAGGGAGAGCAGAGAGAAAAAAGGAGACACACATGAGGGACAGGAGGTGGCAAAGGAGACACAATGGAGGAAGAGGAGGGGGAAAAGGAGACACAAGGGAGGGAGAGGAGGGGGAAAGGAGCAGGTACACAAGAGGGAGATGAGGGGGGGCATAAGACACAAGGGAGAGAGAGGAGGGGAGAAATGAGACACAAGGGAGGGAGAGGAGGGGGGAATTGAGATACAAGGGAGGAAGTACACAGGGGGAGAGACTCACAATGAGCGCCGAAAGTGCTGACATTGGGTGGCAAACAGCATTGCCAGGCTTAAAATGTTATGCCCGTCATTTTTGACGTGCAATTTCCTAGTGTATGTAAGAGAAGTGATGATGATGCCATGGTTTCAAAATAAAACTATTATTAGTATCTTAGTTAATTACAATAATAACTTTTATTTGTAAAATGCCAACATTTAATTCAGTACTATGTACCAAAGGTACATTGAATATGCAGATTATGTGACACATAACAGTAACAGATATTGATACAAGAATAGAGATTCCTGCTCCCAGGAGCTTACATTTTAAATGAGACTGTTGTGATATTGAAGGAGTGTGTGTGTGTGTGTGGGGGGGGCGGGGGTATATCTCTATCCCACTAGGTATGTGTTTTAGGACAGGCTTTCTGAATAGGGGCTATTATGCTGTCACTTAGGCATACAAGAGTATCGAGTGGCAGGATAGGGTCACACAACCCCAGAAGGGTTGGAGGTAAATTGTTGTTGTTTAGTCATTCGGTCATGTCTGACTCTCCCTGACCATATGGATTGCAGCACACCAGGAACATCTGTCAGCTATTGCCCTTTTGAGCACCATAAAGTTCATGTTCATTGCTTCAATTACCTCATCTGTCCATCTCCACCTCTGTCTTCCCCTTCTTCATGTGCCTTCAATCTTTCCCATCATCAGAGTCTTCTCTAGGGAATTCTGTCTTCTCATGATTTGGCCAAAATATTTGAGCTTCAGCCTCATGATCAGACGTTCCAGTGCACAGTTTGGCTTCATTTCCTGTAGGACTGATTTATTGGATCTTCTTGCAGTCCAAGGGAACAGTTTTCCCCAAAACCACAATCCAAAGGCGTCAATTCCACAGCACTCAGACTTCTTTATGGTCCAGCTCTCACATCCGTATGTTACTACTGGGAATACCAGAGTTTGAACTCTGCAGACCTTTGTTGTTTGTGTAATATCTTTACTTTTTACTAGCTTGTCCTGACTTACCATAGCTTTTCTCCTCAGAAGCAAACGGAGGTAAATAGAAGTCAACAAACAGTCTAGAAGTCTTGGCAGGCAGTGGGTTAAGACAGGTCCAAGAGTAAGACAAAGGATCAGGTGTCGAAGGGCAAAGTTTTCAGAACAAGCCTCAGGTCAAAAGCAGAAGGCAGAGTAAATGTTTAAATAAGCCAAGGGTAAGAAAAGAGCTAAGGGTCACAATGAGGCAAAGATTAAGCAGCACAAGGCATAACAACTGAGCACTGTTGCTCGACTGCCTGTGCCTTAGGAATGTGGCAATTGTCATACAAGCTGCACCTCACTGACGAGGCCCATAAAGGCCGAAACGCATCTGGGGTTTGCTGTTTCTCCTGTTCAGGGTAGAATTGCCTGGTATTTCGGGGCTGGGTCACTCTTTTGAGTGGGACCAGACTGATATAATACAGGATATTACCCCCTGTGAAGGGCACAAGTGGCTAAAAGAGGTTGCCCTCAGAGTGGCTTATCATGTCCATAGAACTAACCTATTAAGGTTGGTTTGTTCTCTGATGAGCGCCTCTGACTTAGTTTTTTTCATCAGTCTGCATAAACTTTCAATTGATTTTTTAATTTTATTTATTATTATTTTATTTATTTTATTTATTAATAAAAAGCGTATTTTTAGATTTGTGCGTTATTTATCAAAATTGGGAAAGTAAACAAGAAGTGATCAGGACCTGATGGATGGATGGTAGAAGACATAAAAGATACCCGTCCAAAAAGGAAAATAACCAGAGAACATTATTTTACTTATATTATTGTTACCGCTATTGTTATTGTAATTTTCTTTTTTTTTCTTCTTTTCTGTGATGCTGTTTTTTTGTGTCCTCACTGACCTCTTTTGGGAGATATTTGCATGAATCAGATAATCCACAGACAGCTATTTTGACCTATTATGTCTCATCACGGTGGGGTTGGGTGCTGACTCATGCTAGGGAGTTTGGTACACGGCGACCAGCCAAAAACTCAGTAGCGCTGTAGTATAGAAAATATAACTAACATCAGCAGTTATGGAAGCCAAAAGCATCTTAATTTCAGCAGACGCTGCTAGTGTGTAGAGGCTGACATGACATCCTTCTGGCAAAGCACAACCCCTCTGACTCCAAGCCAGCAAACAGTCCTGAAGGGAGATAACATGGCGTCGTAGAATGAAGGTTTTATCCAATCAGCTTTTATACCTGTGACATGACTATTGGTGTTAGTTTGTAATGTGATGTTTTTCCTAAATTACAGTATCTTTTTAGGTTAAAGCAAAATACATAAAAATAAAGTTTAACAGAGATGAGGTCACCAGAATAATGTCCCCCAAATGTGATGAACACGTATGGATGAGGGTGTATTGGGTACAGATATACACTAATACTCTACGTAAGTTATAATAAGATAAGTCGCCGTGGCTTTAAGTGCAGAGGACTTTTAAAGGACCAGTCTTCTCATGTTTATTAGGAAACAAACAAACAACATGGGCGGCGCTGTAAGTGAACGGCAGGAAAGCTTCGCAGAGGAAATCTCCATCTCTATATTATATATCACTAGCCACTTGCCCGTCGGCAATAAAATTGTAAGGCAGGTAATGCTGTTTGCCACAGAGAGTAAGTGTTTTGGTCGTCTGAGATCGTTCGGCGCTCATTGCGAGCCTCTGGGTTGGTGTATTTTTTATTATCAGAGCCGCTTTTGCGCTTATTGTAAGGTCGGCGCTGATCTCCTTTTGGAGCTTATTGCAAGGCGCTCCCCTGGTGTAGTTTGTGTCCTATGAGCACCGTTGGCGCTCCTTGTGAGGTGCGCAGTGAAGGTCTTTCTGTTTTTTTGCAATACTGTGGTGTTTTTTGGTTTGTTTTCTGAATATTTTTCTTATGCTAATTAATTAATTAATGAAATCATAAATGAATATACTTTACCTATTTAAGTCTACGACCAAGGGGTCGTAGGGATGAGCACCTATGGCGCTTATCTCCACAAGCGCAAGGAGCGCCATTAACCCGTATTGCTGCGAACTATATATGTGATATATACATTACATTTATTTAGATTGTAAGTTTGGGAGTTTTCAATCTTGCACTTTGCTTTGGGGAAGGCTTTATGGACACTGGATTCTCAGCTCAAACACAGGGCCCTCCATCTTTGTAACGTATTAATACTGCGATTGTTTTGCCGTGACTTTAACCCATGTACAGCGCTACGGAATATGTAACAAATAAATTATAATAATACTAATCTAAAACTTAAAAAAACTCACAACAAATTCATCTGTGTAGAGAAGCTCATCATCTTCACTCATAATCTACACAACCGCACACTCTACAGCATGTCACACACACACACACACAATCTACACAACTGCACACTCTACACCTAATATCACTCACACACACACACAATCTACACAACTGCACACTCTACAGTATAATATCACTCACACACACAATCTACACAACTGCACACTCTACAGCATGTCACACACACACACACAATCTACACAACTGTACACTCTACAGTATAATATCACTCACACTCACAATCTACACAACTGCACACTCTACAGTATAATATCACTCACACACACAATCTACACAACTGCACACTCTACAGTATAATATCACTCACACACACAATGTACACAACTGCACACTCTACAGTATAATATCACTCACAACCACAATCTACACAACCGCACACTCTACAGTATAATATCACTCACACACACAATCTACACAACTGCGCACTCTACAGTATAATATCACTCACACACACAATCTACACAACTGCGCACTCTACAGTATAATATCACTCACACCCACAATCTACACAACTGCACACTCTACAGTATAATATCACTCACACACACAATCTACACAACTGCACACTCTACACCTAATATCACTCACACACACACAATCTACACAACTGCACATTCTACAGTATAATATCACTCACACACACAATCTACACAACTGCACACTCTACAGTATAATATCACTCACACACAATCTACACAACTGCGCACTCTACAGTATAATATCACTCACATCCACAATCTACACAACTGCACACTCTACAGTATAATATCACTCACCCACACAATCTACACAACTGCACACTCTACAGTATAATGTCACTCACCCACACAATCTACACAACTGCACACTCTACAGTATAATATCACTCACACCCACAGTCTACACAACTGCACACTCTACAGTATAATATCACTCACACCCACAATCTACACAGCTACACACTCTACAGAATAATATCACTCACACACACAATCTACACAACTGCACACTCTACAGTATAATATCACTCACCCACACAATCTACACAACTGCACACTCTACAGTATAATGTCACTCACCCACACAATCTACACAACTGCACACTCTACAGTATAATATCACTCACACCCACAATCTACACAACTGCACACTCTACAGTATAATATTACACCCACCCACAATCTACACAACTGCACACTCTACAGTATAATATCACTCACACTCACAATCTACACAACTGCACACTCTACAGTATAATATCACTCACACACACAATCTACACAACTGTACACTCTACAGTATAATATCACTCACAACCCACAATCTACACAACTGTACACTCTACAGTATAATATCACTCACACCCACAATCTACATAACTGCACACTCTACAGTATAATATCACACACACCCACAATCTACACAACTGCACACTCTACAGTATAATATTACACCCACCCACAATCTACACAACTGCACACTCTACACTATAATATCACACTCACACGCACAATCTACACACTGCACACTCTACAGTATAATATCACTCACACCCAACGATCTACACAACCTGCTCACTCTACAGTATAATATCACTCACACACACAATCTACACAACTGTACAACTCTACAGTATAATATCACATCACACCCACAATCTACACAACTGCACACTCTACAGTATAATATCACTCTCACACACACAATCTACACAACTGCACACTCTACTGTATATATCACTCACACGCACAATCTACACAACTGCACACTCTACAGCATAATACCACTCACACACACAATCTACACAACTGCACACTCTACACATAATATCACTCACACACACAATCTACACAACTGCACACTCTACAGTATAATATCACTCACACCCACAATCTACACAACTGCACACTCTACAGTATAATATCACTCACACCCACAATCTACACAACTGCACACTCTACAGTATAATATCACTCACACACACACAATCTACACAACTGCACACCCTACAGTATAATATCACTCACACACACACAATCTACACAACTGCACACCCTACACATAATATCACTCACACACATAATCTACACAACTGCACACTCTACAGTATAATATCACTCACACACACAATCTACACAACTGTACACTCTACAGTATAATATCAGTCACACACACAATCTACACAACTGCACTCTACAGTATAATATCACTCACATCCACAATCTACACACTGCTCACTCTACAGTATAATATCACTCACACCCACAATCTACACAACTGTTACACTCTACAGTATAATATCACTCACACCCCACAATCTACAACAACTGCACACTCTACAGTATAATATCACTCACACACACAATCTACACAACTGCACACTCTACAGTATAATATCACTCACACACACAATCTACACAACTGACACTCTACAGTATAATATCACTCACACACACAATCTACACAACTGCACACTTGCACACTCTACAGTATAATATCACACACACACACAATCTACACATCTGCACACTCTACAGTATAATATCACTCACACACACAATCTACACAACTGCACACTCTACAGTATAATATCACTCACACACACAATCTACACAACTGCACAATCTACAGTATAATATAACTCACACACACAATCTACACAACTGCACACTCTACAGTATAATATCACTCACACCCCCACAATCTACACAAGCTGCACACTCTACAGTATAATATCACTCACACACACAATCTACACAACTGCACCCTCTACAGTATAATATCACTCACACCCACAATCTACTCAACTGCACACTCTACAGTATAATATCACTCACACATCACAATCTACACAACTGCACACTCACAGCATAATATCACTCACACACACAATCGACACAACTGCACACTCTACAGTATATATCACTCACACTCACAATCTACACAACTGCACACTCTACAGTATAATATCACTCACACCCACAATCTACACAACTACACACTCTACAGCATAATATCACTCACACCCACAATCTACACAACTGCACACTCTACAGTATAATATCACTCACATCCACAATCTACACAACTGCACACTTACAGTATAATATCACTCACCCACAATCTACACAACCGCACACTCTACACATAATATCACTCACAACACACAATCTACACAACTGCACACTCTACAGTATAATATCACTCGACACACACAATCTACACAACCGCACACTCTACAGTATAATTATCACTCACACACATAATCTACACAACCGCACACTCTACAGTATAATATCACTCACACCCACAATCTACACAACTGCACACTCTACAGTATATCACTCACACACACAATCTACACAACTGCACACTCTACAGTATAATATCACTCACACCCACAATCTACACAACTGCACACTCTACAGTATATCACTCACACACACAATCTACACAACTGCACACTCTACAGTATAATATCACTCACACAACACAATCTACACAACTGCACACTCTACAGTATACTATCACAACTCTCACACCCACAAATACACAATCTGCACACTCTACAGTATAATATCACACACACCCACACAATCTTCACACTGCATCACTCTACAGTATACATCTCACCACACACTCACAATCTAACACACTTGCTCCTCTCTACAGTATAATACTCCACTCAACAACAATCTACACAACTGCACACTCTACAGTATAATAATCACTACACACACACAATCTCTACCAACTGCACTACTCTACAGTATAATTATCACTCACAACCCACAATCTACACAACTGCACACTCTACAGTATAATATCAACTCACACCACAATCTACACAAACTGCACACTCTACAGGAATAATATCACCACACACTCACAATCTTCACAACTGTACACTCTACAGTATAATATCACTCACACACACAATCTACACAATCGCACACCCTACAGTATAATATCACTCACACACACACAATCTTCACAACTGTACACTCTACAGTATAATATCACTCACACACACACAATCTACACAACTGCACACTCTACAGTATAATATCACTCACACACACAATCTACACAACTGCACACTCTACAGTATAATATCACTCACCCACACAATCTTCACAACTGCACACTCTACAGTATAATATCACTCATACACACAATCTACACAACTGCACACTCTACAGTATAATATAACTCACACACACACAATCTACACAACTGCACACTCTACAGTATAATATCACTCACACACACACAATCTACACAACTGCACACTCTACAGTATAATATCACACACACAATCTACACAACTGCACACTCTACAGTATAATATCACTCACACCCACAATCTACACAACTGCACACTCTACAGTATAATATCACACACACAATCTACACAACTGCACAATCTACAGTATAATATCACTCACACCCACAATCTACACAACTACACACTCTACAGTATAATATCACTCACACTCACAATCTACACAACTGCACAATCTACAGTATAATATCACACACACACACAATCTACACAACTGCACACTCTACAGTATAATATCACTCACACACACAATCTACACAACTGCACACTCTACAGTATAATATCACTCACAATCTTCACAACTGCACACTCTACAGTATAATATCACTAACACACACAATCTACACAACTGCACACTCTACAGTATAATATCACTCACACACACAATCTACACAACTGCACACTCTAGAGTATAATATCACTCACACACACAATCTACACAACCGCACACTCTACAGCATAATATCACTCACACACACAATCTACACAACTGCACACTCTACATTATAATATCACTAACACACAATCTACACAACTGCACACTCTACAGTATAATATCACTCACACACACAATCTACACAACTGCACACTCTACAGTATAATATCACTCATACCCACAATCTACACAACTGCACACTCTACAGTATAATATCACTCACATACACACAATCTACACAACTGCGCAATCTACAGTATAATATCACTCACACACACAATCTACACAACTGCACACTTACAGTATAATATCACTCACCCACAATCTACACAACCGCACACTCTACAGTATAATATCACTCACACTCACAATCTACACAACCGCACACTCTACAGCATAATATCACTCACAACCACAATCTACACAACTGCACACTCTACAGTATAATATCACTCACACACACAATCTACACAACTGCACACTCTACAGTATAATATCACTCACACCCACAATCTACACAACTGCACAATCTACAGTATAATATCACTCACCCACAATCTACACAACTGCACACTCTACAGTATAATATCACACACACTCACAATCTACACAACTGCACACTCTACAGTATAATATCACTCACACACACAATCTACACAACTGCACACTCTACAGTATAATATCACTCACACACACAATCTACACAACTGCACACTCTACAGTATAATATCACTCACACCCACAATCTACACAACTGCACAATCTACAGTATAATATCACTCACCCACAATCTACACAACTGCACACTCTACAGTATAATATCACACACACTCACAATCTACACAACTGCACACTCTACAGTATAATATCACTCACACACACAATCTACACAACTGCACACTCTACAGTATAATATCACTCACACACACAATCTACACAACTGCACACTCTACAGTATAATATCACTCACACCAACAATCTACACAACTGCACAATCTACAGTATAATATCACTCACCCACAATCTACACAACTGCACACTCTACAGTATAATATCACACACACTCACAATCTACACAACTGCACACTCTACAGTATAATATCACTCACACCCACAATCTACACAACTGCACACTCTACAGTATAATATCACTCACCCACAATCTACACAACTGCACACTCTACAGTATAATATCACACACACTCACAATCTACACAACTGCACACTCTACAGTATAATATCACTCACACACACAATCTACACAACTGCACACTCTACAGTATAATATCACTCACACACACAATCTACACAACTGCACACTCTACAGTATAATATCACTCACACCCACAATCTACACAACTGCACACTCTACAGTATAATATCACTCACACACACAATCTACACAACCGCACACTCTACAGTATAATATCACACACACCCACAATCTACACAACTGCACACTCTACAGTATAATATCACACACAACCACAATCTACACAACTGCACACTCTACAGTATAATATTACTCACACACACAATCTACACAACTGCACACTCTACACATAATATCACTCACACCCACAATCTACACAACTGCACACTCTACAGTATAATCACTCACACACACACAATCTACACAACTGCACACTCTACAGCATAATATCACTCAGACACACAATCTACACAACTGCACACTCTACAGTATAATATCACACACACCCACAATCTACACAACTGCACACTCTACAGTATAATATCACACACACACACAATCTACACAACTGCATACTCTACAGTATAATATCACTCACACACACAATCTACACAACTGCACACTCTACAGTATAATATCACTCACACACACAATCTACACAACCGCACACTCTACAGTATAATATCACTCACACACACACAATCTACACAACTGCACATTCTACAGTATAATATCACTCACACAAACACAATCTACACAACTGCACACTCTACAGTATAATATCACTCACACACACAATCTACACAACTGCACACTCTACAGTATAATATCACTCACACCCACAATCTACACAACTGCACACTCTACAGTATAATATCACTCACACACACAATCTACACAACTGCACACTCTACAGTATAATATCACTCACACACACAATCTACACAACCGCACACTCTACAGTATAATATCACTCACACACACAATCTACAGTATAATATCACTCACACACACAATCTACACAACTGCGCACTCTACAGTATAATATCACTCACACACACAATCTACACAACTGCACACTCTACAGTATAATATCACTCACACACAATCTACACAACTGCACACTCTACAGTATAATATCACTCACACCCACAATCTACACAACTGCACACTCTACAGTATAATATCACTCACACCCACAATCTACACAACTGCACACTCTACAGTATAATATCACTCACACCCACAATCTACACAACTGCACACTCTACAGTATAATATCACTCACACACACAATCTACACAACTGCACACTCTACAGTATAATATCACTCACACCACACAATCTACACAACTGCACACTCTACAGTATAATATCACTCACACACCCACAATCTACACAACTGCACACTCTACAGTATAATATCACTCACACCCACAATCTACACAACCTCACACTCTACAGTATAATATCACTCACACCCACAATCTACACAACTGCACACTCTACAGTATAATATCACTCACACCCACAATCTACACAACTGCACACTCTACAGTATAATATCACTCACACACACAATCTACACAACTGCACACTCTACAGTATAATATCACTCACACCCACAATCTACACAACTGCACACTCTACAGTATAATATCACTCACACCCACAATCTACACAACTGCACACTCTACAGTATAATATCACTCACACCCACAATCTACACAACTGCACACTCTACAGTATAATATCACTCACACACACAATCTACACAACTGCACACTCTACAGTATAATATCACTCACACACACAATCTACACAACTGCACACTCTACAGCATAATATCACTCACACCCACAATCTACACAACTGCACACTCTACAGTATAATATCACTCACACCCACAATCTACACAACTGCACACTCTACAGTATAATATCACTCACACCCACAATCTACACAACTGCACACTCTACAGTATAATATCACTCACACACACAATCTACACAACTGCACACTCTACAGTATAATATCACTCACACACACAATCTACACAACTGCACACTCTACAGTATAATATCACTCACCCACACAATCTTCACAACTGTACACTCTACAGTATAATATCACTCACACACACAATCTACACAACTGTACACTCTACAGTATAATATCACTCACACACACAATCTACACAACTGCACACTCTACAGTATAATATCACTCATACACACAATCTACACAACTGCACACTCTACAGTATAATATAACTCACACACACACAATCTACACAACTGCACACTCTACAGTATAATATAACTCACACACACACAATCTACACAACTGCACATTCTACAGTATAATATCACTCACACACACAATCTACACAACTGCACACTCTACAGTATAATATCACTCACACCCACAATCTACACAACTGCACACTCTACAGTATAATATCTTTCACACACACAATCTACACAACTGCACACTCTACAGTATAATATCACTCACCCACACAATCTTCACAACTGTACACTCTACAGTATAATATCACTCACACACACAATCTACACAACTGTACACTCTACAGTATAATATCACTCACACACACAATCTACACAACTGCACACTCTACAGTATAATATCACTCATACACACAATCTACACAACTGCACACTCTACAGTATAATATAACTCACACACACACAATCTACACAACTGCACACTCTACAGTATAATATCACTCACACACACACAATCTACACAACTGCACACTCTACAGTATAATATCACACACACAATCTACACAACTGCACACTCTACAGTATAATATCACTCACATCCACAATCTACACAACTGCACACTTACAGTATAATATCACTCACACACACAATCTACACAACTGCACACTCTACAGTATAATATCACTCACACACACAATCTACACAACTGCACACTCTACAGTATAATATCACTCACACTCACAATCTACACAACTGCACACTCTACAGTATAATATCACTCACACTCACAATCTACACAACTGCACACTCTACAGTATAATATCACTCACACACACAACCTACACAACTGCACACTCTACAGTATAATATCACTCACACTCACAATCTACACAACTGCACACTCTACAGTATAATATCACTCACACACACAATCTACACAACTTCACACTCTACAGTATAAAATCACTCACACAATCTACACAACTGCACACTCTACAGTATAATATCACTCACACACACAATCTACACAACTTCACACTCTACAGTATAATATCACTCACACACACACAATCTACACAACTGCACACTCTACAGTATAATATCACTCACACACACACAATCTACACAACTGCTCACTCTACAGTATAATATCACTCACACACACAATATACACAACTGCACACTCTACAGCATAATATCACTCACACCCACAATCTACAAAACTGCACACTCTACAGTATAATATCACACACACACACAATCTACACAACTGCACACTCTACAGTATAATATCACACACACACACACAATCTACACAACTGCACACTCTACAGCATAATATCACTCACACCCACAATCTACACAACTGCACACTCTACAGTACAATATCACACACACACACAATCTACACAACTGCACAATCTACAGTATAATATCACACACACACAATCTACACAACTGCACAATCTACAGTATAATATCACTCACACACACAATCTACACAACTGCACACTCTACAGTATAATATCACTCACACACACAATCTACACAACTGCACACTCTACAGTATAATATCACTCACACACACAATCTACACAACTGCACACTCTACAGTATAATATCACTCACACACACAATCTACACAACTGCACACTCTACAGTATAATATCACTCACACACACAATCTACACAACTGCACACTCTACAGTATAATATCACTCACACACACAATCTACACAACTGCACACTCTACAGTATAATATCACTCACACACACAATCTACACAACTGCACACTCTACAGTATAATATCACTCACACACACAATCTACACAACTGCACACTCTACAGTATAATATCACTCACACACACAATCTACACAACTGCACACTCTACAGTATAATATCACTCACACACACAATCTACACAACTGCACACTCTACAGTATAATATCACTCACACACACAATCTACACAACTGCACACTCTACAGTATAATATCACTCACACACACAATCTACACAACTGCACACTCTACAGTATAATATCACTCACACCACAATCTACACAACTGCACACTCTACAGTATAATATCACTCACACACACAATCTACACAACTGCACACTCTACAGTATAATATCACTCACACCCACAATCTACACAACTGCA
This sequence comes from Discoglossus pictus, assembly GCA_027410445.1. Taxonomy (NCBI): domain Eukaryota; kingdom Metazoa; phylum Chordata; class Amphibia; order Anura; family Alytidae; genus Discoglossus; species Discoglossus pictus. The sequence continues at coordinate 6,078,588 of CM050171.1, read as the reverse complement.
CACTCTACAGTATAATATCACTCACACCCACAATCTACACAACTGCACACTCTACAGTATAATATCACTCACACACACAATCTACACAACTGCACACTCTACAGTATAATATCACTCACACACACAATCTACACAACTGCACACTCTACAGTATAATATCACTCACACACACAATCTACACAACTGCACACTCTACAGTATAATATCACTCACACACACAATCTACACAACTGCACACTCTACAGTATAATATCACTCACACCCACAATCTACACAACTGCACACTCTACAGTATAATATCACTCACACCCACAATCTACACAACTGCACACTCTACAGTATAATATCACTCACACACACAATCTACACAACTGCACACTCTACAGTATAATATCACTCACACACACAATCTACACAACTGCACACTCTACAGTATAATATCACTCACACCCACAATCTACACAACTGCACACTCTACAGTATAATATCACTCACACACACAATCTACACAACTGCACACTCTACAGTATAATATCACTCACACACACAATCTACACAACTGCACACTCTACAGTATAATATCACTCACACCCACAATCTACACAACTGCACACTCTACAGTATAATATCACTCACACACACAATCTACACAACTGCACACTCTACAGTATAATATCACTCACACACACAATCTACACAACTGCACACTCTACAGTATAATATCACTCACACACACAATCTACACAACTGCACACTCTACAGTATAATATCACTCACACACACAATCTACACAACTGCACACTCTACAGTATAATATCACTCACACACACAATCTACACAACTGCACACTCTACAGTATAATATCACTCACACACACAATCTACACAACTGCACACTCTACAGTATAATATCACTCACACACACAATCTACACAACTGCACACTCTACAGTATAATATCACTCACACACACAATCTACACAACTGCACACTCTACAGTATAATATCACTCACACACACAATCTACACAACTGCACACTCTACAGTATAATATCACTCACACACACAATCTACACAACTGCACACTCTACAGTATAATATCACTCACACACACAGTCTACACAACCTGCACACTCTACAGTATAATATCACTCACACACACACAATCTACACAACTGCACACTCTACAGTATAATATCACTCACACACACAATCTACACAACTGCACACTCTACAGTATAATATCACTCACACACACAATCTACACAACTGCACACTCTACAGTATAATATCACTCACACACACAATCTACACAACTGCACACTCTACAGTATAATATCACTCACACACACAATCTACACAACTGCACACTCTACAGTATAATATCACTCACACACACAATCTACACAACTGCACACTCTACAGTATAATATCACTCACACCCACAATCTACACAACTGCACACTCTACAGTATAATATCACTCACACCCACAATCTACACAACTGCACACTCTACAGTATAATATCACTCACACACACAATCTACACAACTGCACACCCACAATCTACACAACTGCACTCTACAGTATAATATCACTCACACACACAATCTACACAACTGCACACTCTACAGTATAATATCACTCACACCCACAATCTACACAACTGCACACTCTACAGTATAATATCACTCACACACACAATCTACACAACTGCACACTCTACAGTATAATATCACTCACACACACAATCTACACAACTGCACACTCTACAGTATAATATCACTCACACCCACAATCTACACAACCGCACACTCTACAGTATAATATCACTCACACCACAATCTACACAACTGCACACTCTACAGTATAATATCACTCACACCCACAATCTACACAACTGCACACTCTACAGTATAATATCACTCACACACACAATCTACACAACTGCACACTCTACAGTATAATATCACTCACACACACAATCTACACAACTGCACACTCTACAGTATAATATCACTCACACCCACAATCTACACAACTGCACACTCTACAGTATAATATCACTCACACACACAATCTACACAACTGCACACTCTACAGTATAATATCACTCACACCCACAATCTACACAACTGCACACTCTACAGTATAATATCACTCACACACACAATCTACACAACTGCACACTCTACAGTATAATATCACTCACACCCACAATCTACACAACTGCACACTCTACAGTATAATATCACTCACACCCACAATCTACACAACTGCACACTCTACAGTATAATATCACTCACACCACAATCTACACAACTGCACACTCTACAGTATAATATCACTCACACCACAATCTACACAACTGCACACTCTACAGTATAATATCACTCACACACACAATCTACACAACTGCACACTCTACAGTATAATATCACTCACACCCACAATCTACACAACTGCACACTCTACAGTATAATATCACTCACACACACAATCTACACAACTGCACACTCTACAGTATAATATCACTCACACCCACAATCTACACAACTGCACACTCTACAGTATAATATCACTCACACCCACAATCTACACAACTGCACACTCTACAGTATATATCACTCACACACACAATCTACACAACTGCACACTCTACAGTATAATATCACTCACACACACAATCTACACAACTGCACACTCTACAGTATAATATCACTCACACCCACAATCTACACAACTGCACACTCTACAGTATAATATCACTCACACACACAATCTACACAACTGCACACTCTACAGTATAATATCACTCACACACAATCTACACAACTGCACACTCTACACATAATATCACTCACACCCACAATCTACACAACTGCACACTCTACAGTATAATATCACTCACACACACAATCTACACAACTGCACACTCTACAGTATAATATCACTCACACCCACAATCTACACAACTACAAACTCTACAGTATAATATCACTCACACACACAATCTACACAACTGCACACTCTACAGTATAATATAACTCAAACACACAATCTACACAACTGCGCACTCTACAGTATAATATCACTCACACCCACAATCTACACAACTGCACACTCTACAGTATAATATCACTCACACACACAATCTACACAACTGCACACTCTACAGTATAATATCACACACACACACAATCTACACAACTGCACACTCTACAGCATAATATCACTCACACACACAATCTACACAACTGCACACTCTACAGCATAATATCACTCACACACACACAATCTACACAACTGCACACTCTACAGTATAATATCACTCACACACACAATCTACACAACTGCACACTCTACAGTATAATATCACTCACACACACAATCTACACAACTGCACACTCTACAGTATAATATCACTCACACACACAATCTACACAACTGCACACTCTACAGTATAATATCACTCACACACACAATCTACACAACTGCACACTCTACACATAATATCACTCACACACACAATCTACACAACTGCACACTCTACAGTATAATATCACTCACACACACAATCTACACAACTGCACACTCTACAGTATAATATCACTCACACACACAATCTACACAACTGCACACTCTACAGCATAATATCACTCACACCCACAATCTACACAACTGCACACTCTACACAAAATATCCCTCACACACACACAATCTACACAACTGCACACTCTACAGTATAATATCACTCACACACACAATCTACACAACTGCACACTCTACAGTATAATATCACTCACACACACAATCTACACAACTGTAGACTCTACAGTATAATATTACTCACACTCACAATCTACACAACTGCACACTCTACAGTATAATATCACTCACACACAATCTACACAACTGCACACTCTACAGTATAATATCACTCACACCCACAATCTACACAACTGCACACTCTACAGTATAATATCACTCACACACACACAATCTACACAACTGCACACTCTACAGTATAATATCACTCACACCCACAATCTACACAACTACACACTCTACAGTATAATATCACTCACACACACAATCTACACAACTGCACACTCTACAGTATAATATCACTCACACACACAATCTACACAACTGCACACTCTACAGTGTAATATCACTCACAATCTACACAACTACACACTCTACTGTATAATATCACTCATACACATAATCTACACAACTGCACACTCTACAGTATAATATCAGTCACACACACAATCTACACAACTGCACACTCTACAGTATAATATCACTCACACACACAATCTACACAACTGCACACTCTACAGTATAATATCACTCACACACACAATCTACACAACTGCACACTCTGCGGTATAATATCACTCATACCCACAATCTACACAACTGCACACTCTACAGTATAATATCACTCACACCCACAATCTACACAACTGCACACTCTACAGTATAATATCACTCACACACACAATCTACACAACTGCACACTCTACACCTAATATCACTCACACACACACAATCTACACAACTGCACATTCTACAGTATAATATCACTCACACACACAATCTACACAACTGCACACTCTACAGTATAATATCACTCACAATCTACACAACTGCACACTCTACAGTATAATATCATTTACACCCACAATCTACACAACTGCACACTACAGTATAATATAACTCACACCCACAATCTACACAACTGCACACTCTACAGTATAATATCACTCACACCCACAATCTACACAACTGCACATTCTACAGTATAATATCACTCACACACACAATCTACACAACTGCACACTCTACAGTATAATATCACTCATACCCACAATCTACACAACTGCACACTCTACAGTATAATATCACTCACACACACAATCTACACAACTGCACACTCTACAGAATAATATCACTCACACCCACAATCTACACAACTGCACTCTACAGTATAATATCACTCACACCCACAATCTACACAACCGCACACTCTACAGTATAATATCACTCACACACAATCTACACAACTGCACACTCTACAGTATAATATCACACACACACACAATCTACACAACTGCACACTCTACAGTATAATATCACACACACACACACAATCTACACAACTGCACACTCTACAGTATAATATCACTCACACTCACAATCTACACAACTGCACACTCTACGGTATAATATCACTCACACCCACAATCTACACAACTGCACACTCTACAGTATAATATCACTCACACCCACAATCTACACAACTGCACACTCTACAGTATAATATCACTCACACACACAATCTACACAACTGCACACTCTACGGTATAATATCACTCACACCCACAATCTACACAACTGCACACTCTACGGTATAATATCACTCACACCCACAATCTACACAACTGCACACTCTACAGTATAATATCACTCACACCCACAATCTACACAACTGCACACTCTACAGTATAATATCACTCACACCCACAATCTACACAACTGCACACTCTACAGTATAATATCACTCACACACACAATCTACACAACTGCACACTCTACGGTATAATATCACTCACACAAACACAATCTACACAACTGCACACTCTACAGTATAATATCACTCACACAAACACAATCTACACAACTGCACACTCTACAGTATAATATCACTCACACACACACAATCTACACAACCGCACACTCTACAGTATAATATCACTCACACACACAATCTACACAACTGCACACTCTACAGTATAATATCACTCACACACACAATCTATACAACTGCACACTCTACTGTATAATATAACTCACACACACAATCTACACAACTGCACACTCTACAGTATAATATCACTCACACTCACAATCTGCACAACTGCGCACTCTACAGTATAATATCACTCACACTCACAATGTACACAACTGCACACTCTGCAGTATAATATTACTCACACCCACAATCTACGCAACCGCACACTCTACAGTATAATATCACACACACACAATCTACACAACTGCACACTCTACAGCATAATTTCACTCACACCCACAATCTACACAACTGCACACTCTACAGTATAATATCACACACACCCACAATCTACACAACTGCACACTCTACAGTATAATATCAGTCAGACACACAATCTACACAACTGCACACTCTACAGTATAATATCACTCACACTCACAATCTACACAACTGCACACTCTACAGTATAATATCACTCACACTCACAATCTACACATTTGCACACTCTACAGTATAATATCACTCACACACACAATCTACACAACTGCACACTCTACAGTATAATATCACTCACACTCACAATCTACACAACTACACACTCTACAGTATAATATCACTCACACACACAATCTACACAACTGCACACTCTACAGTATAATATCACACACACACACACAATCTACACAACTGCATACTCTACAGTATAATATCACTCACACCCACAATCTACACAACTGCACACTCTACAGTATAATATCATTCACACACACAATCTACACAACTGCACACTCTACAGTATAATATCACTCACACACACAATCTACACAACTGCACACTCTACAGTATAATATCACTCACACCCACAATCTACACAACTGCACACTCTACAGTATAATATCACTCACACACACAATCTACACAACTGCACACTCTACAGTATAATATCACTCACACACACAATCTACACAACTGCACACTCTACAGTATAATATCACTCACACACACAATCTACACAACCGCACATTCTACAGTATAATATCACTCACACCCACAATCTACACAACCGCACACTCTACAGTATAATATCACTCACACACACACAATCTACACAACTGCACACTCTACAGTATAATATCACTCACACACACAATCTACACAACTGCACACTCTACAGTATAATATCACTCACACACACAATCTACACAACTGCACACTCTACAGTATAATATCACTCACACCCACAATCTACACAACTGCACACTCTACAGTATAATATCACTCACACCCACAATCTACACAACTGCACACTTTACAGTATAATATCACTCACACACACAATCTACACAACTACACACTCTACAGTATAATATCACTCACACACACAATCTACACAACTGCACACTCTACAGCATAATATCACTCACACCCACAATCTACACAACTGCACACTCTACAGTATAATATCACTCACACACACAATCTACACAACTGCACACTCTACAGTATAATATCACTCACACACACAATCTACACAACTACACACTCTACAGTATAATATCACTCACACACACAATCTACACAACTGCACACTCTACAGTATAATATCACTCACACACACACAATCTACACAACTGCACATTCTACAGTACAATATCACTCACACACAATCTACACAACTGCATACTCTACAGTATAATATCACTCACACCCACAATCTACACAACTAGACACTCTACAGTATAATATCACACACACCCACAATCTACACAACTGCACACTCTACAGTATAATATCACTCACACACACAATCTACACAACCGCACACTCTACAGTATAATATCACTCACACACACACAATCTACACAACTGCACATTCTACAGTATAATATCACTCACACCCACAATCTACACAACTGCACTCTCTACAGTATAATATCACTCACACCCACAATCTACACAACTACACACTCTACAGTATAATATCACTCACACCCACAATCTACACAACTGCACACTCTACAGTATAATATCACTCACCCACACACAATCTACACAACTGCACACTCTACAGTATAATATCACTCACACACAATCTACACAACTGCTCACTCTACAGTATAATATCACTCACACCCACATTCTACACAACTGCACTCTACAGTATAATATCACTCACACACACAATCTACACAACTGCACACTCTACACATAATATCACTCACACCCACAATCTACACAACTGCACACTCTACAGTATAATATCACTCACACACACAATCTACACAACTGCACACTCTACAGTATAATATCACTCACACACACAATCTACACAACTGCACACTCTACAGTATAATATCACTCACACACACAATCTACACAACCGCACACTCTACAGTATAATATCACACACACCCACAATCTACACAACTGCACACTCTACAGTATAATATCACTCACACCCACAATCTACACAACTGCACACTCTACAGTATAATATCACTCACACCCACAATCTACACAACTGCACACTCTACAGTATAATATCACTCACACACACAATCTACACAACTGCACTCTACAGTATAATATCACTCACACCCACAATCTACACAACTGCACACTCTACAGCATAATATCACTCACACACACAATCTACACAACTGCACACTCTACAGTATAATATCACTCAGACACACAATCTACACAACTGCACACTCTACAGTATAATATCACTCACACCCACAATCTACACAACTGCACACTCTACAGTATAATATCACTCACACCCACAATCTACACAACTGCACACTCTACAGCATAATATCACTCACACCCACAATCTACACAACTGCACACTCTACAGTATAATATCACTCAGACCCACAATCTACACAACTGCACACTCTACAGTATAATATCACTCAGACCCACAATCTACACAACTGCACACTCTACAGTATAATATCACTCACACACACAATCTACACAACTGCACACTCTACAGTATAATATCACTCACACACACAATGTACACAACTGCACACTCTACAGTATAATATCACTCACACACACAATCTACACAACTGCACACTCTACAGTATAATATCACTCACACACACAATGTACACAACTGCACACTCTACAGTATAATATCACTCAGACCCACAATCTACACAACTGCACACTCTACAGTATAATATCACTCACACACACAATCTACACAACTGCACACTCTACAGTATAATATCACTCACACACAATCTACACAACTTCACACGCTACAGAATAATATCACACACACCCACAATCTACACAACTGCACAATCTACAGTATAATATCACTCACACACACAATCTACACAACTGCACACTCTACAGTATAATATCACTCACACACACAATCTACACAACTGCGCACTCTACAGTATAATATCACACACACCCACAATCTACACAACTGCACACTCTACAGTATAATATCACTCACACACACAATCTACACATCTGCACACTCTACAGTATAATATCACACACACACACACACAATCTACACAACTGCACACTCTACAGTATAATATCACTCACACACACAATCTACACAACTGCACACTCTACAGTATAATATCACTCACACACACAATCTACACAACTGCACACTCTACAGTATAATATCACACACACCCACAATCTACACAACTGCACACGCTACAGTATAATATCACACACACCCACAATCTACACAACTGCACACTCTACAGTATAATATCACTCACACACACAATCTACACAACTGCACACTCTACAGTATAATATCACTCACACACACAATCTACACAACTGCACACTCTACAGTATAATATCACTCACACACACAATCTACACAACTGCACACTCTACAGTATAATATCACTCACACACACAGTCTACACAACTGCACACTCTACAGTATAATATCACTCACACACAATCTACACAACTGCACACTCTACTGTATAATATCACTCACACACACAATCTACACAACTGCACACTCTACAGTATAATATCACTCTTACACACACAATCTACACAACTGCACACTCTACAGTATAATATCACTCTTACACACACAATCTACACAACTGCACACGCTACAGTATAATATCACACACACAATCTACACAACTGCACACTCTACAGCATAATATCACTCACACACACACACAATCTACACAACTGCACACTCTACAGTATAATATCAGTCACACCCACACAATCTACACAACTGCACACTCTACAGTATAATATCACTCACACCCACACAATCTACACAACTGCACACTCTACAGTATAATATCACTCACGCACACAATCTACACAACTGCACACTCTACAGTATAATATCACTCACACCCACACAATCTACACAACTGCACACTCTACAGTATAATATCACTCACGCACACAATCTACACAACTGCACACTCTACAGTATAATATCACTCACACCCACACAATCTACACTACTGCACACTCTACAGTATAATATCACTCACACCCACACAATCTACACAACTGCACACTCTACAGTATAATATCACTCACACACACAATCTACACAACTGCACACTCTACAGTATAATATCACTCACACCCACACAATCTACACAACTGCACACTCTACAGTATAATATCACTCACACACACAATCTACACAGCTGCACACTCTACAGTATAATATAAATCACAATCTACACAACTACACACTCTACAGTATAATATCAATCACAATCTACACAACTACACACTCTACAGTATAATATCACTCACACACACAATCTACACAACTGCACACTCTACAGTATAATATCACTCACACACACAATCTACACAACTGCACACTCTACAGTATAATATCACTCACACACACAAACTACACAACTGCACACTCTACAGTATAATATCACTCACACTCACAATCTACACAACTGCACACTCTACAAAATAATATTACACACACCCACAATCTACACAACTGCACACGCTACAGTATAATATCACTCACACACACAATCTACACAACTGCACACTCTACAGTATAATATCACACACACCCACAATCTACACAACTGCACACTCTACAGTATAATATCACTCACACCCACAATCTACACAACTGCACACTCTACAGTATAATATCACTCACACACACAATCTACACAACTGCACACTCTACAGTATAATATCACTCTTACACACACAATCTACACAACTGCACACTCTACAGTATAATATCACACACACACACAATCTGCACAACTGCACACTCTACAGTATAATATCACTCACACCCACAATCTACACTACTGCACACTCTACAGTATAATATCTCTCACGCACACAATCTACACAACTGCACACTCTACAGTATAATATCACTCACACCCACAATCTACACAACTGCACACTCTACAGTATAATATCTCTCACGCACACAATCTACACAACTGCACACTCTACAGTATAATATCACTCACACACACAATCTACACAACTGCACACTCTACAGTATAATATCACTCACACACACAATCTACACAACTGCACACTCTACAGTATAATATAAATCACAATCTACACAACTACACACTCTACAGTATAATATCAATCACAATCTACACAACTACACACTCTACAGTATAATATCACTCACACACACAATCTACACAACTGCACACTCTACAGTATAATATCACTCACACACACAATCTACACAACTGCACACTCTACAGTATAATATCACACACACAATCTACACAACTGCACACTCTACAGTATAATATCACTCACACCCACAATCTACACAACTGCACACTCTACAGTATAATATCACTCACACCCACAATCTACACAACTGCACACTCTACAAAATAATATTACACACACCCACAATCTACACAACTGCACACGCTACAGTATAATATCACTCACACACACAATCTACACAACTGCACACTCTACAGTATAATATCACACACACCCACAATCTACACAACTGCACACTCTACAGTATAATATCACTCACACACACAATCTACACAACTGCACACTCTACAGTATAATATCACTCACACACACAATCTACACAACTGCACACTCTACAGTATAATATCACTCTTACACACACAATCTACACAACTGCACACTCTACAGTATAATATCACACACACACACAATCTGCACAACTGCACACTCTACAGTATAATATCACTCACACCCACAATCTACACTACTGCACACTCTACAGTATAATATCTCTCACGCACACAATCTACACAACTGCACACTCTACAGTATAATATCACTCACACCCACAATCTACACAACTGCACACTCTACAGTATAATATCACTCACACCCACAATCTACACAACTGCACACTCTACAGTATAATATCACTCACACACACACAATCTACACAACTGCACACTCTACAGTATAATATCACTCACACCCACAATCTACACAACTGCACACTCTACAGTATAATATCACACACACACACAATCTACACAACTGCACACTCTACAGTATAATATCACTCACGCACACAATCTACACAACTGCACACTCTACAATATAATATCACTCACACACACACAATCTACACAACTGCACACTCTACAGTATAATATCACTCACACCCACAATCTACACAACTGCACACTCTACAGTATAATATCACTCACACACACAATCTACACAACTGCACACTCTACAGTATAATATCACTCTCACACCCACAATCTACACAACTGCACACTCTACAGTATAATATCACTCACACACACAATCTACACAACTACACACTCTACAGTATAATATCACTCACACCCACAATCTACACAACTGCACACTCTACAGTATAATATCACTCACACTCACAATCTACACAACTGCACACTCTACGGTATAATATTACTCACAATCTACACAACTGCACACTCTACAGTATAATATCACTCACACTCACAATCTACACAACTGCACACTCTACAGTATAATATTACTCACAATCTACACAACTGCACACTCTACAGTATAATATCACTCACACACACAATTTACACAACTGCACACTCTACAGTATAATATCACTCACACACACAATCTACACAACTGCACACTCTACAGTATAATATCACACACACCCACAATCTACACAACTGCACACTCTACAGTATAATATCACTCACACACACAATCTACACAACTGCACACTCTACAGTATAATATCACTCACACACACAATCTACACAACTGCACACTCTACAGTATAATATCACTCACATCCACAATCTACACAACTGCACACTCTACAGTATAATATCACACACACACACAATCTACACAACTGCACACTCTACAGTATAATATCACTCACACCCACAATCTACACAACTGCACACTCTACAGTATAATATCACTCACACACACAATCTACACAACTGCACACTCTACAGTATAATATCACACACACACACAATCTACACAACTGCACACTCTACAGTATAATATCACTCACACACACAATCTACACAACTGCACACTCTACAGTATAATATCACTCACATCCACAATCTACACAACTGCACACTCTACAGTATAATATCACACACACACACAATCTACACAACTGCACACTCTACAGTATAATATCACTCACACCCACAATCTACACAACTGCACACTCTACAGTATAATATCACTCACACACACAATCTACACAACTGCACACTCTACAGTATAATATCACTCACACACACAGTCTACACAACTGCACACTCTACAGTATAATATCACTCACACACAATCTACACAACTGCACACTCTACAGTATAATATCACTCACACCCACAATCTACACAACTGCACACTCTACTGTATAATATCACTCACACACACAATCTACACAACTGCACACTCTACTGTATAATATCACTCACACACACAATCTACACAACTGCACACTCTACAGCATAATATCACTCACACCCACACAATCTACACAACTGCACACTCTACAGTATAATATCACTCACACACACAATCTACACAGCTGCACACTCTACAGTATAATATAAATCACAATCTACACAACTACACACTCTACAGTATAATATCAATCACAATCTACACAACTACACACTCTACAGTATAATATCACTCACACACAGAATCTACACAACTGCACACTCTACAGTATAATATCACTCACACACACAATCTACACAACTGCACACTCTACAGTATAATATCACTCACACACACAATCTACACAACTGCACACTCTACAGTATAATATCACTCACACTCACAATCTACACAACTGCACACTCTACAGTATAATATCACTCACACCCACAATCTACACAACTGCACACTCTACAGTATAATATCACTCACACCCACAATCTACACAACTGCACACGCTACAGTATAATATCACTCACACACACAATCTACACAACTGCACACTCTACAGTATAATATCACACACACCCACAATCTACACAACTGCACACTCTACAGCATAATATCACTCACGCACACAATCTACACAACTGCACACTCTACAGTATAATATCACTCACACACACAATCTACACAACTGCACACTCTACAGTATAATATCACTCTTACACACACAATCTACACAACTGCACACTCTACAGTATAATATCACACACACACACAATCTGCACAACTGCACACTCTAAAGTATAATATCACTCACACCCACAATCTACACAACTGCACACTCTACAGTATAATATCACTCTTACACACACAATCTACACAACTGCACACTCTACAGTATAATATCACACACACACACAATCTGCACAACTGCACACTCTAAAGTATAATATCACTCACACACACAATCTACACAACTGCACACTCTACAGTATAATATCACTCACACACACAATCTACACAACTGCACACTCTACAGTATAATATCACTCTTACACACACAATCTACACAACTGCACACTCTACAGTATAATATCACACACACACACAATCTGCACAACTGCACACTCTAAAGTATAATATCTCTCACGCACACAATCTACACAACTGCACACTCTACAGTATAATATCACTCACACACACAATCTACACAACTACACACTCTACAGTATAATATCACTCACACCCACAATCTACACAACTGCACACTCTACAGTATAATATCACTCACACTCACAATCTACACAACTGCACACTCTACAGTATAATATTACTCACAATCTACAGTGCAACACACAGACACCTCAAATTGCTTGAGTCCATTGCCTTGCACACCGCCATCTTGTGTCTATCACCCTCCTGATTCACCCAATCCCTTTAGATGTAAGTTTGTGAGTTTCCCTCTTGTGTCGGTGCTCTGGGCACAAGCTCTATGTACATTTGATTTTAAGCTCAAAGACAGGACCCCCCATTCTGTGCAATGTGTTAATATTGTTTTTGTCTTGTACTTATCTCTTGTTTAGCTCTACGTATTATGTTGTCTCGTTACAAAGAAAGACTAATAATAATAATAATAAGAAGAAGAACAAACAATAATAATAATGAGTAATTCTCTGTCATTTGCTATCTGCTATAATAGATTTCTGGTCTATGACCCAGGAAGGGTGGCACCTGTGCAGGTGTCCAGGAGTCCCAACTAATAAGGCATACAACCATCCTGAACACATTGTTTGACAGGCGCCTGGCCCTCCCGCCCTCTTTATCCTCACTTTATTACATGCTAATCTGTGCATAGTTTGTTTGTTAAGTCACTGTCTCTCCTGGATGTGAGCAGTCTCTATATAAACACTTCCAGATGTGCTCAGTCTATTCCAGCCCGCTGGAGCCGTGCGTCTAAACCAACTGGAGGATTCTTGGTGCTGGTATAAAACAAAAGAGGAAGAGTAGGGGGTAGAGATTTAAAGGGGAACTAACAGGTGTGGTCCTTTCTGGGTCTCCATCTTGTATTGGTGCAGGTTTTTATATACCTCAATGAAGCTGTGAGCTATACCATGTAGGGTCACCCAAGATGGGCAGGTCATAGCAGAGAAGTCAGACAAATCGCAGTCCATTGGAGATCCACTCCAGTATCTTTGCCAGGAAAACCTTATGGATAAGCACAACGATGAAAGTTGTGCCAGAAGTGCTGCGGTCCATATGGTCATGGAGACTCGGACACGACTCAACAGCTAAACAACAAATCAGGTGTGAACAAGGTTGGCTGTACCAGTAGTGGATGTGCCTTCTTCTGCCCCTATACATGGACATGTAACCTATAATACAGAATAGGCAGCTGCCCAGGGGTGTGTGCATAAAGTGGGTGCCATGTGCTAGATCAGGGGTGGGCAAGTTTGGTCTTGGAGAACCACACACCGGCCAGGATTTGAGGATACCCCTGCTGCCTATGGGCAAGACTATCGCTTCTTCAGTCATTCTGCTTGACTCACTTGTGCACAGAGAGGAAATCCTCAAATCAAGGCCTCTCAAGGACCGATCTTGCCCAGCCCTGGGCTATATCATAAAGATCTTTAGAAGATTCTCATACTTATAAATGAGCCATCCAGGAAGTGTCAAATGTATTTGGTCAGAAATAGTAAAGCTCCTTTCTGATTGGCTGAATTTTGCCACTAATGTACATACTTCTTTATTTCAAGAGGTATAAGATGCTTCCAGTCAGCAGCACAATGTAAAATAGAAATCGAAGGACAAGGAAAGTAACGATACGTCCAGTGGGAAAGCTTGTGAGTGGAAGTCTGGTGCCCCCCTCTAGGCCCCCCTAGCTCCAGTGCCATATATATATGGCAAATATGGCAATAATGTGTGCAGCACAGACAACAGCTAGACGCCGTGGTAGTGAGTCTATAAGATGCTCGAATTTGGCCGGGTATCAGGAGCCATACAGACTGCGGTGCATCCGACAGCTGCTGAAGAGTGCATGGTGGAGAATCCATACGACAAACATGGCGATCAAGGTGGTCCACCAGGAGCTCAATGAGGTTCAAATCCAGGGAATTTGGAGGCCAGGGAAGTACTTGGAAGTCTTTGTCGTGTTCCTCCCATCTGCTCCAGGGGAGACTGTCACCATGTATGGGTTACTTGACCTGCAAGGATGGAGAGATAACCCAATCAGATGAGAGTGCCTTCCAGAGGTATGAGAGGACCCAGACAATGCCAGGAACACATTCCCCAGACCATAACGCTGCCGCCACCAGCTTGTGTTCTTCCAATAGTGGTTGCAGAGTGTTTGTTCTTGGAGGTTTCATGCCTGGCCTAACACACCAACGATGGAGCAGAAGATGTGACTCATCAGAGAAGTTAACACTTTCCCAATCAGAAGAGATCCAATTTCAACCCTATGGTGCAAATTGAAGAGTTTCTGATGATGACCCCTCGTCACATGGGTGCAGTGACCGGGCGTTTGCTTCGGAGCCCCATACGCAAGAGAGTTAGCTATACTGTCATTTTATACACACGTCTGGTAGCCCCCTGGTTCGTTTGGATGGTAAGTTGCCTCACTGTAGCGTGTCCTTTGGCCCTCACACCTTCACCTCTGACATCAATGGCACGTGTCGCTCCTTAGTTTCCACACCGTTTATTCACAATGGTGCCATTTGTCCAGTCATGGGACACTTTAACCACAGCAGCGCGCGCACAGGTCACAAACTGCGCTGTTTCAGAAATACTCCCAACCTTGGCCCAGAAGCCAATGATCATACCCTTTTCAAGGTCGGATAAATTGCACATTTTACCAATGACAATGATGGCTGATATGTTTGCAGAATGTCTACATGTCAACTTATACACCCACCAAGCCAGCTCATGACATGTGCCGAGCATGGGTAGGGTAAGTGGGTGAAATAAAAAAAAATGTAATACAAAAAAAAAAAGAGATAGCACTGGGGCCTCCCATAAGAGGGCCCTGGTGCATCGCACTGTCTGCACTGGTGGTAGCTCCACCAATTAATAGGTTGGAGAAAGAACAAACTGAACTGAAGAGTGAGAGAAAGACAGAAGATAATGCAGAAATCACAGAAGGAAACTGGCGACATACAGGAGAGAATGTGGGATTTTAAGTTTTATTTTATCACCATTTTAATTTAAAAAATTTATAAAAAAGGAAAATAAATAAAATCTGCATTTTTTAATCAGAAGAAAATGTTTCACACTGCTACTGTTATTATTATTATTATTATCCTTTATTTGTAACGCGCCAACATATTCCATAGCGCTGTACAGGGGTTAAGTACAAGGCAAAAACAACGCAAAAGAATGGAGGGTCCGAGCTGTTATATTATTACATGACAATTTACATTAAACCATAATATTGTATTATTAGTATTGTGTATCATGTGCAAACAACTGATGTAGAAATGTTACCTGGGTAGGATCTGATTGCAAGCTCTTTAACACGAGTGGATCAAAGCTTCTCTTGCTCATGTCATGTAACTGCTGTGTGAGTTGTTACTGTTCCTTTATTACGTTCCTTTATCCTTTTGTATAATTACGTTATAAGACAGGCAATTCTCCTATATAATTACAATACAACTTAATTGTGTATTTATGTTAAACTGCTGTGTTTTCTAATATTGTACAATCTCCGTTTAGTTGGTTATTTTATATAATTTTTCCTATTTAATTACAATATAAAACATTAATTGATTTTGCAGCTTAACAACAAATTAATTAAATTACGCTTCTGCCGTGTATATTAATTACTTTTATTTTCATAATAACATTATTATGGTACATAATCTAGGAAATGCTTTTGTATTTCTCAGGAATAATTGACTTTAGAATGAAATGGCTAATACAATATACAGCCAGTTTGTCATTATTATTACAAATAATGTAAAAAATAACCTGATTTTATTATTATTTTTGTTATTTTTATTATTATCATAATTTTTGGGAGTCATTTTTATGCAAATCACATAACTTAACTTATCTTATAAATAAAATAAACCATCACTATACTCCTCCACTTCCCAGATTGTAGTCAGTGACCACAGTGCATGTCCAAGGTTGATATTGCAATGTCCAAATGACCATGAGCCCCTTTTTGTTGATGATGAGGCAGGAAAGTAATCTCTCTTTTTCATTGCTGTTGTATTAACTGATGAACAAATTAAAGGGACACAGAGGAATATATTGTATCAGTTAGAACTATAGGTAATAATACACTTTTTATCAATTGAACATTTGTTAGAGAAGCTTCTTAAACTTACATTGAAGTTTGTTTAGGATAAAATAGTCATCAATTTATTTGTAATAATTATTCTATGTATTTTAATATTTTTAATTATTGTAACATCAGCTGGGGATAAATGTATTGTCACTATGTCATCTAATCCATGTTTAGTCCAATCCCATTTAAGAAGTACTGCATAGATACTAGATTGTGATCCACCTTAAGAAGTACTGCATAGATACTAGATTGTGATCCACCTTAAGAAGTACTGCATAGATACTAGATTGTGATCCACCTTAAGAAGTACTGCATATATACTAGATTGTGATCCACCTTAAGAAGTAGTGATTAGATTCTGGATTGTGATCCATCTTAAGAAGTACAGAATAGATTCTGATCCACCTTAAGAAGTACTGCATATATACTAGATTGTGATCCACCTTAAGAAGTACTGCATAGATACTAGATCAGGGGTGTCCAAGTTCGCTCCTGGTGCACCACTCACAGGCCTGGATTTGAGGATATCCCTGTTGCACACAGGTGAGACTATCGCTTATTCAGTCATGCTGATTAACTTACCTGTGCACAGAAAGGAAATTCTCAAATCCAGGCCTATGAGTGACCCACCAGGATCAAATGTGGACATTCCTGTAATAGATTGTGATCCACCTCAAGAAGTACTGTATAGATGCTAGATTGTGATCCATCTTAAGAAGTACTTAATAGATACTAGATTCTGATCCACCTTAAGAAGTAGTGATTAGATTCTGGATTGTGATCATCTTAAGAAGTACAGAATAGATTCTGATCCACCTTAAGAAGTACTGCATAGATACTAGATTGTGATCCACCTTAAGAAGTACTGCATAGCTACTAGATCAGGGGTGTCCAAATTCGCTCCTGGTGCACCACACACAGGCCTGGATTTGAGGATATCCCTGTTGCACACAAGTGAGAATATCGCTTATTCAGTCATGCTGATTAACTTACCTGTGCACAGAAAGAAAATCCTCAAATCCAGTCCTGTGAGTGACCCACCAGGATCAAATGTGGACATTCCTGTAATAGATTGTGACCACCTCAAGAAGTACTGCATAGATGCTAGATTGTGATCCATCTTAAGAAGTACTTAATAGATACTAGATTCTGATCCACCTTAAGAAGTAGTGATTAGATTCTGGATTGTGATCCATCTTAAGAAGTACAGAATAGATTCTGATCCACCTTAAGAAGTAGTGAATAGCAACTAGGTTGTGATCCACCTTAAGAAATAGTGCATAGCTGCTATATTGTGATCCACCTAAAGAAGTAGTGCATAGCTATTAGATTGTGATCCACCTTAAAAATTAGTGCATAGCTACTAAATTGTGATCCACCTTAAGAAGTATTGCATAGCTACTAGATTGTGGTCCACCTTAAGAAATGGTGCATAGCTACAAGATTGTGATTCACCTTAAGAAATGGTGCATAGCCTCTAGATTGTTATCCACCTTAAGAAGTAATGCATAGCTACTAGATTGTGGTCCACCTTAAGAAGTATTGCATAGCTACTAGATTGTGATCCACCTTAAGAAATGGTGCATAGCTTCTAGATCGTTATCCACCTTAAGAAATAGTGCATAGCTGCTAGATGGTGATTCACCTTAAGAAATGGTGCATAGCTTCTAGATTGTGATCCACCTTAAGTAGTAGTGCATAGCTACTAGATTGTGATCCACCTTAAGAAACAGGGCATAGCTACTAGATTGTGATCCACCTTAAGTAGCAGTGCATAGCTACTAGATTTTGATCCACCTTAAGAAATAGTGCATAGCTACTAGATTGTGATCCACCTTAAGAAGTAGTTCATAGCTACTAGATTGTGATCCACCTTAAGTAGTAGCGCATAGCTACTAGATTGTGATCCACCTTAAGAAATAGTGCATAGCTACTAGATTGTGATCCACCTTTAGAAGTACTTCATAGCTACTAAATTGTGATCCACCTTAAGAAGTAGTTCATAGCTACTAGATTGTGATCCACCTTAAGAAGTAGTGCATAGCTACTTGATTCTTTGTGGATTCTAAGTGTACATTATATAATACATTATAGCCTTTTTCAGTTATTAAATGGTAGACAGAAAAAAATTACTAAGTGGTCCACCAAGATCCTCAGCAATTTCTAAATTTTAGATGAGTAAGCCATAAAACTGTCTTACATTGGCATTTCCTGAGAGTTTTGAGCATGAGAACAATCCTTAACTACTGAATAGTGGAGGGTGAGGTGGGGGTGGAGAGCGATGGAGGAGTGGGGATTTGTTCATCACTTTTGAATTAGACAACGACCCATTACATTATACAGTGGCCGTGGCAAGCTTTCTAGATTTTACATGGTATATTATTATATCCCTGTTTATCTATTTTCTTTTCTTTTACTTTATTTTATTAAGTAGTGCTTATAAGCTCAGAATTTACTGGGCAAATCAAACAAATAGTCCCTGTATGGGTCTGCCCACTGCAGTTCATGAAGACACATACTCTGATGAACTTGCTGTTCAGTGTCATACTAGGCAATCAGTGACCATCTCTCAGCAACATGCAGCTGAGACTGATAGGCTAGGACACTACACTGCACATCCAGCCCTACAAAGTC
The DNA here is from genome assembly GCA_027410445.1 of Discoglossus pictus. Classification (NCBI taxonomy): domain Eukaryota; kingdom Metazoa; phylum Chordata; class Amphibia; order Anura; family Alytidae; genus Discoglossus; species Discoglossus pictus. The sequence continues at coordinate 6,056,907 of CM050171.1, read as the reverse complement.
TGTGCCTGCATGAGCTGCAGTAGACAGGCGCATACAGGGACTATGTGTGTGATTTTATACAGTACAAACAAGGCTTATAAGCACTTTCTTATATAATTAGGTACATAAAGTAAATAGATACACAGGGATATTATATATCTAGTAAAATGCAGGATCCTCCTATAACCCTTTAATGTGCTTCTACTAGTGTTACTATTCCGCATTGTTGGTATTTTAGAAACCTATGAGAAAGCAGTAACAGGATGGCACGAGCGCCGGGTGAGCCTGCACCTATACACATACATGGCAGGGGCAGCACTTTTCTAGCTTCACATTTTCCAGCTTCTTTTCCTCCCGGGATCAGTTTGAAGCTTCAGCTTCGGCAGGAGGTGAAATGTAAAACACGTGTACCCTGCGTGCGAGTCACTGGGGCCACTGAAATATTCATCAGGGCTGTACCTATCCCTGTCTGCCAAGGGGTCAGTGCAAGGTGACTGCCTCACAGACATGCACACCAGAGAGTGTTGTGACAGTGGGTACAAAGAGGGTGCAGCAATGTATCTACTGGGTCATCTGCACATTTCCCAGTAGAGCACTATAGAATTCTCTCATAATTAATCGTTTTCTCCAAAATTACTTTTGTGCTCTTGGTTTACACAGCTGCGAAAGCTGTTAGTTTGTTACTTCAGAAGCATGTGAAGCTTGTCCCAGAAAGCTTTGAGATGGAAATATATAGACACTATATGCTGTTTGTAATTCTTCCTTCATTCCATCGTTGCTCCTTCCTTCCATCCGTGCTCCTTCTTTCCTTCCATCCTTGCTACTTCCTTCCTTCCACCCTTGCTCCTTCCTTCCTTCCTTGCTGCTTCCTTCCTTTCATACTTGCTCCTTCTATCTTTCAATCCTTGCTCCTTCCTTCCTTCCATCCTTCCACCCTGCTTCTTCCTTCCTTCCATCCTTGCTCCTTCCTTCCTTTCATACTTGCTCCTTCTTTCTTTCAATCCTTGCTTCTTCCTTCCATCATGCCTCTTCCTTCCTTCCTTCCACCCTGGCTCCTTCTTTCCTTCCATCCTTGCTCCTTCCCTTCATTCCTTGCTCCTTCCTTCCTTCCTTCCATCCTTGCTCTTTCCTTCCTTCCTTCCTTCCTTCCTTCCTTCCATCCTTCCACCCAGCTCCTTCCTTCCTTCAATCCTTGCTCCTTCCTTCCTTTCATACTTGCTCCTTCTTTCTTTCAATGCTTGCTTCTTCCTTTCATACTTGCTTCTTCTTTCTTTCAATCCTTGCTTCTTCCTTCCATCCTTGCTCCTTCCCTTCATTCCTTGCTCCTTCTTTCCTTCCATCCTTGCTCTTTCCTTCCTTCCTTCCTTCCATCCTTCCACCCTTGCTCCTTCCTTCCTTCCATCCTTGCTCCTTCCTTCCTTTCATACTTGCTCCTTCTATCTTTCAATCCTTGCTCCTTCCTTCCTTCCTTCCATCCTTCCACCCGACTCCTTCCTTCCTTCCTTCCTTCCATCCTTGCTCCTTCCTTCCCTTCATACTTGCTCCTTCTTTCTTTCAATCCTTGCTTCTTCCTTTCATCCTTGCCTCTTCCTTCCTTCCTTCCACCCTTGCTCCTTCTTTCCTTCCATTCTTGCTCCTTCCCTTCATTCCGTGCTCCTTCCTTCCTTCCATCCTTGCTCTTTCCTTCCTTCCTTCCATCCTTCCACCCTTGCTCCTTCCTTCCTTCCATCCTTGCTCCTTCCTTCCTTTAATACTTGCTCCTTTCTTTCCATCCTTGCTTCTTCCTTCCATTCTTGCTCCTTCCTTCCACCCTTGCTCCTTCTTTCCTTCCATCCTTGCTCCTTCCCTTCATTCCTTTCTCCTTTCTTCCTTCCTTGCTCCTTCATTCAATCCATTCTTGCTCCTTCCCTTCATTCCTTGCTCCTTTCTTCCTTCCTTCCACCCTTGCTCCTTCTTTCATTCCATCCTTGCTCTTTCCCTTCATTCCTTGCTCCTTCCTTTCTTTCTTCCTTGCTCCTTCCTTCCTTCCTTCCTTTTCTTTCACTCTCCCACTTTTTTCTTTAAAGCATCATTTTGTAGTTTGAGAAAAACTGCACACATTTGCAAAGTATCTAACAAACACCAGTTCTGTTATTTATGAGCAAAAAATATTTTTTTTGATAAAAATCTAAATTTTGAAAACTCTACTTTTATATAGAGGACTCCATCTTGTCTGGTTTCATCATTTCTTGTTAGTTGGAAAATGACAATGGAGGGAGGGCTGGGGAGAGGTCAGAGAGATCAGTGATACTAATGGACTGTATTATATTTGGCAGCTATTTCCTTGCCCTGTAGATGCTCAGAAATGGAGAGCTTGTAACAAAGGAAGTCCTGCTCCTCCAAAAATGTAAACTCCCCTTTTATACATACACCCCTTCACTAAATGATCATGGATGCCTCCAGAAGTACCAACACATATTTTCATAATTAAAATTATGTCTTTACAGTCTAATTATGCCCTTCTCCAACAATCCTTAACCTCTTATTAGTATTTTATTATTATTATTATTATTATTATTATTATTACTCTTTTCCAACATTTTCCATATCACTATTTACAATATATAATAGAGTATAACGGATATTGTCAGCAAATAACAAAGATATAGACTAATTATAAGGTAAGTAGAAATATAAGAACAGGTGCAGTACACATATGAAACAAATGGGTCTGCAGACAACTTGGTCCCTAGTCTGAAGAGCTTACAATCTTCCTTTTCCTCCCTGTGCTGTACAGTACAGCTGTTTTTCCAGCTTTGCACCTGGTATATTGTGTGTTATCCATTTACTAAGATCCAATCAACTGCTTTATGAGTAAAACAATTACATTGTCATATGATGGATGGAGTCCTGTCTAGAATGCGAATCACAGAGAACTGGCCAACCTGCCAGACGTCTTAAACGATCCGACCGCCTGCCTAATAATAATCTTACCTTTTTACTAATCAGGTCCCCAAATGAAACTATAATATTATTGTATAATAATAAGACAACGGCTGCGCTGGCCTCACAACATATTCATTATCATTTGGTCCTTTGCAGATCTGGGAGTGGATGGTTATACTCAGTCCCATTTTAATATTACAGAACATTGCTTTTTACATGGACAAGCCTTGTTGGATGTCTTTGCTTCTGCTCCACTGTCTGTTTACCGCAGGCAGCATTAAATGCAGACCCGCTCCCCCGGACCCTATACCCCCCTCCTGCTCCCCTCCTCGGCAGGGGCTAGGGGCATCTTTCCCAACAGGGGAGCTAATTAGCAGCAAAATTGAGCAACGTGTCCAAACTCATCAGTCTCAAATCTTAGGAATCACAAGCAGCCTCCGGAGAGAGCTCAGTTTGGATGGAATTCATGCTTTTGTTTTACTTGGAACTGGCAGGGAATCCTGGAATCAGAACTGAGGAACCTGTGGTCTAAAGAGCTTACAATCTAATGATGTTTACATTGTGTTGCAGCATACTTCAACTATATGGATAGTATATCATTGCTTTAAATTATTTAAATAATTGCCATTGAAAACAAACCACTAGTTTACATTTCAAAGTAAACTAATGAGAGTCCATGCAGAGATATATTTAGGTTTATGTTGCCTCAGACCCAGTAAGGGGTGGAGACACAAATCTGAACATATCCTAATCTTGGTATTACTGCACCCCCACCGCCACACTCAAACGTATCTATGATGTTGTGGTTAATAGCTTCCACACAAAATATAACACACAAGTTAGGAACCAGCCCCACACTGATTAGATCCATTAGATTGAAACAGCTGTAGGTATGTAGGACACCTAACAGTACATAATCCATCCTATGCTATGCTTCAAAGCTGTGTAATACAGCGAGTATAGGCCTAAAATGAGCCATGTATGAAGTGGCATTTGGATTAAAGAGTAAAAATGCATTGTGGACTAATTAGCATGTCCCCACCCAGCTTCCCAGAATGCAGTGCAATAACTGTATTTCTGGGAAATCTGAGCAAGTAATTTTTTAACCTATTTTACATATACAAATGTGAACACAAAGAACACAAATGTACTATATATATATATATATATATATATATATATATATATATATATATATCACATATATAGTTGTGAGCATGCGAGTTGTTGCTAACGCTTGCAGGCTCGCTGAAGGCGCTCCTTGCCAGCAACTGCGGCCCTTGCAAAAAACTACGAGACACGTTACGACGAATTACGACCTCGCAAAAATCGTCCTCAACCCGCGGACATCAAAAAATGAAAAACACAATAAGTACACACAACACATACATAAAAAGCTTACCTACAGCAAGAGGAAGCATCCAGGACCTCAAAAACTGAAGTTACACCTCAATTTAACTCAAAATAAAACAGTTTAGACACTGAAAAATTCTCTAAGCGAGAGAAAAAATGGCCGCCGAACAAAACGAAAACGAGGCTACAGCACTCTAAACACGCAAAACACCACAAGAAACTCGCAAAACACCACAAAAAACCTACGGATATTCCGCCACAGACGCATACCACACATTACCCGCCATTTTAGAACAATCACTTATACAATCCGGAAGTACACAACTACGCTAACGGATTTGTCTTGCGCACGCACACTATTACACTACACACATTCATCACGCTTACACAGCAGCTCCACACCACTAATGCTGCAGCAACATCAAAACAGATTGCAGCTCTTCAACACAATGCTTCAAAATAGGTAAAGTATATTAATTTAATAATGTATTATTTTTTTCATTATTATACACCAAACAGCATTAGCTCACTTACAATTTCATTGCCGTAATTTTTTGATGGGCAATACTCTAGTATATATATATATATATATATATATATATATATATATATATATATATATATATATATATACAATAGACTCTCAGCTATCCAGAAATCAAGAAACCAGAAAAACATTAAATACTATACTTTAAATAAAAATAACATTTTACAGGGCTCAACAAAAGCCAGGAGCCAGGTTGTGATGCCACAAAATGCCATTTCATCCACTGTACATCTTGGCAATTCAGTGTTACCTGGAAGCAACAGGCATGAGTGACTGAGCCAGGGCAGTGTTGGGGTTACATTCCCTCGGGCATGAGTGACTGAGCCAGGGCAGTGTTGGGGTTACATTCCCCGGGCATGAGTGACTGTGCCAGGCCAGTGTTGGGGTTACATTCCCTGGGCATGAGTGACTGAGCCAGGGCAGTGTTGGGGTTACATTCCCTGGGCATGAGTGACTGAGCCAGGGCAGTGTTGGGGTTACATTCCCCGGGCATGAGTGACTGAGCCAGGGCAGTGTTGGGGTTACATTCCCGGGCATGAGTGGCTGAGCCAGGGCAGTGTTGGGGTTACATTCCCCCGGGCATGAGTGACTGAGCCAGGGCAGTGTTGGGGTTACATTCCCGGGGCATGAGTGACTGTGCCAGGCCAGTGTTGGGGTTACATTCCGTGTGCATGAGTGACTGAGCCAGGGCAGTGTTGGGGTTACATTCCCTGGGCATGAGTGACTGAGCCAGTGCAGTGTTGGGGTTACATTCCCCGGGCATGAGTGACTGTGCCAGGCCAGTGTTGGGGTTACATTCCCCGGGCATGAGTGACTGAGCCAGGGCAGTGTTCGGGTTACATTCCCCGGGCATGAGTGGCTGAGCCAGGGCAGTGTTGGGGTTACATTCCCTGGACATGAGGGACTGAGCCATGGCAGTGTTGTGGTTACATTCCCTGGACATGAGTGACTGAGCCAGGTCAGTGTTGGGGTTACATTCCCTGGACATGAGTGACTGAGCCAGGGCAGTGTTGGGGTTACATTCCCCGGGCATGAGTGACTGAGCCAGGGCAGTGTTGGGGTTACATTCCCTGGGCATGAGTGACTGAGCCAGGGCAGTGTTGGCATTACATTCCCCAGGACATGAGTGACTGAGCAAGGGCAGTGTTGGGGTTACATTCCCTGGGCATGAGTGACTAAGCCAGGGCAGTGTTGGGGTTACATTCCCTGGGCATGAATGACTGAGCCAGGGCAGTGTTGGGGTTACATTCCCTGGGCATGAGTGACTAAGCCAGGGCAGTGTTGGGGTTACATTCCCTGGGCATGAATGACTGAGCCAGGGCAGTGTTGGGGTTACATTCCCTGGGCATGAGTGTCTGAGCCAGGGCAGTGTTGGGGTTACATTCCCCGGGCATTAATGACTGAGCCAGGGCAGTGTTGAAGTTATATTCCCCGGGTATGAGTGACTGAGCCAGGGCAGTGTTGGGGTTACATTCCCTGGGCATGAGTGACTGAGCCAGGGCAGTGTTGAGGTTACATTCCCCGGGTATGAGTGACTGAGCCAGGGCAGTGTTGACATTACATTCCCCAGGCATGAGTGACTGAGCCAGGGCAGTGTTGGGGTTACATTCCCTGGGCATGAGTGACTGAGCCAGGGCAGTGTTGGGGTTACATTCCCTGGGAATGAGTGACTAAGCCAGGGCAGTGTTGGGGTTACATTCCCTGGGCATGAGTGACTGAGCCAGGGCAGTGTTGGGGTTACATTCCCTGGGCATGAGTGTCTGAGCCCGGGCAGTGTTGGGGTTACATTCCCCGGGCATGAGTGACTGAGCCAGGGCAGTGTTGGGGTTACATTCCTGGGTATGAGTGACTGAGCCAGGGCAGTGTTGGGGTTACATTCCCCGGGCATGAGTGACTGAGCCAGTGCAGTGTTGGGGTTACATTCCCCGGGCATGAGTGACTGAGCCAGGGCTGTGTTGGGGTTACATTCCCCAGGCATGAGTGACTGAGCCAGGGCAGTGTTGGCGTTACATTCACCGGGCATGAGTGACTGAGCCAGGTCTGTGTTGGGGTTACATTCCCCGGGCATGAGTGACTGAGCCAGGTCTGTGTTGGGGTTACATTCCTCTGGCATGAGTGACTGAGCCAGGGCAGTGTTGGGGTTACATTCCCTGGGCATGAGTGACTGAGCCAGTGTAGTGTTGGGGTTACATTCCCCGGGCATGAGTGACTGAGCCAGGGCAGTGTTGGGGGTTACATTCCCCCGGCATGAGTTACTGAGCCAGGGCAGTGTTGGGGTTACATTCCCTGGGCATGAGTGACTGAGCCAGGGCAGTGTTGGGGTTACATTCCCCGGGCATGAGTGACTGAGTCAGGGAAGTGTTGTAGATACATTCCCCGGGGTCAGCACCGCACCCTTCAGCCGAACGTACCTGTTTGTAAGTGAGGAGTGAAAGCTGCTGCTGCTAGAACAGCCCTCACTGACAAATATACTTTGTAGAGCATCCTATGGGCAGATAATCTAGGCCTCTTTTATATGTAACTCTCAAGCAAAAAGAAACTACATTTATCCGGCATCTACCAATCACTGTGGGTGCCGGATAACTGAGTCTACTGTATATATATATATATATATATTTATATTTACAAGGTTAATACTTAGATCTGTGGGAGGGGCCCTCTCTTGCTCCACCTCTTCCTGTGGGAGGAGCCTTTTTCAGCCTTTATAAGCACTTCCTGTCCACATCTCCCTTGCACAGCTCAGTTCATTTCTTGGTTTCCAGCTTTTCAAGCCTCCTGTCTGCAAGATCATAGTTGCCTTTTGACCCTTTGTCATTTCTGCTAAGGCATTCCCATCGCCGGTGAGTAATGGTTCCACTTCCAGCCTTTTTCCTCGCACTACCATTATCCAAGGTAAGCTGTCTACTCCTTCTAAGCTATCCTTGGTGGATCTTGGCCAAGACTACCAAGCTGCTTCCTTGTCCACGTCCAAGGTTGAAAACTAGCCTTTGCAGGCTTGCTTCGTTCACATTTTCATCAAGTCCTAATCCTACATCAGCCTTTGCCAGACTTCAACTTAACAACGCTTTGGTAGGCTCCCTCCTTTCCCTATCTCTTCACCATTACTCGGCCCTCTTAGCAGGCCAGGTAGGGTGTAGCATTAGACTTCACCTTAGCTACACATGGGGTGGGGCCCGACCACAAAGTTATTTTTTAATAAGAATAATTCAGAGTCTTTGTTTACTGTTGCTGATTGCAAATGGCCCATACACTATTGTAGGCCCTGGTGCTTTGCACCGATTACAGTCTCTGAGTTAACATATAGAATTAAAAAAAACATAATAATTTTGTAGCTTTATGTAAATGAACTTATAGGGTTTTAATTATACTAGATACATCTTGACATGTTTTACCACTACACTGTCCCTTTAACATCTAGACCTGTGCACCTTAAAAGGTAAAATATTCACCTGACGTCATTCTGATGTTTGTTGTTGTTCAATAGTGTCCGACTCTCCGTGACCTTATGGACTGCAACACACCAGGAACATCTTCATATCAATGGCCATACTGATCATTTGGCTTTCATGGCACAGATACTGGAGTGGGTTGCCAGTTCCTTCTCCAGTGGACCACAGCATACAGCTCCTGGTATTCCTATGTGGTCTCCCACCCAAGTACTTTCCAGGCCCAACCATGCATGGCTTCAGGGTGGTGTGACCTCTTGGTTCTCTGACTAGAATTGATCCCAGGTTACAATGGTGAAAGCACTGAATCCTAACCACTGGACCACCAGGGAACCCTATTCTGATTTATACCTTATGACACATTTTCACCAATATCCGTTCTACTCTGCCTACTACTGCACACGCTTCCTTACTGTACAATCTCATATAATGGGAGCCAGAGTCCTAAACAACAGATTTTTCAATATATATGTTGTCATATTTCTTACAAAATGGTTATTATTAATAATAACAATTTATAGATCATTTTTATTCTAGTTGGATTTTGGTTTGGCAAATCTGACACTTGCAGGGTAACATCTCAGTAATGAGAGAGTTAATGCCCTGAAGTTCTTGCTGTGGCAGTCCCAGATCAGGTCCATGTGTCTCTTCTGGATCTGGACAAGGAACCTTATCCTTAAATATCTGACATTCCTGAAAATCAAACTGATTAAATGAAGATGTTAAAGAGAACAGAAAAAGATGAAATATCCATCTTGGGCGTATCTTGTATTATGATGTTTTGTGAATGTGATAAGGATGTTTGTACCAGTATATGGTGCCATTTTACAGGATTATTATCAGGTCTAGACTTACCATTAGGCAGAGTCGGCAAGTGCCTAGGGGTGCCTTCCTGCAGCATGAACTGTATTTACAATTAAAATAGTCTTAGAACATACATTGTACTTTAAGAGAGGAAGATAATATTTTGTTCTTTCCATGAAAAAATCCCAGGTTGGTCAAATAATATCTGGAGATTAATAGTTTTAAAGAAAGGAGAGAAGACATACAGTAGTGAGCACTCCCTTTTATACCTATCCACTGGGCGAGAAATAAAACTTAAATTAAAATAATGAACTCAAATTTAAATTTAAAATAATAGATCCATATCTCTCACTAATACAGAACAAAAATAATCCAAATTGCTGGCAATTAAGTGCAATTCCAAGTTTAAATAGAAAGTTTGATGCATCCCCTACAATTTTAAATAATCTGAATAGGGTAACTATGTTATATACAACATCAGATTAGTAAATGAACCTTCTAAATAGATAAGGTACTGTTATACATGCAGTTTAAATGTTATAGCCCTCATATAACTATTTACTTCCAATGAAAGTACCATTAAAGTAATGTATTGTAGTGTCCTTTATATCCCAGTAAATGAATGAGCTCATGGATAAAAATAAAACCTAGATTAAAAAACTCTGAACAGCATGATAGCTCGACCAGGCATTGGCAGAACTACCTTCCCACAGTATAAGAGATGAAAAAAAACATGTATTTATACTAAGTTATTAGGAATTTGTATATTACCACTTACTATATAAACTGTGGTAGTTGGTCTGGTCAAAAGAGCGCAGCGAAACGCAACCAGAAGCAAGTGTCTGTATTTGAAAAATGATGTCACACAATTTAGTGTGTATACTACCGTATTAGATATACTATTTACTGTATAGGCGGTGGCTGTTGGCCTGGTCAAAAGAGAGTCACGAGCAGAACCTGAGCTAAAGGGAATGGGACCCCAAGGAGCAACATACACGTAAATCCATACACAGCCTCTCTTCTTCCTTACATCTGTTGTACATGGGACTCCATTCAATTGAGCAAATAGTAGTTACGGCAGCCCATAATGGCGCCCATAAAATAATTTGCTATTCAATTGACGTCTTTTAGCTACCCACAATCGGTCTACTGGTTACAGGCTTAAATTCCCTGTGGTTGCCAAAATCTTCACTCTGACCCATCTAAACCTTTGCTCTTTCAAGCCGCAAATGTTGCGATCGCAAATCACTATTCAATTGCTACAATTCCTCAAGCCCGCAAATGTTTTTACATGTGTAAATGGCAAATAAAGAAAATTCTAGGAGTACCAGATAGGATTAGCAAGGGTGTTTAACCCCTGACCGTAGCACTGCAAATAAAAAATCAATACTGCACAAGAGACGGGGGAAAGCAATGAGAGACAGTACAATTATTTGCACAACAGTCTCAAGCTCGTAAATCTGCAATCATTTTTTTTTTTTTTTTTTTTATTTCCATGTTATATCAATCTTGGTAATCAAGGAGTTAATAGATATCAAGCCACCCACATGGACTAGAACAGTATTGTCATTCATTTTTATTATTTTGTAAATTGCTGGATCGCATATCAGACCTCTAAATGCTAATTGATTGACGTTTAACCTCCATGTTTTACTGATGTCATGATGCCGGTCTCATTTACTATTGGCTGTTTCTAAATCAGTAGTTATGAGAATGCTTAATTGATCATGGCCTGAAATGCTACTTATGGTTTACGGTTTAGGCTTTCGGCCAGGTAGCTGCGGGCTTGCTCAATCGATCTGTAACTGTTGCAATTTTCAAGCTTGGAATTGAACAGAGGCTATAGTGTAATGTTACTATAAATCTCAATAACAATATAAGAGTATTTTTACGAAATCCCAGTCTTAATATTATACAACACATTCGCCTTCCCTCGCCCAATCGTATTCTCAAATATTTCTTGTAGACTTTCATTTCTCACCTGCAGCCCCCTCCCATACCTACTAACTTCACAATCTTGATTTTCTTAAACAAAGTCCTCAATAACACCTGCCTTTCATACGATCTTCTCCTAACGACCGCCTCCTCTCTGAGCATGACATACAGCTTTTATTCACTCATCATTACCCAGTACTTCACTTGATTCCTATGTATACTAACTTCACAATATTGATTTTCTGCTACAAAGTCCTCAGTAATACTGCACCAGTTTGCACCTTTCATGTGACCTTCCTCTAACTACCGTCTCATCTCTGCACATCAGTGGGAGAGGGGTGGGGAGCAGGCCAGCAAGTAGCGAGTTGCAGTAGTCAAGACGAGAAATGATGGGAGTGTTTATTACAATCTTAGTTGTGTCTTGTGTAAGGCTGTGGTGTATTTTGGAAATGCACATAACATACACCTTTTATTTGCCCATCATTACCCAGTACTACACCTGGTTCCCATGTCTACTTACTTCAAGTCCTCAGTAATACTGCACCCGTTTGCACCTTCTCCTAACTACCGTCTCAGCTCGGCACATAACATACACCTTTTATTCGCCCATCATTACCCAATACTTCACTTGGTTCCCATAGCTACTAACTTCACAATCTTGATTTTCTTCTATAAAGTCCTCATAATACTGCTCCCGTCTGTACCTTTCATGTGACCATCCCCTAACTACTGTCTCATCTTTGAACATGACATACACCTTTTATTTACCCAGCATTACCCAATACTCCCTTGGTTCCCATATCTATTAACTTCACAATCTTGATTGTCTTCTACAAAGTCCTCAATAGTATCGCAGCTACCTACACCTTTCATACGATCTTCTCCTAACTACTGTCTTGTCTCTTTACATGACGTACACCTTTTATTGACTCATCATTACCCAGTACTGCACCTGGTTCCGATATCTACTAACTTCAAGTCCTCTCTAATACGGAAACCGTTTGCACCTTTCACGTGACCTTCTCCTAACTTCCGTCTCAGCTCCGCACATTATTATTATTACTATTATCGTTTATTTGTAATGGGCCAACATATAGCCTCACTAAATTGGGGCTACATTTTATAACGTAGCCCATAACCCCTAATTTACGGGTATTTAATTAACCATGTAACGTAGCTCGCAGCGGACTTCATGTTGAGTCGCAGGACGACTGAGAATAGGATACGTGTTAAGCAACGTTGAACTTTGCGGCCATAAATCCTTTGATCCGTCAAGCCCGTATCCGCTACGTTTTCAATTTAGCTATTAAATTGCAACATAGTCACTCGCGAGCAAGCACGTAACACGCAAATGGAGCCAAAACGCTAACGTGTGCTCGAGAGGACCCGCCAGGGGGGTAAAGTCCAATATGTAGCACTTGTAATGCAAATAAAAACTCACTACTGTACATTTATTAAAAGGGAAAGTGATGTTAGGTCTTAGAACTAATAGCACAACATTCTCAAGCCCGCAAATCGGCCCCAAAAAATACTTTATTTTATGTTATATTGATCCCTGCAATCAATGTGTTAATACATATACTGTATCTCGCATTTGATAGAATATCATATTTACGGCTTTATTAATATTGGATTAATGTGGGTCCAATCCCAAACTGTAATTGAAACCCGTAGGACTTTGAAATCTACCCTCCGCTTCAGTGACTTAACGCTAACAATCTCTTTTTCCATTGGCTCCGTCTGAACCCGTAACTACTGTCTACACTAACTGATCGTCCGCACGGCCGCACCCACATCATTCAACAAACGACCTACGATTTTAGTCTCAAACCCGTAGCTCGTAGCCCCTTCCAATTTAATAGCAACGTAACTGGGCAAAATTTAAAGCACGCAGCCCTTACGAGCTACACTTTGGACTTAAGAGGCTCCAATTTACTGAGTCTGATAGGCTGTAGCACTATACAGGGTTAAGTTCCAGTCAAAGACATTTGAATGGAGGGCCCTGTTTTTGACCTTGGAATCCGGTGTCCATAGCGCTTACCCCAAAGCACCTTGCGGGATTAAAACTTGCAGACTTACAGTCTAAAGGTTAAGGTTTGTGTGTGGTAGAGGAGGGAGAGGTGTTGTGCCTGTTAGGATGGATGGTGACAAGCTTCTTTAAAGAGATGTGTTTTTAGTGAGGTTTTGAGGAGATAGTAGGATAGTCTGGTGGAGCGAGGCAAGGAGTTCCAGAGAATAGGGTCTGCACGAGAAGTCGTGAAGGCAAGAGTGAGAGGAGGTGACGAGTGGTAGAAAGAAGAAGGTCGTTCGCAGAACGAAGAGGGCGGGTGGGGGAGTATTTGGAGATGAGAGCAGAGATGTAAGGGGGTGTGCTGTTGTTGAGGGCTTTGTAAGTTTAGGGTCATGATTTTAAATTTTATTCTGGAGGCTAAGGGAAGCCAGTGGAGTGATTGACAAAAAGGTTCTGCCGACACTGAACGTTGTGTATGGAAGATGAGTCTAGCAGAGGCGTTCATTATGGATTAAAGTGGGTGGTGGGCAAGCCAGCAAGAAGCGAGTTGTAGTAGTGGAGATGAGAAATTACATTTTAGTTGTGTCTTGTGTAAGGTTGTGGGGTATATTGGAAATCCACATAACATAAACATTTTATTTGCCCATCACTACCCAGTACTGCACCTGGTTCCCATATCTACTAACTTCAAGCCCTCAGTAATACTGCACCCGTTTGAACCTTCCATGTGACCTTCCCCTAACTACCTTCTTGTCTCTGTACATAACATACCCATTTTATTCACCCATCCTTACCCAGTACTTCACTTGGTTCCCATAACTACTAACTTCACAATCTTGATTTTCTTCTAAGTCTTACTGCTCCCGCCTGCACCTTTCATATGTCCTTCCCCTAACTACCACCTCAACACTGAACATGATGTACGCCTTTTTCCACCCATCATTACCCAATAGACTTCTCTGGTGCTGCACCCACCATATGGAATACTACACATCATTCATGGCTTCAAACACTCTTATATAACTTATATATTCAGACAAGCTTACAACCATGCCTCCTAATGGTCACTCAACAAGCTCTCCTATAAGATAAATCTAAATGCATCCTTTCCATGGATCATGTAACCTGACCAGATGACCACCAAGCCATTCCCTCCATATTGTCTGACTTATCCTCTATATGTAAGTAGATTACAAACTTTCACAATATCAGGGCCCACAACTCTTTCTATCCCAGTGTGTATATGTATGGCATGCTTGTCTTCCATATTCTCGATTACCCATGTACTTAGAGCTACAGAATTTGCTGGCACTTAGTAATAATAAAAATAATTCTCTTAAGTGTTTACTTGTGAATTTCATCTAACGTTAAAACCTCAAATTGGACATAATTTGGCCATTAGTCTGCATTATAACCCTTGGTATGACCTCTGTTCATGATTTTATGGCCCTTATATGTTGTTTGTTTTTTCTCCTCTAGAACGTGTGTTGACCCCATTATCTTAATGATACAATAAACATTCCGTTTTATTTTACCCGTTACACTTCACTTTTGTTTACAGATCAGCGAGTACTTTCATGGGTCATTTACTTCCTTCCCACTGCATAGAGCTACTTACCCAAAACACCACACACTGAATACTATTGTGCCAATGGGCACTACCAGCCTGTGGGTCTTCGTGGGTTTTTTTTTTTAATCAGCTCAAAGTAGTTAAACCTTCTCCCCAAAGACCACCATAATGAGACGGTTTAGAGAAATCTCCAATTCCTTCTGACTGATTAGGCTGGATAATAAATAATCACAAGAGCTGGATGTGTACCAATAAAATGTACACATGCGCCATCTTATTTTTTCTTACTTCAAATGGTATCCATATGTTTATAGTACCCCTAGTACTAAAGAATGTGCTGGCGCTCTACAAATAAAGTAATAATAATTCATAGAAACGTTGACAGCAGATAAGAACCACTTGGCCCATCTAGTTCTCCAATTCTACCTATATATCTGGACCTAGTAAAGGAAATGGAGTCTGTCTGGAACTTAGTGTGTCTGTTCTTACCACGACCACTTGAAGATTGTGCCACCTATGGACTATTCTTTTAGTAAAGTAGAACTCTCAGCTCTTCAGTTGCAGACTACATTTTCTTGTATTGCTCTTTAACAGAAAGATATATCTCCTAAACACCTTTGATCTATTTCAAAATATCTTTCCTATCACCCCTCTCCCTATATATATTAAGGTCCTGAATTCTCTCCTTATCTTTGTTTTTTTTATAGCTTGTCCATACTTGCCACAGCTTTCCTCCCCTGATGCAAACGTCTTCAAAAACATTTAAATTATAAAACTAGAGTCTGCGTAGTTAGAACTCTGGTTTTCCCAGTAGTAACATACGGATGTGAGAGCTAGACCATAAACAAGTGGAGGCAGTGACAGATTTTATTTTCCTGGGATCCAAGATCTCTGCAGGTGGTAACTGTAGCCATGAAATTAAAAGACATTTGTTTCTGAGGACGAAAGCTATGGCAAGTGTGGACAAGCCAGTAAAAAGTAAAGAAATTACACTATCATAAAAGGTCCTTATAGTTAGTATTATGGTATTCCCAGTAGTAACATACAGATTTGAGAGCTGGACCATAAAGAAGGCTGAGTGCGGGAGAATTGACACCTTTGAATTGTGGTGTTTGGAGAAAACTACTAAGAGTCCCTTGGACTGCAAGAAGATCCAATCAATCCGTACTACAGGGAATGAAGCCAAACTGTTCACTGGAAGGTTTGATCATGAGGCTAAATGTCAGATATTTTTGGCCATATCATAAGAAGACAGGATTCCCTAGAGAAGGCTGTGATGCTGGGAAATATTGAAGACACACAAAGAAGGGGACAGCAGAGACAGAGTTGAGGTCATTGAAGCAATGAACATGAGTTTGAGGGACATCAGAGGGGTAGTGACTGACAGATGTGCCTGACATGCTACGGTTCATTGGGTCACAGAGAGTCAAAAACGACTGAACGACTTGGCAAAAACAACAATTGCTTATTAATTTTTTCCATGCCTAATTAGGCTCTTAGTCAAAGTTTGCAAACATATTTATTTCTATAAGATAAGGCCGTTCCCCGGGGGAGCCCAATACCAACGATACCTCTTTTTTCACCGCGCCACCTTAAAAAAACATTACCATTTGGTGAAGAGGTATAAAAATACGCACTGTGACAGCGAGGAATTCCCACTAGACAATTGTGTTTCCAAATCTTCTCATCAAGCTGTCAAAAGCTTTACAAGGCATAATTTATACTCGTCTGTGAGACTCCGGAGCGCTCCTGCCTGGCACTATTATCCGTCACCACACAGGATAGAGAAGCAGATTCTCAGCAAAGGGGGTAATTCCATTTCGCACACTAATAAAGCAGAATTACCATGACAGCTGCAACGCCACCTCTCCACGGTACAAACAGAGCATCAGAAACCGCCAAAAGACTCACTTGGCAGGAATAGAATATTATGTGTTGTTTTGGTTTTTTTTATTGAGTTTAAATCATACTTTCCGTCTTTCTTAGAAACCTTGGAATTTGTAGGACTTGAGGACAGTTTGGCGTGTTTAATCTGCTTGTTTTTGCACCAACTGGAAAAATATGTTTTGTATTTATAGCAGTGGCGGAGCTAGTGAATGGAGGGCCCCGGTGCAAAAAAATATGTTGCCCCCCACACCAGGGACCCCGCAGGCACATCTATTGTTATATCTCTGGTGGTGCTTATCCATCAAGTAATATTGGCAGATACCAGAATGGGTGCCAGTTCCTTATCCAGACCTCTCTGCTATCACCTGCCCATCTTGGGTGACCTTGCATGGTATAGCTCACAGCTTAATTGAGCTTCCCAAGCACCTTCACCACTACAATTAATAATAATCTTACCTATATACTTTATAGGTAGAGAGATTTTAGGACCCCCTTCTCATTCTTTATTTGGATCTATCAGGTGCAGCCAGTGGAGGGAGAAACTGTTTGTTTTTTCTATAGCACTCCATAACTCACCTGGTGCAGTTACCCTAGGTTTGTGCAGAAAATCAACTACAAGTACAACACAGATTTTCCGGCAACTGATGGTCCGGCACCTCCTTTAGTCTGGACAAAATTAGGGGGAGTGTATTTCATGTTCCAAGACCATCAGATTCGTTCAACTGTTTTATTGTATTTAATTAATCATTTAATTTATATTTATTTAATATTTGTTTTATTTAAGCTTCTATCTATCCATGAGACACAGGAGAAGGTGTAATTAGTGGTCAGAGTATTGTTAAATTAATATTATGTCAAGTTCCCTGGGTCAGGCAAAATGGCCAATCTGGCAAGGCGCTGGGACAAAGGTGCAGGAAAGCCGATGCTCTACCTGTACATGGAAATGTATATTTTTATAGGATGGGCATCACAGGCAGATTTCCTGAAGATTTTCGACAATCATTCTACCAACTGAAAAATAGATATTTTCTACAAAATTGTGTAATGCTTGGAGCTCCATCCGATAAAAAGTATTATATTGGATGCATCCTGATGTGACCAGATGTGCCCCAGCGTGGGATGTGGTAAAGATGAGCGGGTATTGATATGGCGGAGACCGGCCCCACACGTTCCAAATCTTCTTGCCTGCAGCTTTGTACATAAGGACGTCTGTTTACGTAGCGACTCTTTGTTCTCGTTACACCCAAGAAGGAAACGCAGTTGTCTCCATACAGATCATACAGGATCTTATTATGCCACCAGTTGACTATTTAACTTGTTTTCTTTTAGGTTTGGACTAATTGTAAGAAAAAAATACATAATTGACATATCAAGTAGAATTATGTGATGTGGTAAGAAGTACAGAGTTGAGTTAAATGGACTCTAAACTCATGGTGACTGCAGCCATGACATTAACAGACATTTGCTTCTGAGGAGGAAAGCAATGGCAAGCTTGGGCAAGCTACTAAAAAGTAAAGATATATCAATAAAGGTCCGCATATTTAGAACTATGGTATTCCTAGTAGAAACATGCGGATGTGAGACCTGGACCATAAAGAAGTCTGCGCGCCGGAGAATTGATGTGCTTTAATTATGAAGTTGGAGGAAACTGCTTATAGTCCCTTGGACTGGAAGAAGATCCAATCAATACTAAAGGAAATAAAGACAAACTGTTCATTGGAAGGTTTGATCATGAGGCTGAAACTCAAATATTTTGAACATATCATGAGAAGACCGGATTCCCTAGAGAAGACTCTGGTGCTGGGAAAGATTAAAGGTACATAAAGAAGGGGATGGCAGAGGCGGAGATGGATTGATGAGGTCATTGCAGAATTGGACATGAGATGATGGAGCTCAGAGGGGCAATAGCTGACAGATGTACCTGGTGTGCTACGGACAATAGGGCTACAGCGAGTGGGACACAACTGAAAGGCTAAACAACAACAAGTTTCATGGATACTATTCTGCACCAGTCACAATTAAGTAGAACTAGAGAAATAGAAATAATGAATTTCAAGAAATAGATTATTTTCCTTAAAGTGAACTTGTCTTATATATTTTAATCTATATATCACCCCTGACCTGGTGGAGAGCTATTGTTTATTTATGAATTTCATCATTGTTATTAATGTATCTATAAGACTTCCCAACATGCTAGTCTGATGATCGGCCACTAATGTTTAGTAGAAAAGTATCAGTCAAGTGTAACATCTCCCTGTTCTCTGTCTATGAAGCTGTATTTCTGTGGGCCTGAAGCATGTTTAGCTATTACCTTAACTTTACAAGTTTGTTTACTTCACTTTCTACACTTTTCATGATGGGCAGTGCTCTGATTTTCTCAAGACTCCCTGAAGCCAAATGAACAATAGACAAATTACCCTAGGATCGTTGGGTATTGTCAGGCATCAATTCTTATGGGGGGGTACTTATCTCCGGAATTGACCTCAGTTCTCAGACTGATTCCTACATCACACAGGTAATTTACCCAAATATGTCCACCACTAAATATACAATTTTAGAGTGCTAATAAATCTTCCTGAGGGTTAAGGATTTTGCTTATGGATTGGCCTCGAGGATAAAGTAATGGCGCCAATCAGAGTGTCTCAGGTACCAGATAACATTGACTATTTAGGTATAGAAGCACCCAGGATGTTGCCTTCATACATAATAGGGACGATGGCGGCGTGGGGTGTTAATCTTGTGCGGTGACACTTTGGTGAACTAACCTTCAGCTATTCTGTATTGCTAGTACTTGCTGTGACCTTATCCTGACATTATATGACAAATACTTTGCACATTTCACCAAAGGGGTGCCCTGGAGGGACTTGGGGACCCAAGTGAACTTTAGATGACTACAGTTTCAGCTCCACTCTTATTTCAGACCTCAGTGCAGCCGTAGAGTGCATATAATATATGTAGTACTGCCGCTGGGTAGGGGGGCTTGACACGAGGTATCCACCTCTAGTGTGACAACCCCCCACCCCAACTGACGTGTAAAGGAGACCTCCAGTAACTAAAAAAATATCTATTTTCTACAAAATTGTGCAATATAATCCATGCACTAGAATGCAAGGAGGAGGGATGATGATTGGATTATCTTCTAGATACAGGTGAGTGAGCTGGAGCACTGCAAGATTAAGAGATTATCCTACGATCAAGTGAAAGGAGATGGATGAGCCTGGAGATCCCCTTCATTTAAAATGATTGTGATATCGGTGGAAGCTATGATTTTGAGACACTTCAACCACCACTTTGGTGCCACAATTACAGTGTATAAGATTACTACCTGTCCAAGATTAAACGTGAACCTTTCTATGGAAGATGCCACCGCTGCGCTCGCATTAGACATATCCTAATACAGAAACATACATATTTGTGGTGGATTGTGTTGTTTGAAAGAACTGTTCCAATAATATTCCTAGAAGTGGACCTGTACCAGCTCAAATCATTCTAAATATTAATAATAATGGCAATGATGATTCTGGTAGCTAATATAACAATAACCAATGTTTCCATTTCTAAAGAAACACAATAAATAAATGAAACAAATATGCGGAAGATCTTTGCGGTGTGGGGGTCCCAGGTCTACTGCTCCACAGACACCCAGTAGAGCAGCTGCTGCCAGGAGAAGCAAAGATTCACATCTGAGCCCATTAATTACCAGATGTCACCTACTGCTGGAGATACTTCCAAAAGCCACACGAAGCACCATGCAAACCGAGCACACGAAGCTGCTCCTACAGTGACACCTACAGCTCCATCCATGGTCCTGCAGGCTGATGGTCTTGTCTAGGAGATAATGTGCTCCAAGGAAGTGGTTTCCAACAGCCCATCCAAAAGACTGGAACTGGTCCCTGAGATCTGATCTGTCTGTTTTCAGGAATAAGGAGAGAATAAAACCTTGTACATACCCCCAAAAGATACATTATTGATAAACGTACGTGCAGATAAAATGTTTTCTATTCATGTGTGTGTTTAGCATGCAAAGCACATCTATGATCCATTTCCTCTCTGAGCTCCCTCAAGCTCATGTCCATTGCTTCAATGGCCGCATCTATCCATGTCCACCTCTGTTGAGCCCCTCTTCATGTGACCTCAATCTTTCCCAGTGTCAGAGTCTTTTCTAGGGAATCCTGTCTTCTCATGATATGGACAACATATTTCAGTCTTATGATCAAGCCTTCCAGTGAACACTTTGGCTTCATTTTCTGTAATATGGATTGATTGATTCTTCCTGTAGTCCAAGGGACTCTAAGCAATTTCCTCCAACTTCACAATTCAAAGGCGTCAATTCTACTGCGCTCAGACTTAGATTTATGGTCCAGCTCTCACATCTGTATATTACTACTGGGAATACCAGGGATCTTTCTATGAGGATCTTTATTGATATATCTTTACTAAGCAGTTTTCTCCACAATTCAAAGATGTCAGTTCTACAGCGCTCAGCCTTCTTTATGGTCCAGCTCTCACATCTGTATGTGACTACTACACTACTAGTTTTAACTATGCAGACCTTTGTTGATAGTGATAGATCTTTACTTTTTAATAATAGCTTATCCAGTCTTGCCACAGCTTTCCTCCCCATACAAGAGCAGAATTAACTGAAAATGCAGAGTGCTACATGTAAAATCACCCTGCTCACATTGTTTTGGATTGCAAAGGTTGTAATGCCATTGAGAATTGGAAGGTAACAAGCTGGTCCTCAGATCAAAAAAGGTGGAAAGCCACTGCTCCAAGATGATAAGTAGTGTTTATACCATTATCCCGATTCAGCTAAGTCAGGAGACTTAAAGACAAGCTTATTATTATTATTATTATTATTATTATTATATTTTAAGCAATTCCTAACAGTTTTGCCCTTATTTGGTAAGGTCAGTTCTGGTCTCCTTCAGCCAATCCCCAAACATGTGACTGGGAGCTTGTTTCCGTATCTTTAGTGATCCTACTATACTAGTGCCATTAATCAAATCCTTCAAAAATCAATAAAAACTGTCTTAAAAAACGGAGCAATAAATATACATTTGTTTTAAAAATACACTGGCAAAACCTACAGTACTTTCTAACAATAAAAAAATAAGGCGCTTTGTGCAATGAGATTATGAACTTACCAACAAAACACAGTCCATTAATGAAAGGCCCATCCAAAGTCCTTATTAGGGCCATATGTAATTGAGGTTTTGGGCGGTCCGGTAACTCGTAATTGAGGTCACAAGTTAATTTGCTATTCAATTGGCCACTTTTTGCCGGCTCCAAATGGGTTACGAGTTACAGCCTTGAAAAAATTACGATGTTTAAACCAGTAACTTACAGCCTCCCGAAGCCTTTGATCTTTCGCAAGAGTTACGAAGATTAAAATCGCAAATCGCTATTCAATTGCTCAATTTCCCAAAGCCCACAAATGTTTTCACATCCATAAATGGCAAAAGAAGGAGAAAATCCTATGAGTGCTAGAGAGGACCCGCAAGGGGGTTAAACAGCTCTCCCTAGCACTGTAAATAGAAATAAAAAATCAATACTCACTGTAAATAACGGGAAAAGCGATGATAGACATTAGAATAAATTGCACTACTGTCTCAAGCTCGCATATAGGTAGGAAATAACATTTGTTTTATTTCGGGCTTAAATCGATCTTGGGTATCAATGAGTTAATACATATCAGGCCACCCACATGGACTAGAACAGTATTGGTATTAATTTTCAAAATTCTTTATTTTGCGAGTCTGATCGCATATCGGACCCCCAAACCTAATTAATTGACATGTAACCTCCATTTTTTAACGGCCGTAATAATGACAGTCTCTTTTTATATTGGCTAATTTTAAATGGGAGGTTCCCGCCCTAAACTGCTCCGAATCAGTGCATGGTTTACGGTTTTGTCTTTGAGCCAGTAACTTGCGGGCTTGAGCAATTGAATAGCATCGCAATCAGAGACGAACGGGAGCCTGCAACACACTCGCAGACATATCAGGCCATCTGCGATCGTGTTGCGGGCTTGGACTTGAATGTGGCTCCTATTCTTTATATGGTACAATAATGTATCAGTCCCAGGGCGTTTGTCCAATCATCTGTAGTAGACTCAAGAAATATATATAAAAGGTAATTCCATCCTTAAGACACATTTTCAAATATCTGTTAATTTTCCAGCTTACATAAATACTTCGTATATATGTGTAGGTATCGTTGACTACAAGCTTCAATCTCATTTACAAACACTGCATTTATTACATCTCGGTAGCTATAAATGTGAGATGAAGTAGTAATTAGTATATTAATTAGCCAGTTTATTAGACCTTCGTGAATGGAGCCATTGATAAACTGATGGGTTTGCTCTGTAGCTGAATCATATTTAGAGGGGATCCCGTGGAGAAGAACTGGTATAAATTTCATTTTAACTTGTTCTCATAGACGTCTGGTTGAGACTTTACTGCCCTCAGAAGCTGTAGATTTATGTCAGGTCTGTGGAATAAATGAGAACACTGGGTGTATTGTTAGTGCAGCAGTGCCTCACCATGGACACTCTGTAGATGTGTCTTCTATGGAACCGCACTCGGAGGAGATGGAGATTTATGGAAGAGATTAGCCTCCAATTATTTCAGCAACACAAAGTATTTCTCTTTCATTTATGCTAACACACATTTACATGCATGTTAAATGTACTGGCCCACTTGGGAATCCCATTGGCCCAGTTAAAGCAATACACACAAACAGCACACTTTTGGTTGCTTGCAGTGAAATGCAAGCTCATTTAACCCTCTTGGAAGGAGATATAACTTTTGGGTATGGGTCTTAGTAACTCTGTACTCCCCTTCTGGATTGCCACATTGTTGTGGTGAAGGGTCTTGTGTACTTTTAATGAAGCTGTGAGCTATACCATGTAGGGTTACCCAAACTGGACAGGTCATAGCAGAGAGGTCAGACAACTCGTGGTCCGCCGGAAAGGGAACTCACAACCAACTCCAGTATCTTGCTAAGAGAACCTGATGGACAAGCATGACCAGACGCAAGATGTGCATGGCTCGATGGAGTCCATAGGGTCACAACTGAATTACTAAACAACAAAGAACTCTGTGGAAAAAGGGTTGTGATATGTGTTTAACCACAAGGTACAGCCCATTGCCTTCTGGGAATATTGGCATCCTTCGTAAAAATTAGCAAAAAAGTCTATGAAAAATATCTTTGTTATTTATAAGCTTGACCTAACACTTAAAATATAAGCAAAACCTAACCTTCCTGTGAGGTAACATTATTCAAAGAAGAAAAATATTTTTTTCAGAAACGTGTCAGTTATTGGCACCCCTACAAGGGATTATGAACAAAATCGAATTGACGCATTTAAGCATGCCAGACTCTTAAAGAATTCTTAAATTGCATGTATTACTTCCTGTATCACAGGCATAAAAATATGAGGTGACACACAGGACAAACAACCTCAGTGGTATATCATCATAGGGAACATCAGAGAATACACAAATTAAATGAGACAAAGATGGTGGCCCATTACAATTCATGCAATGGCTATAAAAATAGCTTTGCAACTGAAAATATATGTGTCCACTGTTAGGGCAATAATTAATAAGTTTGAGACAACTGGGGTTGTGATGAATGTAGAAGAGAAACAATATCCACAAACTGACGACAAATACAATACATATCTTTTTATAGTATTTCCTACATACAGGAAATGGTACATTCCATTACTACCTTCTAGAAAATGGTACATTCCACCACCTTCCATCTCTAGACCAGTAAGATCTCAAATATATAGTTGTCAGCAATACGGGTTGTTGCTAATTTATGCAGTTAGGGCCGCAGTTGCTGGCAAGAAGCGCCGAAGGCACTCATCCCTACGACCGTCTACGACTTTCGGACCGCAAATGCGGACCCTCGCAAAGCGAGGGGCCGCATTTGCGGAGGTGGAGGCTCTACGGCGCCTCACAACCGCTTACAAACCACTACACAAGCGGGACTTGGAAAAAAATATATAAACACGCAATGACTAACTACGGACTTACACAAAAATATATCAGCCGCGGGACTTAGAAAAAAAAATTGCAGACTTACACAAAAACAATTACGACCCATGGACGACCTTAACGGACAACCCGCGCACAGCGCAAAACATTAAAAAACACAAAAATACACACAAAATTAAAATAAAAAATGGCCGCTGAAGAAAACGAGGCTGCACGACCCCTAAAGCCACTAAATAACACAAATCAAATACAGCTTTTACAAAAACACCATTAGCAAGGACGCTAAATCATAGAAACCCGCCTACCATATGCACATTAGCCGCCATTTTACAACACTAACTTACAGAATGCGGAAGTACCCAGCTACACTAACGGCTTCCCCTGGCGCACGCAGCCTATTTACACTACACAATGCACACATTGCTGACACAGCAGCTCCACAACAGTGCAAATCTACATTGTATGCTGCAGGAACATGAAAACAGATTGTCAGCTCTTCAGCACAATGCTTCCTGCATATATTACTTACAAATAGGTAAAGTATATTAATTTATTCATTTACTAATTATTTCATTAGCATTACAAAAATACATATACACAAATAAAAACACTATCGCAAGAAACGCAAAAGACATTCACTATGCGCCTCACAACGAGCGCCAACGCTGCTCAAACCAGGCAAACTAAAGTATTCACCCCCTTGACTTTTTACCTATTTTGTTACATTACAGCCTTAAGTTCGATGTTTTGTTAATCTGAATTCTATGTGATGGATCAGAACACAATAGTCTAAGTTGGTGAAGTGAAATAAGAAAAATATATACATAAAACTATTTAGAAATAGAAAACAGAAAATTTACATGTGCGTATGTATTCACCCCCTTTGTTATGAAGCCCATAAAAAGCTCTGGTGCAACCAATTACCTTCAGAAGTCACATAATTAGTGAAATGATGTCCACCTGTGTGCAATCTAAGTGTCACAAGTCAGGGTGGGTTATAAAAAAATATCCAAATCTTTGATGATCCCCAAATCTATCATAACCAAATGGAAAGAACATGGCGCAACAGCAAACCTGCCAAGGGACGACCGCCCACCAAAACTCACGGACCGGGCAAGGAGGGCATTAATCAGAGAGGCAGCACAGAGACCTAAGGTAACCCTGGAGGAGCTGCAGAGATCCACAGCAGAGACTGGAGTATCTGTACATAGGACGTCAATAAGCCGTACGCTCCATAGAGTTGGGCTTTATGGTAGAGTGGAGAGAAGAAAGACATTACTTTCACAAAAAAATAAAAATGGCACGTTTTGAGTTTGTGAAAAGGCATGTGGGAGACTCTCAAAATGTATGGAGGAAGGTGCTCTGGTCTGATGAGACTAAAATTGAACTTTTCGGCCATCAAAGAAAACGCTATGTCTGGCGCAAACACAACACATCACATCACGCAAAGAGCACCATCCCCACAGTGAAACATGGTGGCGGCAGCCATGCTGTGGGGATGTTTTTCAGCAGCCGGGACTGGGAAACTGGTTGAGAGAAAGATGGATGGTGCTAAATACAGGGATATTCTTGAGCAAAACCTGTCCCACTCTGTGCGTGATTTGAGGCTAGGATGGAGGGTCACCTTCCAGCAGGACAATGACCCCAAACACACGGCTAAAGCAACACTTGGGGGGTTTAAGGGGAAACATGTAAATGTGTTGGAATGGCCTAGTCACAGTCCAGACCTCAATCCAATAGAAAATCTGTGGTCAGACTTAAAGATTGCTGTTCTCAAGCACAAACCATCCAACTTGAAGGAGCTGGAGCAGTCTTGAAAGGCGGAATGGGCAAAAATCCCAGTGGTAAAATGTGGTAAGCTTATAGAGATTTATCCAAAGGGACTTGGAGCTGTGATTGCCACAAAAGGTGGCTCTACAAAGTATTAACTTTAGAGGGGTGAATAGTTATGTACATTGACTTTTTCTGTTATTTTGTCCTATTCGTGGTTTGCTTCACAATTAAAAAAAAAAACATCTTCAAAGTTGTGACATGTTCTGTAAATTAAATGATGCAAATCCTCAAACAATCCATGTTACTTCCAGGTTGTGAGGCAACAAAACATGAAAAATGCCAAGGGGGGTGAATACTTTTGCAAGGCACTATATATTTTTTAATAATAATTAATTAATTAATTAACTTTACCTATTTTTAATTCATATATGCAGCAATCTTTATCCTGAAGAGCTAACAATCTGTTTTGATTTTCTTGCAGCATACAGTGTACATTTGAACTGTTGCTGACCTGAGGTGTAAGTGTCAGCAATGTGTGCAATATAAACAGGCTGCGTGCGTGAGGGCAAAGCGTTTGTTTAGTTGTGTAAAGCGCCATTTTGGAATGGTAATGTTATTAGTTGCAAGTTAGTGTTGTAAAATGGCGGCGATTGTCTATGTGTTACGCGGGTCTGTAACATTCGCTTTACTTCCTAATACTGTATTTTGCACCTCATATGGGCAAAAGGCTTATGTGCCTGGAGGTGTTTAGCGTAGTTAGGGGTCATTTAGCCTCATTTCTTCGTCCTCCATTTTTTTTGTCGCTTACACAATTTTCCATAGGCGAATCTTTGCAAATTGTGTTTAAATTTAAATTCTCATGCTACCTCACTCCCAGACTACCGGGCTGTCCCCCTGTGCTGTGTGTGATGATTTTCTTTGTGTTTTTGTATGTACATGGTTCGGCTGTTAACTTTTTTTCTTAGTCTCGCTTTCCTTATTGCAAAGTGTTACGGGATGTAATTTTTCAGATTGTTACGGGTCTCGCATTGTGAATAGTGTAATTAAGATTTATGTTGATCTGTAGTCCCACGGGTCGTAGGGATGAGCGACTACGGCGCTCATCTCCACCAACGCAGTGAGCGCCTTTGGAGCTCACTGACTAAGTCGTACGGGGTCGAAGTTCCTGCGTGAGCCACAAGCATTAGCAACAACCCACAATGCTCACAACCATATAAATGTGACTAGGAAATTGTAAGGCTGGCAATGCTGTTTGCCATACAATGTGAGGCTTTTGCTCCTCTGAGCACCTGCGTTGGTTTTATTTGCAAAGATCTGCGTGCCTGCCGTTGTAAGTGTTACTGTTTTCGTCCTTGTGTATTTTCTAAGTCCCACATTGTTTGTGTGTGTTACTTTCTTCGGTATAGTGTATTTTCTAAGTTCTTCCTGCCTGGCATTACAGAGCCTCCTTTTCATCCTGTTTCAGAATTTTTATGTTTTTTGGCCGTCATTTTCGTTCTACAAAAAACACAAAATATGGCTCCAATTAGTTGCCAACTTCACTCCCAGGCTTTCTGGCTCTCCCTCTGTGCTGTGTGTGTTATTATTTGTTTTAAAGTATTTTCGTTGTTTTTCTGTGTTTTTGAGTTACGCCCTTGAATCAACTGCGCGCCTCAACTGCTCACCTAGTGAGGCACCTTCGGCGCTCATTGCAGTCTAAGTCATGTGTGCATCAACGTCTCGACTTGCTTTGCGAGGCTCGCAGTCGACTGCTCGCTTCGCTGCGCGAGAGACGCAAAAGCGTGACCAAAATTGCAAATGTTACCCGCACTGGCAACGATATATGTGATTGCAATCCAATAAAATATGGGACATGAAATTAGCACATGTCAACCATGCCTGACACGTCACACCATCTGTGACTCTAGGCTCCAGAATATTTTATTACTAGCGACTTGCCCGTCAAAAAATGAAGGCAATAAGATTGTGAGGCAGGTAATGCTGTTTGTGTGCAAAATGAATTTTGTTGGTGTTTTAAGATCCATCGGCACTCATTGCGAGGCTCTTGGTTGTTTGTGTGCTATGAGCAGCGTTGGTGTTTTTTGGTATGGCAATGAATAATTCATAAAATAAGAAATTAATATAATTACCTATTGTTAAGTAAGATGCAGCATTGTGTTGAAGAGCTGGCAATCTGTTTTCATGTTGCTGCAGCATCAGTGCTGTGTAAGCGGCATGAATGTGTGCAGTGTGTAGTGTAATAGTGTGCGTGCGCGAGGCAAATCCGTTAAGGTAGCTGTGTATTTCCGGATTGTATAAGTGTTCTAAAATGGCGTCTAATGTGTGGTATGCGGCTGTGGTTGATTTTGCGTCCTTGTTTTCAGATGTCGTCCGACTTTTTTAGGAAAATCCATAGGTGTTTGGTGATGTTTTGCGTGTTTAGGGTCCTTTTGCCCCGTTTTCGTTTTGTTCGGCGGCCATTTTTTCTCTTGCTTAGGTGATTTTCGGGTGTCTAAACTCCGAAACTTGGACTTAAATCGAGGTGTAACTTCACTTGCAGAGGTCCTGGGTGCCCCCTTTGCTGTGGGTAAGCTTTTTATGTGTTTGTTGTGTGTATTTATTGTGTTTCTAATGTATTTCGGGTCGCGCGGGTTGCGTCCTTGTTTTCTGATCTCGTACGTCTTTTTCAGAAAATTCCATAGGCGTTTGGTGGTGTTTTGCGTCTTTAGATTGCTGTAGCCTCTTTTTCGTTTTTTTCGGCTGCCATTTTTTCTCTCGCTTTGGGGATTTTCGGGTGTCTAAACTCTTTTATTTCAAGCTAAATTGAGGTGTAACTTCAGTTTTCGAGGTCCTGGGTGCCCGCCTTGCTATAGGTAAGGTTTTTTATATATTTTCTTGTGTGTATTTTTTTTTTCTTGTGTGTATGTTTTCATGTGCGCAGGTTTCGGCCCGTTTTTGCGAGGTCGTAATGGGTCGTAACGCGTCTCGTATTTTGGTTTCGGAAGTCCGTAAATTTTGCGAGGTCCGCAGTTGCTGGCAAGGAGCGCCTTTAGCAACGGCCCGCTTGCTCACAACTATATATGTGATGGGTATAAGAAGCTGGTCTTGTTCACACACAGCAGTTTATTATGAAAATAAAGACTGCTTAGAGTTATAGTAAAACAAAATACTGAATTTAGAAAAAAGGCATAATTAACTGTTTCATGTGTGTGTATATATACAGTATATATATGTGCTAAATAATGTATGGATACTTGTTTTTCTCCACCACACTCCCCCCTATGACAATGAAAATACAAATATAATAGGGCGCAATCTTAATGCACATAAAACTTATAAAATGGACAAAAAAATTATAAACACAAAAAGGAAGTAGAGGCATGATCTTCAGACTGGCTCCTAAAGAGACTAAACGCCCCTAATGGATCCAGTACAGATGAGTTTCCTACAACATCTCACGGAGTCCTTTGCACCTTTTACCTCAATATCTTCCAAACAAGAGCTTTGCAAAAGAAAACACAATTATACATAGAAACAATAAAAAGCAATACATATAAAAACGCAATTATAATAGTCCAATAAGATACGTGGAAAATGTAAAAAATATCTCAATAATAGAGTCCATAGCACAAAGTTCATAGTGCAAATGTTAAGTCTATTGAGTGAAAACTTTACAATCAGTAGAAGAAAAATCAAATCCTGATGAAAAAACAATAAATCCATTAAAAAAATAAGTCTGGATAAAAATAAAAATAAATCCAAATAAAAATAAGTGAGCACCTGCTTGACCAAATCCACATAACAAGGAAAGAGTCCAATGGGGTGGATGAAAACATCCACATATGGTGTTATATGTTATCATGATATAGTCCTGACATAGTAGATTGCGGTGGAACAGATCTAAAATCTAAAAGTCCAGGTATGTAAGAAAAAAACAATGGGTTATGCAGATAAAATAGCCTCACTTAATCCTTACAAAACACCACCCAACCAATTACCAATAACTAGACCATAGAACCAATTTCCCTTTATACTCATTGTCTTATTAGGCATTTAGATGATAGATGTAATTCAATAATTAATACATTTTGCACTGATATTACAAATAATCTAGAGTGTATGCATGATAACGTCTTCTTTCCCTAATTGCTCTCCCTTATCAGATGTTAGTACGTACTAGATCCTAGAAAGTTGATAGAACAAGGTGCAGAAGTGTTAAAAGTCAAGAGACAGTAAAAGAAAGACAGGCATAGGAAAAAGTAGAAAAAGTAAAAATGACAAAACAATGAAAACATAGGCTCAGACAAACTTCATACAAATCCAGTCTTACACATCACACTTAGCCAGGCTCCTCTTTGTCCCTACGATTAACAGTAAACAGGTGAACCACTTGCTTCTGGATGGTGAGATCCTCTGGTCAAAGCAATAGGCCACCATGTGCAGATATTCAGGCACAGGACAAGGAGTATGTGCTTTCTCACAGATCTTTTCTATTTTCCATCAGATACATGCATGAGCGTCTGGGCTTTGTTTTTAGTCAGCAAACTCTGTATCTGTTTCTTCATCTATTATTATCTGTTGTCATCAGGATAGGTACTTGGTAGAGACTTTCTCTCATCATATATCAGGGCATGCTTGTCTCTTTTCTATGTTACTCTCTTTGTCCTTTCTTCTTTACAGCAAACACTCGCTGTCATCTTCTTCTGGGGTAGCCAAGGGTGACAAAAATAAAAACAAAAATCCAAACATACAAGGTCTATCATACAAGAAACTTTCATACATCTTTCAGCTGGACATCCGCTCATCATATACACCTACATATGCATAACTCTATAATGAACAAGGGGTGATATAACCTAAAATCAATTAAGTTAAAATGTAAATCATGCAAAGCTAATAAACATGTAAAATATATAAGCAACCATTAGTTTCTACTCCTGCTAAAGCAGCAAAAATTATCATTAGGACAGTTTCAATACTACTAATTTGCCACTCTGTAGGTGATAAGACATTACTTGATTTATCCTGTAACAAGTTGTATATTTAAAAATAAATTACTAATTATATTACTGTCAATATACATTTACTAATAAAGCACTAAAATATTTTCTTAACTCATAATGTAATCCATCTCTCATCATGTTCCCTTCTTAGAGGCCTAGAAATACCTTGCAAAGGTTTTCTTTTTTTTTTTTTTTTGAATTCTCTTCCCATTCGCACTATGGCCATCATCTACGCTGGGGATGGACCTGGAGGAATATATAGTCAAAACATAACACACACAAATAAAAATGAATTGGAATGATAAGGTTCTTTAACCAGATAAGATATCATACACCGATGTCTAGTGATATGGGCATATAATTTCACTGTGTTAATTGTTATCTTAAAACCTTAATAATTATTATCATGTCTTTGGAACAGGTATTTGTGCTCCTCAATATTACTTTAAATGTAGTGTACTTCACTCCTTCTATAATTGTACATGGGATCATAAACCAATTTAACCTGATGATTATTAGATAATCAATATTTCACTTTGAGTACAAAGGATGGTTACCACGCAAGCCTTCCTTCTTTTCCTGGTAATATAACACTGGATCATTTTATTGGATTGGTACCAAAATGATTAATTCTACCTTGCAATGTCTATAGGAATTATACATTTGTCATAACTTGATCACATCATAATGCATTACAGATCAATTAACTGTTCAAAACTTGACATAACTTAAAATGTCATAAACCTTAAAAATCATCATAATTGTTTTGGTCCCTTTAAGCAAAAACTGATTTTGCTTCACTAAAAGTTATTGCAGCACGACCTTGGGAGTTAGACAGACGCTTTTTCACAACAGAACTTTGGCCAGTATCAAGTATAATATTTGGCCAGTATCAAGTATAATATTTGTAAAAACAATAATTATAGCACGTTGCTTCAGTGAACTTAACATAATTTACACATTATATTATCTTGTTATTAACTGTAATAAATCCTAAAAACAATCGGCTAATTCTCTCTCTTTTTTTCTTTTTTCTATAACCTAGTTTTTTTTAACAATTACTATATGTACTTGTAACTAATTACCTCAAATATCAACCTTAAAAATATTTAACATAAGTAAGAACCAAATCTAAATAAAAACCTTTATTTATAATTATCCAACATGTCTGACAGCATATAAAACAATATTATTAATCCAAAATCAGATCAGATCCGATTTCATATTATATTCTCCATAAATAAATTTACCACACTGTCCGTCAGTCACAATGGACATTGCAATGATATAATCTGGATATTGGTACTCTGTGACCACCAATATTCAGTATATTATTTCAGAAGAAATAGCAGATCTCCCTTTGGAGCCTCACAAACCACATCACAATCAGAACATACATGACAGTCAAATAGTAAGGCCAAGCAAAACAAACATGGAGACAAAAGAATAACACAAAAATTGTGCCATCTAAAAGGAACATTTCCCCATCAGATAACAACACTCTCATGACACTTTCCACTCCATGTTCACTCACTCAACCCCAATACTCAATTATACAGAAAGAAAACATCCATACACAGGGACACATATGAACATCTCCAACCATAATGCACTCCACAATGCTCCAAACAAGACCCCCCTTTCTTCACTGGAAAACATAATATCTACATAGTTATTTCATACCGGCATAAAATATGCTGATAAACAACATGAACACAGGATCTAGACAAGACAGACAACATAGGACATATAACTAAATAATTGTGAGCTCACAGAATATTTTACATGCACATAGATCTCCTCAAACCACCTTGTAAGAATCAAAACAAACTACCAAATTTAGCAAATCATATATATTTACCTATAACTAATCCTGAACATAGTTGGACCAGAAAGAATCAAAACAAGACAAAAATAAACATAGCCATCAAAACTGAAAAAATATGACATAAAATCAATTTCTCAAATTACATATGACACTTTATGGGGATAAATACTGAATGTTTTCTATAATTACACAAAAATAAACCTTTAACTTGCTTATTAAATCCTTTATCTTATCAATATCTCCATAAAAATAATTATTACACTTGCAACAGGGGAGGGGGGGGGGGGGGGTACTGCTGGTGCAGCAGGTGCAAAACACCTGGGACCACAACAGGTTAGGGTACTCTTATTATTATAAACAAAACTACAAAGTCAGAGGTGCTCAATCAGAGAACAAACTAACCTTAAAACGAACTAACCTTAAATTCTACCCTGAACAGGAGAAAGAGCAAACCCCAGATTAAGGTCAGTTCGTTCTCTGATGAGCACCTCTGATTTAGTAGTACTCTCCTTACTAACACTAAATAAGGAATACTTTTTATTAGGTGGGCATGGTAGACAATTACTCTGTGCACAGGTGATCTGATCTAGATAAGTAATTCAGTATAATACATTCTTTCTTCTTTACTGAGACAGCTTTTACGGCCCGCTCTATACCTTTAAGGATACAAAGGTGGTTGAAAACATTCTGGTCGAAGGGAGGGACTTATAACGGCACTTGGAAAAAAAAACACTACAATTAGAAAAATGTCATTAAATCATAAAACAGTCTTCTCTAAATTATTTCTGATACATGACTACACAACAAAACAAACCATTTCTTACAGTTAGTTCCATCACATATTATAACTGTCAAACTGCGAGTCGTCGTCACGCTTTGCGAGCTCGAAGCGAGGGCAGCATTTGCGGAGGTGGAGGCTCCAACGTCAGATGCTATGAGCCTTTTTGAAGCTTAGAAATATGGGCTTATCAGAAGACAAAATTTCAACAAAAATACAAAAAAGCAACATGCAACAATTTTCCACAGAACACAAAAAACGCACATTTTACAAAAGAAAACATAGCACTTTTAGAACAAAAAAATAAAAATAAAACAAAACCTACCACTCAAAAATAACTATACAAAAAAAAACATAAAATAATTCACAGTGTTTGGAACAAACAATTCACACACTCACAAACAGTTCCTAATATTGTTCACACACTTCCAGAACACTGTAAATTTAGACAAACGCAAAAATACGGAACAGAACAGAGGACCCTTTCTCTCAGGTTCTCACACCTCACTCACACACGGCACTCACACTCAGTTCTCACAACACATACATGGGCCCAGAAATCATACACGGTTCTTAGCAAACAATGAATTTTGTTACTTCCAGTCAAAACTGTATAACAAGTACAATTTTCTAATAATTCAACAATAGCGCTGCTCTCAAAAACAGTCTAGACAATTCTTGCCTTTAAGGGCAGGCTCATCTCTCCACCTTTTACAGGTAAGGTAAACATTTCCACCTTTTCTGGGTAAGGTAAACCTCTCCACCTTTTATAGGTGAGGTACACCTCTGTTACTCTAATAAGCGCTGTAGATATAGATTAACACCTAATCTCTCTTAATCTCTTATTTTCCGTCTCAGTAATTAACACCTTCACAGGCACAATATCTTAATCTATTCTACTTCTTTTATTTTCACTATTTTACTTAATAGCATTTTTAGGTTATCAACAACAAACAAAAATGCAATCATACCAGGTTCTGGGTAGAAGTCAGTCTGGATGAGGTAATTTTTGCTGCAACTTTGGCCTTGACTCTAGGCTCTAGAATATTTTATTATGGGTATAGGAAGCTGGCATTGTTCACATAGAGCATTTTATTATGAAAAGAAAGACTGTTTAGAGTTATAGTAAAAAATAAAAAAATGAATTTAGTGAAAGGCATAAGTAACTGTTTCATACCTTATGGCCAGCAATGGAAAAGTACTGCTAAGGTGAAAAGATTGTAATTTGTGTGTGTGTGTGTGTATATATATATATATATATATATATATATATATATATACTGAATAATGTATGGATATTTGTATTTCTCCACAACATGAACCTGCCTGAAAAAGGACACAAGCGTATTTTGCCCCTGTGTACAATGATAAGGATATTTCAAGAGCCAAAGCTTTCTCTAAGGATAAGGTTTGATCAGTTGCAGAAGTTGAATGCATCTTGGGTTCTTCAAAACTACATTTAGATACTACCTCCATGCGAAAACTATTTAGAAGGTCCAGCTGAAGAAAGCCTCTCCTATAGTCAAATCACAAACATAAGCACTTGGAACTTTGATTGGAACCAGGTTCTATGGTCTGACAAAATAGATTATATCAGAAATGGACTTAAGCTTAAAAAATCAAGGTCATGCAGAAAATAACCTTATCCTCACAGTGTATGTTTGGGATCTGTGATGTTGTGGACTGTTTTCTTCCAAAGACCCTTGGAATTGTGTTCCATGCAGTCAATCATAATTTCTGATTTAAGGGTGAAGAATTGAATATTGATGCAGATCATATCATTCTGGGATATGTATTGGTTAGGTTACTGACATGTGAATCCATTCTGTGAATGAAGATCGTCTTGGCCAATAAGGAGCAATCACTATCATTATTACTGTCATTATTACTCTTTATTATTCATGATGTCAGTGGTAAAGGTGGAAAAACATATGCCGGTTTGGAATTCCATTCCTGGCTTAACGCCTTTAGGCCATATTGGTTTCCACAACGGTGTAGTGCCAATAATTTCTCTACTTTTGCATTTTATCTGGTGGCCATTAAAACTAATTTCTGGTCAGGCCCATATTTCAGCTAACTTTTCAAATAATTCCATATTTAATTCCCATTCTTTTGCTGTTGTATTTCTACTTAAGTAATCTGCTAATCAATTTTCTTTTCCATTTATGTGTACTACCAAGATATCTTTCAAGTGACTTTCTGCTCAAATACAAATGCTCTTTGTTAATTTTTTCAGTTGAAAACTTCTCGTACCACGGTCTGTCTGAATTTGTAGAACTTTGTTTTTTATTTTATCTTTGAAAACTAATATTACGTTCCATACCTCCTTTAGTTCCAAAACGTTTGTTTTAATTCTCGCCTGTTCCATTTGGCTCATACTTAGAGATGTCGCGAATAGTTCGCCGGCTGACTTTTTTCGGCGAACATAGCATGTTCGCGTTCGCAGGGAACTGCGAACATATGCGAGATTCGACCCGCCCCCGATACTTTATCATTGAGCAAACTTTGACCCTGCATGTCACAGTCAGCAGACACATTCCAGCCAATCCGCAGCATACACTCCCTTCCACACCCTTCTACCTCATGGACAGCAGCCATTTTGGAATCATAAGTAACTTGCAGTCTTACTGAGAGGAGGGACAGTTTGGATGATACTGCATCAATAGGGAAAACCATAGCTAGGCAAGTTTATTCAGTGTCCAGTGCAGTGCTGAAGGACTCTTGTGCATTATTATTATTATTATTATTATTACTACTATTTAATGTGTAGATGTACCAGCTGAGCATGCATTATTATTATTATTATTATTATTATTATTATTATAATAATTATTATTATTATATAATGTGTAGATGTACCAGCTGGGCATGCTCTTGTGCATTATTATTATTATTATTAGTAAAATACTACTACTAATAATAATAATAATGCACAAGAGCATGACCAGCTGGTACATCTACACATTATATAATAATAATAATTATTATAATAATAATAATAATAATAATAATGCATGCCCAGCTGGTACATCTACACATTATATAGTAGTAATAATAATAATAATATTAATAATAATGCACAAGAGCATGCCCAGCCAGTACATCTACACATTATATAGTAATAATAATAATAATAATAATAATAATAATAATAATACACAAGAGCATGCCCAGCTGGTACATCTACACATTATATAGTAATAATAATAATAATAATGTAGAAGAGCATGCCCAGCCGGTACATCTACACATTATATACTAATAATAATAATAATAATAATGCTCAAGAGCATGCCCAGCCGGTACATCTACACATTATATAGTAGTAATAATAATAATAATAATAATAATAATAATAATAATAATAATAATAATAATAATAATAATAATAATAATATAGAAGAGCATGCCCAGCCGGTACATCTACACATTATATAGTAATAATAATAATAATAATAATAATAAAGCACAAGAGCATGCCCAGCCGGTACATCTACACATTATCACATATATAGTTGTGAGCGTACGAGTTGTTGCTAACGCTGCAGGCTCGCGTAGCGAGCCCGCGGCCCTCGCAAAGCGAGGGCCGCGACTCGCGTAGCGAGCTGCGGCCCTCGCATAGCGAGGGCCGCGGCTCGCACAGCGAGCCAAAGCCCTCGCGAAGCGAGGGCACTGCCCGAGGGTCTCAGTTGCTGGCATGGAGCGCCGTAGGCGCTCCATGCCAGCACCTGAGGACCTCGCAAAGCGAGGGCCGCAGTTGCTGGCATGGAGCGCAAACTTCACGTGCAACAGCACGACA
This sequence comes from Discoglossus pictus, assembly GCA_027410445.1. Classification (NCBI taxonomy): domain Eukaryota; kingdom Metazoa; phylum Chordata; class Amphibia; order Anura; family Alytidae; genus Discoglossus; species Discoglossus pictus. Next base: position 6,019,278 of record CM050171.1, on the reverse strand, counting down.
CACACATTACGACACTCGCAAACAACATACGACACACGTTCACACACATTACGGCCTCGCAACACTCGGACGCAACTCGCGAACATTACACAATGTAAAACACAATACATACACACAGCACATACATAAAAACCTTACCTACACCAAGAGGGAGCACCCAGGACCTCAAAAATGCAACTTACACCTCGATTTTACTCGAAATAAAAGAGTTTAGAGACTAAAAAAAAATCTAAGCGAGAGAAAAAATGGCCGCCGAACAAAACGAAAACGAGGCTACAGCACTCTAAACTCGCAAAACACCACAAGAAACTCGCAAAAACCACAAGAAACTCGCAAAACGCCACAAACGACATACGGATATTCATACCACACAGTGCACACATTCAGCATGCTTACACAGCAGCTCCACACCACTAATGCTGCAGCAACATCAACACACTTTGCCAGCTCTTCATCACAATGCTTTAAAATAGGTACAGTATATTCATTTAGTAATGTATTACATATTTCATTATTATACACCAAACAGCATTAGCTACCTTACAATTTCATTGCCGTCATTTTTTTACGGGCAATTCGCTAGTATAGTAATAATAATAATAATAATAATAATAAAGCAGAAGACCTCCCCTGTGTCCCCCCCCCACTCCCTCCCATGTGTCTCTCTCCCCCCCCCCTCACCTGTGTCTCCCCCCACTCCCTCCCATGTGTCTCTCTCCCCCCCTCTCCCCTGTGTCTCTCCCACCCTTGCCTGTGTCTCTACCCCCTCTCCCTTCCTCAGTGTTTCTTTCCCCCCTCTCCTGTGTCTTTTCCCCCTTCCCTCTTCCCTGTGTCACTCCCCCCCTCCCCTGTGTCTCTACCCCCCTCTCCCTTCCTGTGTTTCTTTCCCCCCTCCCCTGTGTCTTTCCCCCCCTTCCCTCTCCCCTGTGTCTCTCCCCCCTCATCTGTGTCTCTTCCCCCTTCTCCCCTGTGTCTCTCCCCCCTCTCCCCTGTGTCTCTACCCCCTCTCCCTTCCCCTGTGTTTATTCCCCCCTCCTCTGTGTCTTTACCCCCTTTTCTCTCCCCGGTGTCTCCTCACCACTCCCTCCCATTAGTCTCTCCCCCCCTCTCCCCTGTGTCTCTACCCCCCACTCTCTCCTGTGTCTCTCCCCCCTCCCATGTGTCTCTTCCCCTCACCTCTCCCTTCTCTTCCCCCCACTGCCCTGTGTCTTCCTCCCCCTCTCCACTGTGTCTTCCTCCCCCTCTCCCCTCTCCTGTGTCTTCCTCTCCCTCTCCCCTGTGTTTCCTCCCCCTCTGTCCTCCCCTGTTAGCTTCTATACGCATACATACATACGATAAGAAATCTGGGGGGGGGGTTACCCCATACCCCCCCCCCCCCAGTTCCAACACCCATGTGTACTGTATAATGTTGTATTGCATTATGTTATATCATATCACTAGCGACTTGCCTGGCACAAATGATGGGGCAATAAAGTTTGAAGCCATGGCAATGCTGTTTGCCACACAATGTGATGCTTTTTGGACTCTGAGGACCTTCGGCGCTCATTGTGAGTCTCTTCCCTCGTGTCCTTCATGTTTCGTGCTTTGCAACGATCAATCTTCGGCGCTCATCGCAAAGACAGATATATAAGTACAGTGTTAAATATATAATTTTTTTTGTGCAGTGTAAATTAAAAAATGTATTCAGGTCTCAGAGCATAATAACGTGATTTAGATTTGTAACTGCTTTGAGAGTGCTATCGCTGGCAGCCAATGAGCAGTAATCCAGATATATAACTGCAGAGTAAAAAGTAAAACATTTTAGTGTAGTGTAAAGTCTACATTTTTATTTTCCATTACTAATTAATACTTATTAAATGAATGCACGATAATAACTATTGTGAATGAACAAATGTATTAGGAAGTGTGAAGCGTTAATGTATGTAAAGTAACGGCAGTGTAAAATATGCTATTAAGCGTATTTTTTTTATATATATTTTTTTTTATAATAATTAATTAATTAATTACTAAAATACTTTACCTATTTGTAATTAATATATCCAGTGATCAATAACCTGAAGAGCTAACAATCAGTTTTGATTTTCCTGCAGCTTACAGTGTACATTTGGACTGTTGGTGACCCGAGGTGTAAGTGTCAGCAATGTGCGCAGTGCACGAGGGGAAAACGCTTGTATAGTCGTGTAACGCGCCATTTTAGATTTGTAATGTTATTAGTTACAAGTTAGTGTTGTAAAATGGCGGCGATTGTGTATGTGGCTCGCCAGCAGTTTCCATTATTTATAATAGTGTATTTTGTACCTTGTCCGTTCCTAGGTAAAAGTCGTACATGGCTGGCGATGTTTTGCGCTGTTTGGGGTCGTGTAGCCTCGTTTTCATTTTTTCCGGACGCCATTTTTTTTGTCGCTTAGCCGATTTACAAGTGCCAACTGGGGAAGACGTTACAGATATCACATATAGTTGTGAGCAGGCGGGTTGTTGCTAACGCTGCGGGCTTGCAAAGCGAGGGCCAGAGTTGCTGGCAAGGAGCGCCGAAGGCTCCCACGTCGGCTGCAATGAGCTGCAGGCGGGACTTACACCATCAAATTTACGGACTTAGCATCCAAAAATACGGGACTTAGAACAAAAAACATTACGAGCTCACAAAAATACGACCTTAACGCCCGAACCGCAAGCACTTAAAAACATTAAAAACACAATAAATACACACAACAAACACATAAAAAGCTTACCCACAGCAAGGCGGGCACCGAGGACCTCTGCAAGTGAAGTTACACCTCCATTTAAGTCCAAATTCATGAGTTTAGACACCCGAAAATCACCTAAGTGAGAGAAAAAATGGCCCTTGAAAAAAAGAAAACGAGGCTACAGGATCCTAAACACGCAAAACACATACGGATTTTCCTAAAAAGCCGTACGAGGTAAAGATACACTATTAACATGGACGCTAAATCATCCACACCCGCGTACCACATACACATTCCCCGCCATTTTACAACACTAACTTACACAATGCGGAAGTACCCAGCTACCCTAACGGCTTCCCCTCGCGCACGCAGCCTATTTATACTACACACTGCACACATTGCTGACACTTACACAGCAGCTCCACAGCACTGAAAACCTACATTGTATGCTGCAGGAACATGAAAACAGATTGTCAGCTCTTCAGCACAATGCTTCCTGCATATATTACTTACAAATAGGTAAAGTATATTCATTTAGTAATTATTTCATTAGCATACAAAAATACATATACACAAAAAAAACATTATCACATTAAACATAAAAGCCATTCACTGCGCGCCTCACAACGAGCGCCAACGCTGCTCATAGCATACAAAGCCTTGCAATAAGCGCAAAAAACACATCACCGCTGACCAAAGAATAACAGCAAAAGCGCCTATCAGAAAAAAAATACAACCAACAGCCTCGCAATGAGCGCCGAAGGACCTCCGACCGCCAACAAAATAAATGTCTCGTCCAAACCATTACCTGCCTTACAATCTTATTGCCACCATTTTTTGATGGGCAAGTCGCTAGTAAATATATAAAGATCAAGATAATAAAAGTATCAGGAAATGTAACACAAAGATCCACGCGCGTTTGAATAATACGACAAATACGGATTTTTGTCATAAGTGATATGATCGCAGTATTGGGTCATAAACCCTAAACACTGGAATCTGTTACATACAATTTACTGATGATGTCATTAATGGGCTTCAAGGGGGGGGGGGGGATCTCTTTTCATACTTTTTGAGCGGTGCAAATCCAACATACGCAGACCGGAAACGCCACATCTGTGGGACACACACAAAGGGGTTCACTTTGGGAGAAAAAAACAAACAAATATGAAATATTTAATAATCATATTTTGATGTTACCAACAGATAAGGAAACGAAACTGAGGTTATTATATCTAATAGTAGCAAGCCTGGGAGTACTGGGAGTAATAATACTGCAGCAGGAGGTCAGGACTATTGTCCCTCTATAGACCCCCAGTCATATAAAGGTCATTACTAATGTCCCTCTATAGACACCCAGTCAGATAAAGGTCAGTACTAATGTCACCTATAGACCCCCAGTCATATAAAGGTCAGTACTAATGTCCCTCTATAGACACCCAGTCAGCTAAAGGTCAGTACTAATGTCCCTCTATAGACACCCAGTCAGATAAAGGTCATTACTAATGTCCCTCTATAGACACCCAGTCAGATAAAGGTCAGTACTAATGTCCCTCTATAAACCCCCAGTCAGATAAAGGTCATTACTAATGTCCCTCTATAGACACCCAGTCAGCTAAAGGTCAGTACTAATGTGCCTCTATAGACACCCAGTCAGATAAAGGTCATTACTAATGTCCCTCTATAGACACCCAGTCAGATAAAGGTCATTACTAATGTCCCTCTATAGACACCCAGTCAGATAAAGGTTAGTACTAATGTCCCTCTATAGACCCCCAGTCATATAAAGGTCATTACTAATGTCCCTCTATAGACACCCAGTCAGATAAAGGTCAGTACTAATGTCACCTATAGACCCCCAGTCATATAAAGGTCAGTACTAATGTTACTCTATAGACCCCCAGTCAGATAAAGGTCAGTACTAATGTCACCTATAGACCCCCAGTCATGTAAGGTGTAACCCTTACACTACCTGATCGATACAACATGATACCTGATGTTTTAAAGCAGGTTATTCCAAACAATTTAGGAATGTTAGGTAATTTATGCCCTTTATGGCTTAAGACCAGACTCTGCATCAACTATGTAATTTTCCATGGGAGTTTTGCCATGGATCCCCCTCTGGCATGCCACAGTCCAGGTGTTAGTCCCCTTGAAACAACTTTCCCATCACTATTGTGGCCAGAAAGAGTCCCTGTGGGTTTTAAAATTCGCCTTCCCATTGAAGTCTATGGCGGTTCGCCGATGTTCCGCGGTTCGCGAACATTTGCGGCGGTTCGCGTTCGCGGTTCGCGAACCGAAAATTTTAGGTTCGCGACATCACTACTCATACTACATCTTACTGAAGATATGCCCCCAACCCTTTCTGCTTTCTTCTGTAGTTATGGTTGTCCATTCTTTTTGTTCTTGTTTGAACTTCATCCCCTTTCTAGATTTGTTCGATTTGTCCACCACTTTAATTCCAATTTTCATTCTGTTGAATCTAGATTGTGAAGAAGTTGAATCTAGATTGTGAATATTTCTGTCCCATTGCTGCACATTCTTTTTTTTTGTAGTGCTCTCATATGATTTCTTGTCCATGGAAACAGCCATTGGACCAAGAGTTGACATAACATTTCTGATGGTGCTAATTCTGTCTTGCATTATCATTTTGTTTTTCTCTCAGGGTTTTTATTTTACAATAGGTAGAAATGTTTTTTTGTTGTACTGTATCTAATATCTTATCTAAAAAAATATTTTTCTTTCTTTTGCTACTTTAAGCTAATTATCTAAATATGGTTCTACGGTTATTGCTCTTTCCTTAAAAAATACAGCAACTACCGCCATTATTTTGGTAAAGGTCCTTGGCACTCTGGATAAGCTAAAAGGGAGAATAGAAAACTGATAATGTTTAAATATATTTCTTTCATTGTATGCAAATTTTTATATTTTAGGTGATGCTTTAAGTAGCTATATGTAATTATGCCTATTTTAAGTATATCTCTGCCATCCAATCTTTGTGCAGAATACTAACTGTAATGTAAATAATTTCCATTTTGAATTTTTGTGTTCAGTTGTTCTTGTTTAATGTTTATAAGTTTGCGAGTTTTCAATCTTGTGTCAGGCCTTGGAAACAAGCTCTATGTACATTTGATTTTATGCTCAAAAACAGGGCCCTCCATTCTTTACAAGGTGTTTAATTTGTTTTCTGCTGTGTACTCAACCCCTGTACAGCGCTACGGAATATGTTGGCGCGATATAAATAAAGATAATAATAATAATATAAGTCTAGAACTGATTTTTGATTTTTTTTTGCCTTTGAGGAAGACGTCCAGTGACGTCGACAACACATCAGGCGAAAAATGACGCTGCGTGCGTCCTCACATTGGGAGCACGTAAGTGTTTGTGCATTATGTAGTGTGAGAATGTCTGTCTGTGTACCCTAAACATTTCCTTACCCAATATTATGCTTGCTGAGTGTGAATGTGGATATCTACTGACGTTTATGACAAGCAGGCTAGTTACTTATGTATGCGCCATCACACTGGAGCCATTGGATACGCCATCAAACTGGAGCCAGGCCCACGTCAGTAGCATTTTAAAAGCTCCATCATATAGGAGGAAGGGGGGCAAGATTTTTCCCTCAATTAACACTGGCGATTCATATAATAGCCAGAGCTTCATTTTTGAGGACACCTCTACCCAATTTTGGAACTTTATCTCTTAGATTTGTCAGCATAGGGAGCATATGGGTGAATATCAAGGGTTTCATATTGGCTAATAGGGGTTTAGTGCACATTAACAATTGAAGAGTTCTTCTATGAGAGACACCTATCTGCATGATGGGACTATGATTACCCCTTGTTAAATATTGTCCTTCTATACTGGAATTCTAACCTGACTGCTATAAGAACTCCAAATACACTGGTAACTTATAAGTTAAAGGGTTTATTAACATACAACAGTAGTGGTGATATTGGCATCTGAGATACAAGGCTCTACTAATACTATAATACTAATGTGTGTAAATACTAATGTGTGTATGCAAGAGTATAGAGTATTCCTCCTGATTCCTCTGTTCCTTTCCTAAGATAATTCAACCCAGCAATTCCATTTGGCCCAGTTATACACATCATAGCCACACCCTGGGATTGTCCCAGCCATTCAAATCTTTCATCATTGAATGACCCCTGGATGTGATTCTTCATTGCACCTTTGCTCGACCTCTTGTCTCTTTTGAGTTGATTCCCATGCTTTGTGTCCATGTTGCAAATTCATCCCTGGGGCTTTTAGTACTGACCATTTGTTGTTTGATCACCAGCAGGGTGTCATTCGGGAAAGTTATCTTTCCTTTGTTCCTTATGACAGATAACATCACAGATAACTGGACATCCACAAGCAAGACATTCAAGCATATTAACCTCTTAATTACAGCTCCAAAATTGGTTAATTAATTATATATTTATAACACCCCTCCAATGGGAGTTTAGGATATTTGTTTCAAATACCAATGAGGTAATCCTTTTCCATACACAGACCTCATTTTATTAAGTATTGTCTCCAATCCTGGATTTCTTAATCGTCAATTGTCTGATTTTATTATCGCCGTTATGATCTATAGAAATATTAAAGTCAAATTAATTAACAATTATTCCCTGTTGATATAAATAAGTTTAGAACTGCCATGAATGATTATTCTGTTTTTGGAATTAGATCAAATAGTTAATAAAAAAATTTGTAGTAATTTTGTTTTTGTACCTTTTCTATTACTAATTGTTTCTACCTTTGTTTTTATAAAATGTATTTTTGGTAATGTAATAAAGTGTAGTTTGTTGCATTTTTGTATAATTTTCGATTATTATTACTATTGTTATTAGTATTATTATTATCCTTTATTTGTTAATCACCAACATATTCCGTAGCGCTGTACAGGGCTAAGTGCAAAAGCTGAAAACAACTTTTAACACATTGCAAAAGAACGGAGGGCCCTATTCCCTAAAGCACTGACAAGCTTGAAAACTCGCAAACTTACAGACTAAGAGCCTCATTCAATTCAAAGGCCGCATCATATGGTATATAGGCCGTGTGTCTGCGGGCCTGCGCTCGCAGTCTGCTTCAATTCTGGTGCTATCAATTGATCAAGGGCACAAGCAGAATATAGGCCGAAGCCTCAAGCCCGTGGCTGCAAACTGTTAATGGGCTGAGCTCGATACGGTCCGCAGATACAGTCCAATCACGGTACAACAGAGTGCAACGCAGGCCTCTCAGCCAATAGAAAGCAGTCTAGCTGTAGATGATTGACAGAGAGAGATTATAAAGTTGCGTTCCACCCGCCCATGCTTTAACTGTGTTGTAGATTCTGTAGCACGCATGTCCTGGAGTTGGTGGTTTGAGCAGAGTGAGTGAGAGTAGGAGAGTTCGCAGAGCAGTATATTGCGGTTTTGTTATTTTTTTTATATTTATCTAATAAAAATTTTACACTTAATCCTTGATTACACATATTTACAGATTACACATAATACCAATACACATAAATCAAATTACACACATAGATACACATAGAGCTAGGTCACTTCATACACACATACACACCCCATGCCATCCTGTACACCCCATCCCTCAACAATTAATAAATACAAATAAAACACACATTTTTTTCCCCATCATATATATAAAGTAACACTTTATAGTTTTATTTATTGTTAAATTATTTTTGGGATTGTAATGGAGGGAGAAGAGAGGAGGGGAGAGGAGTAGAGACGAAGGGAGGAGGAGAAGAGGAGGAGAGAGAGGAAAGAGAGGTGGCCCTGGGGAGTAGTGGTGGAGGAGAGGAGGTGGAGGAGGAGTGGGAGGAGGAGGAGGAGTTGGAGGAGGAGAACGGGTAAGTGGAGAGTAGCAGAGGAGTGGAGAAGGTGGAGAGCGGCAGAGAGGAGGATAGTGGAGTAGAGAAGGCGGGTAATGGCAGGTTGCCCCTGGTAATAAGCACATCCAGTCTAGTGACAGAGGGAGATGGGGCCTGATCACAGGGGGTGGTAGTTCGGGGAAGGGACAGGTCTCAAGGTAAGTTCAGGGAGATAAGGATCCCCGTCCACAGTCGGGAGGGCAAGAGGCTAAAGGCAAGCACAGAGCCCTGAACTACACATACAAGGAGAATGTGGTCCTCCTTGCTTCCATCTGTGGACAACCCGGTATCCTTGTGGGGGGAGGGAAGTTAGGCTAGGCCCTAGGGCCCTGGCATGGAAGGAGATAGCGGCCGCAGTAACAGCAGTGGGAACAGCAGAAAGGCATGTAAGGTCTGTGAAGCACCGCTTTGATGACATCAGGGCCAAGGTGAGGAGGATGATGGCCAAGGTGGACAAGCAAGCTGCAGCACCAAGTGGTGGCCCTGAGTGATTTTGGGGCTATAATGAGTGGAAAATGGTGGCAAAGTACCTTCTCAGCCAGGTGCCCACATCTCGTGCTTCAGGCCTGGTGGCCCAGCAGGATCCAGCCTCCAAGTCAGGTAAATATCACATACACCAGCATGCCATCACACACACTACACATGTACATGATGACCAACAAGCACACTGACATGTCAGCTCTATGGAATTAACAAGGGATAGATGGATGGGTCATTAAATCCATGAATCACTGTCATTCGTTGGCACAAAAGCAGTAATCAACCAATAGAGAGTCCATGCCCACTACAGCCTATGCAGTTGCAGACCGAAGCAGAAATCAAGATAGGGTTAGTAGCCAAGAACAATTAAGATCAAGAACCAAATAATAGATCACATCTAGCAAATTATAGCTACTCTTAGTTGAAATAAAGTGAATGATCCTGATTCAAGCCTAGATATCAGGTAGTTAGGAATGCACAGAAAACAATGTATTATGCATCATACTAATGACATATACCTTTCTTTTCTCTTTTTCAGCAACAAGGAGGTCTGGGTCCAGTGGCGAGCCAGAGGCAGGGGTGTCGGCTCCATAGGAGCAGGAAGTCGGTGAGCGGGCCCATCAGGAACCGGCGCAGGGAGAGGAGGAAAAAGGGGAGCTGAGGGCCCTTTCTCAGAGGAGGAGGATGTCATCTGGGCAGTGGGGTCACCAGCAGGACCATCAGCCGCACCGGCGTCATTTGACCCCACTGTCCCCCTCCTCCAGAGACTAAGCATCGCACCAGGGCCTTCCTACTGAAGGGATCCGCGGGGCTTGACCCCATCTCCTTCTTCCCTAACCGGTGCAGCAGACTGGCCAGCACCATCACCATTAGGCCCAGCAACACCACCACCCATATGGATTGTCGCTCCAGCCCGGCCCCAGACCCTCCCCACTGGGCCACCTCCTCACCAACAGTTGATGGACCTCCAACCCCACCACCAAGCCAGGCTGCGCAGGAGGAGATGCTGGCAGCAGATGGAGTGTGTTTGTGGGATCCAGGCCAGCATCTCTGCCAATCATTCAGAGGTCATGCGCAGCCGGGCCAGGTGCAATAGGGAGGAGAGGAGGCACCATCTTATGATAGAATCTTACCTTGCTGGGGAGCTCAGGATGGAGGCGGACCAGAGTGCATTCCAACACCTAACCACAGACACCTTTCGCAGCGCTCTGGTCCCCAGTCCCACCTCCTCCGCCCCGGAGGCTTCCCCCGCACACCTGCAGCCTGCTCACTCCTTCCTCCATACCTCCACCAAGGCCACCTCCACCAGCAACACCACTGCTCTTGCCGCTGCCTCCTTGGGGGATGCCTCCCCCTGCCCCCCACCACCAAGGAGACGCGGCACCCCACGGGGCATTGGGTCCCTGATGTCAGGCGGAGGAGATTGTAGGGGCTGCACACATGTTTTGTGCCTTCTCAACAGCACTCCTCAGTGAGATAATCTGCTGGTCCAAATGTTAACTTAATCTAGCCTGGCTACAGAGTCTGGGATCTTAGCCTATGTGATGGTGATATTTTGTACGCAGATGGCTACCTCACATCACATGGTTCATGATCCTCTTCTCTGTTGACACGTAGGATTCTGTATACAATTTCACCAGGGGCGACTGGTGCATTGGGGCAATTGGGCAACTGCCCTCCCAACATGTTAGCTTGCATTGCCAATATTTGTTATTATATATATTATTTTAATTAATAGTATTATTACTATTATTACATTTGGTTTGTGGCTGACAACATATTTTGAACAATGACCTCTCCCATTCTGCCCCATAAATGCTATAAAATTCTCAGCTTTATATTTTTAAGATTATACATTTCAGACCGTCTGCTATTCCCTTAAAACAACAAAGGGGGAGCTAGTGAGCACTTGGACAGTGTCCTGAATCTCGTTTCACAGTAAGCCAAGTGAGGCAGAGAGGCTAGGACTTGCTTTCATGTGCAGCTCTAATGAGAGCAACTGGGCGTTTGATATAAACGTCCCAACACACAGGGGGTGCTCTCACACATGCTGCCTTGTTATCCACACACTGTGTGTCAATGGAGAGGGAAGGGGCTGCTCATGGAGGCAGCTGAGAGCAGACAGGAAGTTATGCAGGAAACAGAGACTGTTAGTGAAGAGACTGTCAATGTTCATTGGAATTAGTAAGTAGTATTAGAGGTTCCTTCATGCTGATTGAATTATATATGTGTATTAAATTTAAATGCTCCTATGTTTGGATAGGGTTCTATGATTGTGAGTGCATTTGCCTGTGGGTATATATATATTTAGAATGATAAACGCCCCTACTTATTTTGTGTGTGTGTGTGTAGTGTTCTATGATTATGTATTCTCCTGCCTGAGTGTATATATATTGCTGTGGCTATAAATACCCTTGCATTCCGATATTTGTATTCCTATGAGTATAAATACCCCTGCCTTCCTATATATTTATTTCTATGAGTATAAGTACTCCTGCCTTCTTATATATTTATTCCTATGAGTATAAGTACTCCTGCCTTCCTATATATTTATTTATATGAGTATAAATACCCTGTCTTTCTATATATGTATTTCTATGAGAATAATACCCCTGCTTCTGTATATATTTATTTCTATGAGTATAAATGCCCCTGTCTTCATGTATATTTATTTCTATAAGTATAAATGCCCCTGCCTTCGTATAAATGTACTCCTGCATCCTTATATATTTATTTCTAGGAGTATAAATACCCCTGACTTCCTAAATATTTATTTATATGAGTATAAATACCAGTGCCCCCCCTCCCCTCTCTCTATGAGTATAAATGCCCCTGTATTCCTGTGTATTTATTTCTATAAATACAAATGCCCCTGCCTTCCTATTAATTTATTTCTATGAGAATAATACCCCTGTATCTGTACATATTTATTTCTAGGAGTAAAAATACCCCTGCCTATGTATTATTACAACTACTTTATAAATGCCTCTGCCCTTGTGTATAAGTATTTCTAAGAGTATGAAAAACTCCATCCTGTGCATATATGCATCACTAAATGGGCCCCTGGGTGATTATTTTTATATTTACCTGGTAAGAGGCATCCCTGGTTCAATATATACTCTATAAGAGAAAAAGACACTGAAATAAGGAGGCATGTTATTGCTGCTTGTGGTCATCTAACTGAATTTAGTCAAACAAGTTGTACTTTTGCATGTTCTCACCATTCATTTCCCCAGTTCTAATTAATTTGTATTACAAGTCATATGGTATATACAGTATATATATGCATATGTGTGTATATGTATGTATGTATGTATGTGTGTGTGTGTGTGTGTGTGTGTATATATATAGCTATAGCAATAAATGACGGCAATAAAATTTGAAGCCTGACAATGCTATGTTCTGCACCCTCTTAGCACCTTCGGTGCTCATCGTGACCCGTGAGCTGAGCACCTTCGGCACCCATCATGTGGCTCGCAATGAGCGGCTTTAGCACTCATTGCGAGCCCCCTTCCCATCTACTTTATGGTCGTCACGATGAGCAACTTTGTCGCTCCTCACAAGCCCAGCAATAAGCAGCTTCGCCTTTAGCGCTCATTGCGAGCCTCTCCTCCCACCTACTTTACGGTCCTCGCGATGAGCACCTTTGGCGCTCATCGCAAGCCCAGCAATGAGTGTCTTCACCGCTCATTACAGGCCTCGGCAACCTGCAACTTTTGTGCTTGGGAATTCCATGTGTCTCTTTTCACCATCTCCTCCCTTCCCTGTGTCTTTCTCCTCTGTGTCTCTGCTGAATCTTTGCGTGGCATGCGCTGACTGCCGTTGGTCTTATTTTCTAAGTCCCGCGTGCCTGGCATTGTTCGTCTAAGTGTTACTGTCTTTTGTATCGTGTGTTTTCTAAGTTCTGCGTACCTTGCTGAGCCTTGTTTTCATCCCGTTTCAGAATTTTTACGTTTTTTCGGCAGACATTTTTTTTCCTGCTTCAGCGATTTTCGATCGTTAAAAAGACAAAATAAGCCTCAAATTAACCTGCAACCTCACTCACAGGCTCCCTGGCTTTCCCCCTGTGCTGTGTGTGAGTGTGTAAATTGATTTGAGGCATATTTGTGTGTTTTTGACGTCTTTTCCAGTTTGGTGGTTCGGCTGTTACAGTCGTTTTTTTAGCGATCCCCGCAGTCCATCATCCGGGCCGTAATTTTGCGTCCGTCACAAAGTCCAGGGGCTTCGCAATGAGGTCCCGCGTGCCTCAACTGCTCGCCTTGCAGTTCAATGAGTGCCTTTGGCACTCATTGCAGCCTAAGTCCCGCTTGCCTCATCTGCTTGCCTCGCAAAGTATGACGACAACTAAATTGTCATAAATATATATATATATATATATATATATATATATTTATATATTTATACAGTATCTCAAAAATTGAGTACACCCCTCACATTTGTGTAAATATTTTATTATATATTTTCAAGTGACAACACTGAAGAAAGGACCCTCTGCTACAATGTGAAGTAGTAAGTGTACGGCCTGTATAACGGTGTAAATGTGCTGTCCCCTCAAAATAACTCATCCCACAGCCTTTAATGTCTAAACTGTTGCAACAAAAGTGAGTACACCCCTAAGTGGAAATGCCCAAATTGTGTGGCTACCATTATTTTCCAGCACTGCCTTAACCCTCATGGGCATGGAGTTCACCAGAGCTTCACAGGTTGCCACTGGAGTCCTCTTCCACTCCTCCATGATGACATCACAAAGCTGGTGGATGTTAGAGACCTTGCACTCCCCCACCTTCCGTTTGAGGATTCCCCACAGATGCTCAATAGGGTTTAGGTCTGGTGACATGTTTGGCCACTCCATCACCTTTACCATCAGCTTCTTTTTAGCAAGGCAGTGGTGGTCTTGGAGGTGTGTTTGGGGTCGTTATCATGTTGGAATACTGCCCTGCGGCCCAGTCTCCGAAGGGAGTGGATCATGCTCTGCTTCAGTATGCTACAGTTTGCTCTGTGTTGGAGGTAAACTTGATTTAATAGCAAATTACACTACATGTTGTAGAGATATGTTTGATTGAAAGGTCTATTTTTGGACAGAGTAGAGAGAAAGAGAGGGATAGAGGGGAGAGGGAGGGAGATGGATAGGGCGAGAGGAATAGATAGATAGATAGATAGATAGATAGATAGATAGATAGATAGAGAAAGAGAGGGATAGATGGAGAGAGGGATACATTCATATTTTTATTTATTTATTATTAACCTTTATTTGTAACGCGCCAACATATGGGGATAAAAACAAGGAGGAATACAATGTTAACAAACTGCAGAAAATTGGAGGGCCCTGTTTTGAGCTTAGAATTGTTGTAAAAAGTGCTTTGTTCCAAAGCACCCTACAAGACTGGAAACTCGCTACTTACAATCTAAAGGGGATGAAAAAAGCAGGTCTGGGGAAGAACAGATAAGAAAAAACAAGGTTGATTAGGGAAATTAAAGTGTACTTAGGAAGGAAGGTATGTGACATTGTGAGGTGAATGGCTCTAGAGTTTAATATATTATCTTTCTCTAGTGGTCAGAAAAGTTAATCTGCTAGTGGAAATAGAAAGAGGGATAGATGGAGAGAGGAATAGAGAGATAGAGAGGAGAAACAGATAGATAGATAGATAGGGGAGATGGGAAGATGGATAGATAGAGATAAAGGGATAGATAGAGGGGGAGAGAGAAAGATGAATAGATAGAGATAGAGAGAGGGAGGAATAGAGGGAGAGAGAGGAAGGGATAGAGGAGAGATAGAAAGGGAGGGATAGAGAGGAGGGCATACATCCTGATCTTATATGTATTAATATGTGTTTTATTTAATTGTTGCATGTCATCAACAAAAAAGAGGAACCTCCCAGCATAAGAAAAGTGAGCAGAACCAGCACCACCTCACCCTCATCAAGAAAATGCAGGTACTTCCCAACATAAAAATAGTGAGCAGAACCAGCACCAAATCACCCTCATCAAGATAAGCAAGTGAAGTGACAGAAAAAAATATATCAAGTGGGTGAGGTCTGTCAGTGGGCAGGGCCTATAGAGGTAACATATTGTGAAGGGGAGGAGTTTATCCTGTTGGGCGGAGTCAATGTAACAGGAGGGGCCAGGTTTCCGCCCCACCAACTTGGAAAGTCACCAGCCGTCACTGCATTTTACCAATTGATGGTCACTGAGGAATGCTGTTGAGAAGAGATGCTGCAGTCCCTATATTTTTTAAGGCCTTATTTTCCAGGTATTATGTTTTTGTTTTGTTTTAGGTACAATTTAGGTCCATGAAGGCATCTTCTGCATCTGCAAGCATTGTGAAGGAAATGTATTAAGTGTAAGATTTTGCCAGTGCTTCTCATGTAGACATTCCTTCATGTAGACAGCCCCCCCCCCCCTTAACATGTAGCTCCCACAATATTAAAGCTATCATATAGCTAGATATGTATAAATCATATAGCCAAGACATGATTGTTGTTAGCTTAAATGTAGCTAGGGGGTTAATAGAAAATAATAAAACTGTTTATTAATATATAAGGACAGTGGCGCAATTAAAACAACTTAAAATACCCAAAATCAGAATTAAAAAAATCATTTGGTATTGATATATTGGTTTATCTGATGCGTTATATTTCACTTTAAATAATTCCAATCACACTGTTAGGTCCATTGTATAGATAGATCAAAATATAAGCATGCTATAGATATAGCCATGAGGTCAAAAAGACATGGACTAGACTTAGTATTGTACTACTGTGCAAACAAACTAAGAAGTGTATAACTCTTAGTGCTCATAGCATATATATCACTTTGGTCCCAATCTTTGAGGGAACTTGCTTGCCTTATTAATACAGGGTCTCATATTCTAGAATCTCTCTTTGATATTGGCCAAAAAAGACTATTATGCCGTAAGGTATTGCTATTTATTTCAAAATAGCTTGTTTATACATGGTATCTTGTTCTAGGACATCACTTTTAATGTTGGTAGCTTGTTTTTATCTAAAGTGTCCTTAATTGTATTACATCAGCTATATGTCGAAGTGACCTATCCAGTAAGTATGATACTAAATACAAATATATGAACAACCACAGTGTGTTCACAATTTCTGACACAACACTGCTATAGACATCTAGCAACTATTGCGCTCTGTTGGTAAGTAATCTGAGCATTTCTATTCCATTCAAGTTGCTAGAGTAATGAGGGCAGGAGTTTGTCCTCTAATTTAGGACATGCAGGTGTAACATTGGCGTGGCGCCTGTTATATTAAGCTAAATGCATATTGAGTGGCCTGAACAGTGAGACACTACAACATTTGCATGTGCTTCTATTAGCCTGCATGCTACAGCTCCTTAGCTAGTAAATATATGAAATGACTTGAACTCTGAAACAGTGCAGCGTTTGCTTGTGCTTCTGTTAATTACATGCTAGATCTCCTAACACATGTGACTTTTTCAAAGGGAGTTATCTATGGCATGCTTATGTTTTGATCTATCTATACAATGGACTCAAGAGTGACTTTGGAATTAATTAAAGTGAAATATCACTCATCAGACAGACCAATATCAATACCAAAGGATTTTTTTATTCTGATTTTAGGTATTTCAAGTTTTTTTAATTGTGCCGCTGTCCTTATATATTAATAAAAGTTTTTTTCTTTTCTATTAAGCTCCTAGCTGTTATTGTATTATAACTTCAGTGTGAATCACTAATGGGACTTGGTATTCTAGATTTAGACTAATACCGCTATGGCGGTGGACTTGCAAAGTCTCACAATAACATGTTAATGATAGCCAGCATTAATATATGCACTAGTGAAGCATGTGATCCTGACCCCAATATCAGTCTGAGAACAGATCCCTGGGTCTGATGTAATTAACATTAAATCTGGCTGCTGACCTTTCTGTCCTCTCTGTATTAATGGGTATTTTCCCCTATTGCTGATATCATGAGTATCCTTTAACATGTGCTAACAGCTGGATAGCTGATGGATGTGATATCAATGTTGATGAACAATGTCATATGGAGAAGATAGGTGATAGTACACCTTGACCACTGACGCTGGTCACAGCTAAGCATTTATTGTGAGATGATACATCATTATTAATGGTCATGGCCATTGAGTTATCCTGAGAAGTAGCTAATAGTTAGTAATGCTTGCAGATGGGAATCATGTGAGTTGGTATATTGTTACAGTATTTAGCACTGTACTGTACATGCATGTTTTTTTGTTTTATCCTTCTCTGCTTTTTTTTTTTGTGACCACTTGTCAGATTTATGTTTTGGAAACACACTGTATGTGTGAAACTGGATTGGATTACACAGTCCAGAGCTTTAAACATCTGTTTCATTGATCAGATATAGGCAAGTTGTAAGTGCTATGCACATTAATAGTTTCTTCAATTAAATAGAGTGATTTGTGATGATCCTTTTTTTCCATCAGATTCTGGTTGTAGTGGTGTAGTGACCACATATGACCCTGCTAGGTGCTATGCATCATGCTTATTCTAGACTATGACATTACCTCCTTTCGGTATCCCTTTTTCCCAAAACCAAGCCTCTTGCTCTACCCGGATCCGCCCACACCACACCCTTGATATTAATGCATGGGTACATTTTAAATGGTTGGGGTTTTGGGACATCCACATACATCACATTTGTGTCACATTCCTATATCTGTAAACTAATGAGCCCAGGTAAATATGCAATAGATTAATACATATAATAACATAGTTACATAGTAATTGAGGTTGAAAAAAGGCTTTAAGTCCATCAACTTTAACCTTTTAAGATCTCCTCTGATCTGCAATATGCAGATTAGTTGTTAATTGATCCAGAGGAAGCAAACGGAAAAAAAACAATTCCTTCTTGACCCCAAATACTGGCGATCAGATTCCTCCCTGGAACAATACTCTCCCTCTAATTAACCTGTATAACCCTGAATGCCCTTTTTAATTAAAAATATATCCAGTCCCCTTTTAAAGTTATCTATCGAATCCACTGTCAACACCTCATTTGGTAGAGAATTCCACAGATTAACCACCCTTACTGGGAAGAACCCTTTTCTTTCTAACCTCTTGTCAGTTGAAAACCTCTTGGCATAAAAAAGTTCACTTGACAAAGCCTTATATTGACCCTGGATGTATTTAAATAAGGTAATCATATCCCCTCGTAGACGCCTTTTTTCTAGAGAAAATACGTTTAATTTGGTTAGTCTTTCTTCATAACTTAGCCCCTCCATTGCCTTTATTCGTTTTGTTGTCCTTCTCTGTACTTTTTTCAGTTCTAAAATGTCCTTTTTATGGAGTGGTGACTAAAATTGGACTCCATATTCCAAATGAGGGCGTACTAGGGATTTGTATAGTGGGAGAATTATATTTGCTTCTCTTGCTTCTATACCCTTCTTAATACATGCTCATATTTTATTTGCCTTTGCAGATGCTGCTTGGCATTGAGCACTGTTACCTAGGTGGTTGTCCACAAGTACTCCCAAATCCCTTTCAATATCTGATACACCTATATTTGCTCAATTAAGATTATAAATGGCATGGCTATTTTTCCTTTCCAGATGCATAACTTTACATTTATTCCTATTAAATCTCATCTGCCAATTAGATGCCCATTCCTTCAATTTATATAAATCCATTTGGAGGGAAAGTACATCATTATCTGATTTAATTACCTTGCACAACTTCGTCTATCAGCAAAAATGGAGATACTACTTTCCAATATGTTAAAAAGGAGAGGACCCAATACTGAACCCTGAGGAACCCCACTTACCACATTAGTCCAATCGGAGTATTTTCCATTTACCACAACCCTCTGCTTCCTATCTTTTAGCCAGCTCTCAATCATTTGTATATATTTAATGCAATTCCTGTATCCCTTAGTTTGCATAATAGTCTTCCATGTGGCACTGTATCAAAAGCCTTTGCAAAATCCAAAAGGACTACATCCACTGAGTTGCCTTGATCTAAGTTCCTACTTACCTCCTCATAGAAACGAATTAGATTTGTTTGACATGACCTATCCCTCATACATCCACATTGACTCCTACTTATAATCCTGTTCAAATAGACATATTATTGTATATTATCACTTTTTAACCCTTCCAAAACCTCCCCACTACAGAAGTGAGGTTCACTCGTCTGTAATTCCCCTGATTTGCTCTTGCTCCCTTCTTAAGTATAGGTATCACCTCTGCTATTCGCCGGTCATCTGGTAGCGAACCTGTGTTGAGTGAATCTTGAAAATTAAATATAATGGTTTTGCTATTACAGAACCCAGTTCCCTCAGTACCCTTGGATGAAATCCATCAGGACCTGGGGCTTTGATTAACATTTATTTTTTCCAATCTCTTTTAGATTTCTTCCTGCGTTAAATAATTATTTGGTGAAGGTAGTGTAGCCCCATTATGTTGTGGTGTCCCAACCACTAGTACCTCCCTTGTGTATACAGAAGAAAAGAACCTATTTACTTGCCTTTTCCTGGTCACTAATTATCAGGTGGCCTGTTTCACATCGTAATATTCCTATAGCTTCCTTCCTCGCCTTCTTCCCATTAATACATTTAGAAAATATTTTAGGGTTAGCATTACTCTCCATTGCAACAAATTTTTCATTTTCAATGTTAGCCAGTCTAATAGCCCCTTTGCTGCCTTTTTAGTTTCCTTACATTCGCGTAAAGCAGTCTCTGTCCCCTCTTGCTTGTATAATATAAATGCCTGTTTTTTTACTCTGTATCTTGATTTTTAAGTAATTGTTTAGCTACATTTACTCCTTTTACTTTTATTCCCATATGGTATATGGTGATAAGTATTTATATTTAGTAAGAATGTAAATGTTGTCTATTTATGGTCAGTATTTTTACCCGTCAGTTCTTTGTCCCAAGCTATACTTTGTATGGCTGCCCTTAGACCGTTAAAATCTGCCCTTTTAAAATTAAGAGTTTTTGTTGGCCCCTTACGGCTATGTTCTTTTAATTCAATATCAAATGAGACTGTGCTGTGATCACTTTTTCCCAAAGGTTACCTTATTTTAACATTTGATACTATATCAATATTATTTGTGATAACTAAATCCAAGCCACATTTCTATTAGTTTCTTGTATAACCTGGGCCAGATAATGATCCCTGAGTGTACTCAAGAACCTGCTCCCCTTAGCTGAACTGCTGGTCTCATTCATCCAGTTTATTTCAGGGTAATTAAAATCTCCCCTTATTAGAACTTGCCCATGCTTAGCTGCATTTCCAATCTGTAATAATAATTGGATTTTCTCACTTTCAATTATATTTGGGCTTTTTAAGTCCAAACCAATACAGGATTACTGGTTTGAGGGTGATGGACCACGGCCAGAAAGGAGTTAGTGGGAGCTGCTAATGGGGGCATGGCGGGAATCCACAGAGACGCCTAGACGTACAGACATGCTTGAATAGCACTGCTGATGCTCCACTGAGTGTCTCAAACTCTTCCCCAATTGAGCTACCTTGAGCTACTTACAAGTTCAAATCCAACTGAGAGGGACACCCCCGTATGGTCCACTTCTTCCCCTTCTTTTACCATGGTGAATAACCAGCAATGCTAGGGACAAGCGTGAGGAGCGGTTTGAACTAATTGACGCAACTTTCAGCAATCCACCTCAATCCCGTAAGACCCTGAAGGCCCTTAGCCCATAGAGGGAGAACTCCATCATAGCATGGGAGTAGGCCTCTAATTGCTTGGAAGCTGTATAAGAAAGGCTATCTCCTTACACAGGAACGGAGATGTAAAAAACGCTGAAAGAAGGGGTAAGCTCAAAGAGAATACTGAGCACAACGGATCGGGTAAGAGTGGAGAATATGGAGGGTGATTGTATATCTTGTTTAAGATTACTTGGACAATATGGACAATATTGGTATATTGGGAATTGGGTTAGACTTTAATACTGGTGTCATATGAATCGTATGACGAGGTGAAGATCAACAGAAACATCTGTACATTTGTACATATGTATGCAAATACCTTCCTTCTTCAAACTTTTCTCCAACCCTCTCACCTTGGATAGTAGTGTGGACACTGGTTAAATAGCCCAGAGGAAAGGAGGAAAGGAAAGTTGAAAACTGGAGGCTTCAAAGAAGCCACGTCATGTTTTATTGAAAGAGAGGAATGGAAGTATAAAGCATTTAACCCCTATTATCAAAAAGGGTTGAATATCCTCTGGTTAAAATATCACTAGAAATATTATTATTTGGGTCTGTGTCCTTGATAAATACTCACTATTATACAGTTCCTGTGAATCTTGGATATAATTTTAAGTATAAATCAATGTAAAACCACAGAGAACTGTGAGGAGATCTGTGAGGATATATTGGAGTCATTTTCGAAGGTACATATGAAAATTCTGGCGTAAATGGAAACAAGAAATATTTACTTATACCATTGAGGAGCTGCTCTTGATTGAAATAGGACTGTGATATGAGGAAATACAATAACAGTTCACAAGCAGAATGGAATAGAAAGGAAGAGACAACTTATATGTATTTCTTAAACAGCTTGGTTTACTTGAAGGCCTGAGGATATGTAAATTAATCTGCGTAATAATACTGATCAAGCTGGTTCAAAAGGAATAGAATATTTGGGACATTGAGGAAATACAATTGTCTTGAATAACTACAGTCGATTGAACTGATGTTATAGGTTTAAGTCTTTACTGTCTTCGGTAAAACCTGCTGAGGTTTTGGAAATTAAGACATTTGTCAGATTGAATATAAGTATACTAGATATACAAAGAGTTAACTTGGAATTCATCCAGAAATGTGAAAAGTCTGTAAATGATGGGGAAAAAATAGGGGCAATGGGGGAAAAGTAACACTAAAGAAGAAAAAAATCAACACGGGAACATTTTTCTCACCACGTAGTAAAATTAGTATAACAGAGGAAACCTTCACCTAAGTAGATTCTGAATCTAATCTAGATCTATCAATGGCGCAATCCTTAAGTAATGAAGCCTCAAGATTAGAGGAATCAACCAGAGAATCTGAAACAGGCGAACCAAAATTAACTTTTGAATTAATTAAATAAGATTTTAAGATTTCAATAGTTTCTGAGTTGACAACAAAGATAGTGCAGAATACTAATGCAATTAATGAAGTGTCAATAAAAACAGAAGAATTGGATAAAAAAATGAATTTAATGAGAGGAATATCAAATCTTAACTCAGGAATTGCAAAAAGTTAAATCAGAAATGCAGATATTGAAAGGTCGCAATTCGAAATTAGAAGATTACACAAGGCGTAATAACACACGCATAAGAGGAATATCTGAAGATATTCAACTTCTAAAATTAACAAACTATGTCTCTTGCTTTCTAATGCCTATGGTTACTCCGGAACAGAAAATGGAAACCATGATGGATAGTATTCCTAGACTACCATTACCTAGGAATTTACCAAAAGATTATCCTAGAGATACAATCATTAAATCACATCATTTGAATTTTAAAGATAAAATTATAAGAAAATCCTTTGAGATGAAAAGGTGTCCAGGGGGGTGTGACCGGAAATGGTGATTGGAGCAGTTTGAGAGCGGAAAATGGTGGATGGAGTGGTAGTATGGCAGCAAGCTGCTGCTGGTAGTCCCCCGCCGCCCCCTGAAACTCCAGCAGATTAATACCTGTGTGTGGAGAGCATCGCGTCCAGGGAACAACTACTGGCTGCGTCACGAGCCCTGGTGCAGTAATCCCCGGGGGTCAGTTATGCAGAGGGCAGGTACCACATATCGGTCGGAGTGCTGGCGAGTGCTTTCTCAGACCCTGAAAGATAACATCTGTTGTGAGAAGAGTGGACATCCTGGAACTGTTGCGTGCTGCGCCACGGATATCGCTGTAGGAGTCTCTGGGAGAAGGACAGGCGGAAGAGCGCAAACAATGAACCGCATGGCAAACACTGACGCATGTGCAGGGGGTGAGTGGTGATCAGGGAGACAAACACAGCAAGCATATGAAAATCCTACCGACCCTCCTTTCTGTGGCAAAAGACACTGATAGTGTTGAAGGGAAAGGCTACAGTTATAATGCTGTATATATTGATAGTATGAAGTAGGAAAAGGGTACTATACAGATGTTATATAGTTCCCAAATCAATTGAGAATTATCAAATTGGAAATCCAGTGTAATGGCAAACGATACTGATATTAATGGACTGAAAGATTCCTAACACAACCTCGGATATGTTAAAAGTATAGAGTCTGAAAAAGAGAGAGAGACAGGTGTCGCATTGTGGACTCTATACTCTGTTTTTCCTCTTGGAGAATCTTGGGACTTGTGTTCTGAAGGACTATCCTAAAACATATAAAGCGACCCACAGATTAGGAAAACCCTGAAAGGAGGATAAAATCTAATAATAAGTAATAAAGGCTTTTTCAAAAGTTGGGAAGTTGCAGCAAAAATAAAAGAAATTCATTATGCCAGCAAGAGCAAAAAGTAAGGGAAAAAAATCAAACCATCAAAAGTCAAGTACCCTTTTCCTACCTAAAAATACAGAAAAACCACAGGAAATTCCACTTGTCTCCCCAGATATGGAACAAAATCTTAGTCAGAGTATGGGGAGTTTAAATGAAAGTATTATTAGTAATAAATCAATTACACAGGATGAGGAACTCCTTACAGTTGCAAAAATGAAAATACTGCTACAAGAGTTTCAAATAAATTTTATGTCTGAAATAAAAAATCTAATTCTGGACAATGCAAAAGAAATCAAAGCGGTAAACATTATAACATCAGAGGTAGAGACTAAATTAGATAAAGTGATATTGGACTATAACACACTCCAAAAACAGAACTTAGATTTGGAAGAGAAAGTTCTAATTTTAAACAATACAATTTCTAATTTAGATGATAAAGTTAGAAAAAATAACCTCTGTATTAGAGGAATTTTGGAAACCATTACAGAACCTGGACTTGATGAATACTTAACAAATTTGTTCTCGTTTTTGGTTCCAGGTTTCTCTCAAGTAAAAAATAGGTTTTGATTTATTTTATAGGTTTCCGATTCCTGCATTTATGAAAAAATAAAATCTCAAGGGATGTAATTATGAGGATCCATCCATCAATGAAAGATGCTATAATTAAAGCAAGCCTTCAGGCGAAACATTTGAAGATACCTTACGAAAATATAAAAATCTTTTCGGATATTTCAGCTTCCACCTTAACCAAACAAAAGGAGTTTTCAAGAATTACAGAATCTTTGAGAAGAGAAAAGTTGATATATAGATGGACCATGCCAGTGGGACTGTCGATAAATAGAAACTCTAGATGGTACAAAATTAAAACCATAAAAAAAGGGGAAGACTTGTTAAAAACCTGGAATATTGAGATGGAAATCCAGCCATTCCCTCCGCAAAAACTAACACTGCTAGCTCCAGAATAGCAACAAAAGTAGTGATTCTAGGTTGGACTATTTATGGACTTATATTTATGGACTTTTTGCGATATGACATCGTCTGGCTGCTGTTCTTGATATTTCTCCTTCAACACACTGTCCTGATTTATGTTTAGATTAAAAAGGAGAAATTAAGATAATAGAAACTGAAGAGATCTTCCCTTCTCCTTTTTCTCTTTTTTTCTCTCTTAAACTTATATATTTTTTTCACAGTATTGTATTTCATTAGATTAAAAATATCAATTGTAAAAGTTATTTAAATTGATAAGGGTAAAATATTAAGAGCAAAATAACGTAGACAAGAAAATGAAAGATAGTAGTGGGACTACATAAATGCACTTTAAAAATGTTTTCAGGGGGGAATGAATATACGAGTCATAGAATAAGTAGTATAAAATGCACATTTCCCCTTAATATTATGTCTGTAGAAAAAGAAAAGCAAGGAAATAGGATAGATAATCTAGAGATGGGGATTATGGGGAAGACGATGTGAAGAGGGGGGAGAGGGGAAGATGTGAGAAAAGAGAAAAAAAAATTAAAAAATAATTTGATGATTTGGTGAACTTTAGTTGAACTATATTTGTATGACTATATATGAGATTGTTTCTTTCGTTTATCTTCTATGGTTCTACTAGTTAGTATTAGGTTTTTAGACCATAAAGCAAGAATAAGGTTAACATATTTTTTTTTTTTTGGTAGTAAGGAGAAGTAGGGGAAAGAAATTGGAGAAGGTTTGAATTAGATAAAGAGGCTAATAAGTAAGGGAGAAAAGCCTAGACTTAATTTGTACCCCTACCATCGATTAACGCCAACCATTTTAGAACAATGGCAAAAGATACCCTAGTTTCAAGACTGTATCGAAGAACTAAAACAGTCAAAAGTTTGAAAGTTAGTATGAATGGGAAGGTGAATGAGAAGTCAAGAGCAAGATGGGAGATACTAGAGAGGAAGAGAAGGAGGATAAATATAGAATTAGGACAGGTGAATAGATGTCTTTAAAGATAGTTTCCCATAATATTAATGGAATATATTCTCCAATAAAAAGAAGTATTGCTTTCGCAGACTAATGCTAAACTAAAAACAAACATCTTGTGCTTACAAGAAACACATTTGAAAAAAACGATGTTTATTTGCTAAGAAATAAGAGGTACACACATAGGGCCTCATTCTATTATCGGCCGTAAATCGGCCGTAAGGCTGCGATTCCTTGTGGGGGTTCTGTTAACTGGCGATTCTATTATACGGCCCGCAAGGATCTCCCCTTACGGCCGGCCGCATATCTTGGAACCGGCCGTAAGCTCAGAAATCTAAAAACTCAAAAATAAATTCAAGCCTGCACTGTACAGCTCTGTAAATGCTAGGGATCATATTGGGGGACATGAGGATTAAAAGTAACCCACTCTCAAGCTTGCACATCAGCCCAAACCCGAGTTCAAATTAACTGTTTATTTTCCGGCTGCGGCGTGGGCGTGTCTGAGGTGCTCCAAGACCTATGGACTTTTTACATGTATATTTTACGTATCTTAAAAAAAAAATATTTTACGGATTTGAGTATAGGGTAATTATGTGCTATTTTTGCTAACACCGAATATCACTTTATAGACTCCTCAAAGTGCAGGATGGCTTTGTTTGAGCTATTTTATGTGCTTAATTGGTGCTAGCGGGACCTCTTTCCTGCAGGTAAGCTGCGGCTCGTTTTTAGCCTTGCAGACAGGGTTCCCGGAGCAATAGAATAGCAACCAGGCTTTTCTTATGGCCGATTTCCTTGCGGCCGTTTTAGATCAAAGGCTTTCCTCCGGCGCGATCGGCTGCAAGAGATAGCAAGGCCCCGGCCGCAAGCCTGCCGGAATCCCTGGCCAGAGGGGAATAGAATAGCCGGAAAGTTTGCGGCCGGTCCTTGGGGCCCCGCAACGGCTGCGGCCGATAATAGAATGAGGCCCATAGTATAGATTCTACATTTAGAAGTAAAGTTAGAGGTGTATCCATATTGTTTAGTAAAGGCCTATTGGTGAAAGATGAGTTTCAAAAAATTGATGATGATGGTCGGTATATTATCTGGGTGGGTTATATTGACAATAACTTATATACAATAGTTAATATATATGCACCTAATCAAAAACAAGAGAAGTTTATAAAACAGACGTTTAAGATAGTAAATAAGTTTAAGAAAGGCAAGACGATAATCTGTGGAGATTTTAATCTTGTGTTGGATCCAATGAAGGATAGATCATATAGACGTAAAGGAAATAAAGCGAACCCTAAGACATATGGCTCAAAGAAAGTAAGGGAGATGCTGATATACATGAATCGATTTGACTTATGGAGAATAAGATTCCCCTCGAAAGAAGACTATACTTTTTTCTCAAAGAGATTCAATAACTACTCGAGAATAGATTACATTCTGGGAGATGGGTTCACATGAAATAATACAGTGGACATAAATATTTGTGCAAGTGCTATATCGCACCATTCTCCGTTAGTATTAATACTTAAAACAACTGTAATCCATGTAAAAAGTAGCAATTGGAAAATGGAATACATTTTGTTAAAAGACAAAATAAAGGTAGATGAGGTTAAAAAAACTCCTAATAGAGTATCTGGATATAAATATAAGATCAGTATCATCAGCGTCTATTCTCCAGTGCTCGTTGAAGGCATATATTACGGGCATACTTACAGCTAAGACAATAGAATTGAAAAGAGAGAGAGGTAAAACACTCAGAACCTTATATATAGAATTAGAAGAACAACAAAGACTTAATAAAAAATCTGCAAATGGCAAAACTTTAAGGAAATTGATATAATTAAACAACAAAGATTGAACAATATAAATTAGATCGATTATTCTGGAAGATGCAAGTGAATAAATACGTTATGGAAGATAAAACATGTAAATACTTGGCAAACAAAATGAAAAAACAAAGAATATCCAATTCTATTCAGGAGATGAGAGGAGAGGATGGTACGATACATCAACACCCTAAAGAAATAGGGAACATTTTTTATCAGTATTATTCCAAGCTTTATAATTTGGAAATACAAAATTAGTTAAATAAACCAGAGGTAAGCGAAATAGAGGAATTCTTAAGTGATATCAACCTCCCCAGAATCTCGGAGGTAGAACTGGATACTCTAAATAAAAATATAACCGAAAAGGAGGTAGAGGATGTGATAAAGGGCTGTAGAAACAATAAGGCACCTGGTATAGACAGGTTAGATAAACTCTTCTATCAAACATTTTAAATATATTAAAAGCCCCCCTAGTTAAGATGTTCAATGAAATAAAAAATAGTGGGAACATACTATCTGAGTTGACAGAAGCCAAAATTATAGATATATTAAAAAAGGTTAAGGATCCAGCTGATAAGAAAAGTTACAGGCCTATATCCTTAATAAATTTTTGCTTGAAAGTATATTGCAAAATTTTAACAAATAGGCTTGATCCAATAATCACTAGACTTATTCACCCAGATCAAGTAGGGTTTGTTAGGTCTCGCCAAGGATGTGATAACATCAGGAGTCTAATAAATCTTTTTTTATTTGGCGTTAAAAAAGGAGTTCCCATGCTGGCCCTGTCATTAGACGCTGAAAAAGCGTTTGACATAGTCAGTTGGGATTTCCTACAAATAGTACTCCAGAAGTATGGATTGGGAGATTTTGCTAGTAAAGCGAAAAAAAAGCCTATTATAGCAACCTTAGAGCAAAAATTGTGGGTATAAACTTTGAGTCAAGCTATTTCCGCATTACAAATGGAATGAGACAGGGGTGTCCCCTGTCTCCATTATTGTTTATCCTCTTTTTAGAACCGTTGATTGAAAATTATAAGAATGACAAAAGATATTAAAGGGGTTAAAATTGGAACTAGGGAATATAAAACAATTATATAAGCGGATGATATGATTGTTACCCTTACAGATCTGGAAAAATCACTATTTAATTTGGATAAACTGTTAAGTAAGTTCAGTAGGATCTCATACTTTAAGGTTAACAGACAAAAAAACAGATATTATCACTAGGGGTTTATCCCCAGAAATAAAAGCTAAGTTAAAAGACGTTTACCCCTATAATTGGAATGCTAAAGCAATAAATCACTTGGGTATATGCCTTTCTTTTGACCTAAGAAACATTTTAAAAAACAACTTGGTCAATATACATAGAACTTTATCTAGGGCCCTGACAGACTGGAGATCAATCCATCTTTCATGGACAGCAAGAATTGTGGTAATAAAAATGATAGCTATTCCCAAACTAACTTATATTTTTAGATCTATACCGCAGGTACCTCATGAAAATTGGTTAAAAAAAATTCAACAAGATATAGATTTCTATATACTACAGAGGAAACAAGCCATCATTTCTTGAGAGGTTACTAAAAGGAGGATTGAAGCTGGGGGCCTTGCTACCCCATGCATAAAGAATATTTATACTGCAATTGCATTATCCAGATTATACAGTGGAGTACACCGTCCCTAATTACTAATTGGAAATTAATGGAGGAAGTATTCTTCGAGAAGATTCCTATCCAGTTATTAATATGGATTCCAAATTTGAAGGAAGTGAAAAACAGCATCTTTCCAAGGAATTTTAAGTCCCTGCTAAAGTTCTGGATGAAAATTAAGACTAAAATGAAATTATCAGAATACCCCTCTCTGGGTACTCCAATAGAAATATTGAAAGTGAGCCAAGATAAAGTTTGTATAGAAACTTGGAAAAGAGAATGGCATTAATTATATAAATGATTTTTATGAAGGAGGAGTACTACTCAGTTGGTCAGAAATTTGTGATAAGTATAAATTAAATAAAAACCTGTGGCTGCAATTCATGTCTATTCAGAGCTCCCTAAAACAAAGAGGATTTAAAAAAAATATGAAATCTCTTACCACAATCGAACTATTGATATATAATAAGAGCACTACCCACAGAATATCGAAATACCAAAGGATTCTCTCCTTAAACGAACAGAGTTATAAAACTGTTGATATGTTAGATTGGGAGAAAAATGGGAGATTTAATAGTTCCATTGAAGAATGGCAGAATACTATAAAAACTGTTAAAATATCCGCTAGGTCCTCTGCTTATTTTGAACTATATTTTAAAATCCTTAATATGTGGCATTATACACCAGAATGTATTAATATATTTTCAAAAAAGGATATTATATTATGTTGGAAAGAATGTGGGCTAAGGGTTGAT
Source organism: Discoglossus pictus (assembly GCA_027410445.1). Taxonomy (NCBI): domain Eukaryota; kingdom Metazoa; phylum Chordata; class Amphibia; order Anura; family Alytidae; genus Discoglossus; species Discoglossus pictus. Next base: position 5,989,624 of record CM050171.1, on the reverse strand, counting down.
ACGATACATGTCTGGTGAGAATGCACTAAATTGAGATCTTTTTTGAGGAAATGTACTGTTTGGTTAACAGATGTATTTGACAAGGAGATCCCTTGCAATCTAGAAATTATAATATTGCATTTATATCTTAAGGAATTATTTCCGAGGTTTTATTTTCTTTTATCCCATATTCTATTGGTAATTTAGGGGATGATATGTAAATCCTGGAAACTAAATACAATGCCTTCAATTCTGGAAATAATTAGATTTATCATCAGAAATAGAGAATTTGACCAGTCAAATCAAAGATACTTAGATCAAAAAAAGAAGGGTCTGTTAACCCAATGTTATATATGGGAGAGGTATATTGAGAGGAAAAAAGGAAGAAATTGAGATGTAAAGAAAGAGGAAAGGAAAGAGTAGTGTAAGGAAGGAAGGGTAGAAAAAAGAAAGGGAAAAGAGACGAAAGAAGAAAGAGAAGAAAGGGAAATGGAAAGAGAAGAGAGCAGTAAATGCAGCCCTATGTTTTAGAGCTCTGCTATCTTTATAACAGAAGATTATCCTCTAGTTAATAAAGTTTACGTCTTCTTTTTCAAACAAAGTTACTGATATTTAATCCATCCTGTTGTGACTTTTTGTATGTCTGTTTTGGAAGATTTTGTTTTTGTTTTGTATGAAATAATAAAAATATAAAAAAAAAAAAAAAAAAAAAGAAAATCAAAAAACAACTTTTGATCCCTCCTTTGAGAATTTAAAAGGAAAGAACTGAAAGACATTACTAAGGGCCTCATTCTATTATCCGCCGTAAACCGGCCGTAAGGCTGCGATTCCTTGCGGGGGTCCCGTTACCTCGCAATTCAATTAAACGGCCCTGCAAGGATCTCCTCTTACGGCCGGCCGTAAATCTTGCTACCGGCCGTAAGCTCTGAAAACTTAAAACTCAAAAATAAATTCAAGCCTGCACTGTACAGCTCTGTAAATGCTAGGGATCATATTGGGGGACATGAGGATTAAAAGTAACCCACTCTCAAGCTTGCACATCAGCCCAAACCCGAGTTCAAATTAACTGTTTATTTTCTGGCCGCAGCGTGGCCAGGTCTGAGGTGCTCCAAGCCCTATGGACTTTTTACATGGATATTTGACGTATATTAAAAAATAAATATTTTACGGATTTGAGTATAGGGGAATTTTGTGCTATTTTTGCTAACACCTAAAATCACTTTATAGTCTTCTCAAAGTGCAGGATGGCTTTATTTGGGCTATATTTCGTGCTTAATTGGTGCTAGCGGGACCTCTTTCCTGCAAGTAAGCTGCGGCTCGCTTTTAGCCTTGCAGAGAGGGTTCCCGGAGCAATTGAATTGCAAATAGGATTTTCTTACGGCCGGTTTCCTTGCGGCCGTTTTAGATCAAAGGATTTCCTCCGGCGCGAGCGGCCGCAAGAGATAGCAAGGCACCGGCCGCAAGCCTGCCGGAATCCCCGACCGGAGGGGAATAGAATAGCAGAATAGCTTGCGGCCGGTCCTTGCGGCCCCGCAACGGCTGCGGACGCTAATAGAATGAGGCCCTAAGAGTTTAAGAGACAATCAAATTAGATACAGATGTGGTTATCCAACTAGATTGACTGTAACAACGGGGAATAAGACAATAATAGTGACCAGTGTAAAAGAGAGAGAAAAAAATGCTACAGAATTTAAAAATATCGACAGGTAATTAATTAGAAGACAAGTGATAGAGAGTAAAGTAAAACTAAATAATATCTGTAATAGAAAGGATATGAATATATAGAAAAGATAGATGGTGGAAGCCTATATTAAAGAAGTGGAGGAGGAAGAGGGGGTAAAAAATTATATATAAAGCTTTCTGTTTTGGGTCGGATAAAAGAATCGATATCTTGAGACACTTATTTTGAAAAATGAACCAATTATCATTATAAAAATGATTTTATTAAATTTTATATATTTATACATTTTGGAGAAATATTCACTTTAGGAGAGTAAGAGGATCAAATGAAACACATATTGAAAGATGGTACTATATTAATAATGATAGATGTACACCGTATACACATGATTTACTTTGTTTGTTATTGGGCTGGCGCTCGTCTCCGTAAATGGAAAATATGGTTGGTGGAATATTTATGGTTAAGTTTATTTAATTGGTCACATATTTTACAGATAGTTGAATGACTTTGTCCTAGAAAGGAAGAATAGAGAAAGTAAAAATGATATACAAAGATGAGATGTATATGGTGTTTGAATGTCAGTAAACATGATCACGGGAATATAAAATTATTTGGTTTGGCGAGAAATTTTAATTAATTTAATTTAAGACCACTAAATTAAAACACTGAATGTTAAAAGAATTCTATGCAAACTGAGGATTTTCTTTTTTTGTTTTGACTAATGGTATAAAATATATTGGCACTGGGATTAACTAAGCTATAACCTGTAAACAGAAAGCTTGGTTAAATGTTCTGTCTCTTTCCAGTCCTTCATGATATTACATTTTATCTGTAGGGGTAATTGGGATATTCGAATTCTCTGTGGATAATTTACCGCCAAGGTCCACATTTTGAACTAAATGAAGTTCTGCGTTGCATCTTGGGAGGGAGATGAGATGATTCACGAAAAGTTGTGTGTGTGAATGAGTGGATAATGTACAGCAAAAATAAGTTTGTTAGATTCAGAAAGTATCATATGTCTAAAGGAATGTTGGAATCTGGGTGGGGTATGCTCTCGGCTCTGAAGTGGGATGTGGCTTGGAAAAGAGACCATTTTATAATAGGTTGGTGGATAGGAGGATGACAACATTGAATATGGCTAGTCAGAATGTTCAAGGACTCAATGTGCCATTTAAAAGATATTTGACAAACTGGAACTTTAGTAAAAGTCAGTTTGATATAGTGTGTTTGAAAGAGACTCACAGGGAAACTGGAAAGGTTCCATTCTTTAGATTGGACAATTTTAGGGAAGGTCTACATGCAACCTATAAAAAATAACAAACGTGGATTTACTTTGATAAAAAAATTAATTTGGTAGAAGATTTAATAATGAAAGATCCAAATGGTAGTGTAACGGAACCCATCACTGTTTTACCCTTTTTTTTGGTTATTTAATTCTTATGGTTAAAATATGATCACATTGCTATACTGTAGATATGTTGTTTTATGTTCTACAGAATATATTGGCTCAGAATATTACAGCTACTAGGCTAATAGATAATCCTATTACAGAGACTCCTCATAAGATAAGGAAGTCTATTGTATAAAGTGTTTTCATTATGAGACATAGAACAAAGAGAAGTATAATCTTATCAATGTCTTATTGTATCAAAGTAGCCAGGTAGCCTCAGGGAGGTGTGACCACACCTATTGTCTCTCTATGTGTATTGTGGGGCCAAATATGGGGGATGTGTATTGCCTGTGGAAAGAGATGTGTATATATATTTCTGCATAACAAAATGAAGACAGTATTATTTGACTCCCAATTGAGTGTCGTCCAATATGGGTGGTCTGGGCTTGTGAGACTGCAGTGCTTCTATATGGATATTTAACGGTATACCAGCGGAGATATTGGACTTCGTGTTCCAACTCCGTTACAGGTAGGTTTATTATATGGATAGGGGCCATTGATGAAGAAACATTTACAATAGTTAATATTTATGTTCCAAAATCAGGCCAAATTAGGTTTCTGAACCAAATTAATTAAAATAATTAAAAGATATGGAAATAATAAACTTATAATCTGTGGGGATTTTAACCTATGTTTGAATGTTGATTTGGATAGAAAATCTTAAAAATGTTGGAATCCAGACTCCCAAACAAAACAAAATGCAAAACATTTTCAAGATTTTCTAATAAGTAAAGGGCTATATGAGTCTTGGAGGATATTTAATGTAAAAGAGAAAGATTTCTCTTACTACTCACATAGACATACAATTTTTGTATGAATAGACTATATTGTTGTATCAGAAATGATACTAAGAAGAGTAATAAATACAGAAATAACTCAGATAACTTGGTCTGACCATGGTAGAGTCTCTATAAAGATTATAATGAACCAACCCCCATTAGAAAGACCCCCAGGGAAATATAATATAAAGTTAACACAAAAAAAGAGGTTGCAAGGTCCTAAATAAATAACACATCTATCCTGTCAAAAATAATGATATGGGTGACTCACAAAGCCTTAGTGAGAGGACTATTAATCAGCTGGTTACATCATTGGAAAAAAACAGAGGCCAACCGATAAAAGAACTATATATTGAACTAGCTAAAGTAGATAATCAAATTAAGAAGAATTTTGATAAGGTTACACAAGAACAATTAAAGCTAATTCATTTAAAGATAAGGAAAAATTGAGCAAGACATTTTTGATAACTCAAAATGGGCTGCCCAATAAACCATTAAAAGAAGACTTTAATCAGATAAAAAAAGAGGGTTATATACCGCCAGAAATGTTGGAAGCCAACATAACGTTAATTCCAAAAGGAAATTGGAAATACCCGGAATTTAAAAACTATAGACCTATTCTCTCCTCAACACACATAATAAAAGATATGCCAACATTTCATCAAAGAGATTAGGCTTTGTGTTGGGGAGATTAACATCAATAGAACAGAATGGATTTGTTCTAAATAGACAAGGTCCAGACAGGGTCAAGAAATTAGTTAGTTTGATTTTGTATATAAAGATTAAACAGAAAACATCAATGTTTCTGGGTCTAGACACGGAGAAGGCCTTTGACAGGGTTGGTTGGGTATTCATGGATTTAACACTGACCAAGTTTGGACTTGACGAATTTGTATGGCGGGCTATATGCGCACTATATGGATCGGTCAGAGGCATAGGTTTATCTTTGATAGATTTGGTATCATGAATGGGAAGAGACAGGGGTGTCCCCTGCCACCCACAATATTTGCACTAATATTAGAACCACTGTTGCTTATGACTAAAAGCACTGACGAAATAATCAAAGGGATAAAAGTAGGAATGATACAACATAAAAGCTCGGCCTTTGCAGATGACATAATGGTAACAGTAGAAGATCCATGTTCCTCTTTAAAAAAAAACTTTATTTTCTGATTGCTGAATACGGGAAAGTTTCCAAACTTCAAGTTGAATTTGGACAAATCACAATTCCTCCCTTTTAACATCTCAAGAGATGATTTAGTGGTATTGAAAAGTAAATATAGGGGTAAGTGGCAAGACACAGTGGAATATTTGGGGATTACTTTCCATAAAGAATTACAAAATACAGTTAATATTAATTATAAAATTGTTTACAAGAAAATTGAGGAAACAATTAAGAAATGTAAAGATGTGAAAATTTCACGGGCAGGAAGAGTGATAGCAACAAAGATGACCTTACCTCAAATAAACCTATGTACAAAGGTATATTCCGTTTCAGTTGCCTATTTCTATTATAAATAATCTACAAAATAAGATTGATAGATTTATCCACAATGGGGAAAAAAGCTAAGAATAAAAAGAAGTGATCTGGGACGTAAATTTAATAAAGGAGGTATGGGGTAGCCCCTACTTAAAAACTACCGAGAGGCAGCGTTAATATCCCATATGATTAATTTTTTTTTTATAACATAAATTTTATTGAGAAGTTCTGGAATTGCAAAGACAAGACAAAAAAGAATAATGAAAAACATAGACCAAAAGTTGTCTTATAACTAACATCGTATTGCTAACATGTTGAAACCATTCCATTTAAATAAAAACTCCATTACAACTCGTTTTTCGTATTTTTGGTGATTCTGTCCAAATATATTCACATTAGTTTCTTTAGATTCAGCAATATATACAGCTTATAAGGTCACATTGTTCAAATTGCAGAAATTCACATTTCCATAGATGAACCAGAGCAGCAAGAAATACGATAAAAGAAAAATAAAGTAGAGAGAAAACAAGTAGCATTGTACAAAACATATGGTGGAGTGTCTTCCCCCAGCAATTCCTCGTTCAACCAATCTTAAGGTAACCTTCCTCCCCCCCTGTACCTCTGGAATACTGAAGAGATATCTCTCAGGGTCCTCTCACCATTTCTTCCCGTCCGCTCCACACTCCACTCCTCAGCCGCTCAACAGGAATGGCTTCTTTAATGTGTTCCCTTAACTTAGTTGTTATATATTACTATTTGTGAATAAGATCCAGGGTTCCCAAACCTCCAAGAAGCAGTGATGTGTATCTGATATGATGTGGGTCATCCTCTCATTGATGCAAATACAATTTATTTTGTTTTTTACTTCCTGGAAATTTATGTCCCTGCTCTTCCATCGTCTTGCGATGGTATTCTTAGCTGCTAGAAATATCAATTGGGCCAATTTATTCCCCTCCCTTCCCAGTTTTGAGAAGCGAGCTCCCAGGAGACAGACTGCTATTGATGGTTGGAGTGGGGTTTTGAGTGTTCTTGAGATTAGACTGGTCGTTTCTGATCAAATTTTAAATACCTTAGGGCAGCTCCACCAGGTGTGTATAAAGTCTCCCCTACCTTGGCACCCCCAAAAACATCTATCTGGGATTGTTTGGGATATCTTATTTAGTCGAACTGGAGTTGTGTATGTCCGGTGTAAAATCTTAAGAGAGGTTTCTAACAAACTATAATTAAATGAACCCTTAGATAGGTTCGATAAGGATTCAGCCCATTTATTCCCATCCCAATTTTGTCCTAGGTCCCACTCCCACTTCGAAACAAAGGAAGGCCTCCAAGTGCTTGGTGGACTATTGAAGATTTTGTATATTGACCCTAAAATTCCTTTGGACAGGACCTCACTTTTACACACTACCGACATCCAAGAGTCCCTCGGGGGCCCATGGGTTCTTTGTATCTCTTCAATCCAGCTTCTTATTTTAATGTAGTTGAAAAGTTCCCGGTGTGGTACCTCAAATTTCCTAATCATAGATTCTGAAGTTCTCATCAAACCTCCCTCAAACCAAGCCCCCAGTCTATCTAGACCATGCGAAGTCCAATATTCCTTGGACTCTGCAGTGATGGTGGTTGATAAGGAGGGTGATGTAAAGATTGATGTGAGGGGAGATACCGGGTGAGTTAGTTTGTATTTCCTCCTAGCCCAGATCCAAACTCTTAGTGTAAATTTAGTTATGGGATTCTGTATTCTAGAGTAGAAAGCGCTTGCACCTGGAGCCCACAGGATAATACCCCACGTAAGCGGGGCCATCTGCAACTCCTCTACAAAGACCCAGTTTGGTTGGAGTGGAATGGAGTGAGCTAGGGGGACAGAGGCAAGCTGGGCTGCTCTGAAGTAATTCAGGAAATTAGGACAAGATAGGCCCCCCTTGGATTTATGTACATACATCGTTTTTCTCGCTATCTTAGGGGGTCTATTTCTCCATATAAACCGAAATACTTGTGTCTGGAAGCGGGCCAATTCTGTATTATTTACCTGGATTGGCAGCGTCCTGGCAAGATAGAGCAGCCTCGGCAATATGTTCATTTTAACCGTGACTACTCTACCCGTCCATGAGATATGCCGTTTATTCCAGTTTTCCAGGTCTCTCCGCAGAGTCCTGTAGAGAGGTGGATAGTTAGCCTTATACATATTAGTTAATGAGTTGGTCAAGTTAATCCCTAAATATTTGATGTGTGAGGGGGGCTGTCATGAATCAGCCAGTGGCCATATTGGATTTGGGTGTGAACTATGCTGGGGCCATTTTGTGACTGGCAGCGGTGGCCATTTTGGGCTGGGTGGTCTTCCACATGCTGTTGCCATGGGGAGGAACAAAAGGTTTGGGGCTCCCAGACACCCTGTTATACTGTTATACGGTTATACTGTTATATTATTATGATTACTGTCTAAGGAAATGAGCAGGGTTCCCATCACCATCAATAAAAGTCATCATAATGCATGAGATGGATTGATGTGGAAACCCTGCCCCAATCCCATATACTATGAGGACATTAGGTGGTTTTATGTGGGGTGCGCTTTTACGCTTGTACTTAAATAGACTGACAGTGTGTGGAATATGTACACATATGTATATGATAGTATGGGGTAGTCATGCTGGATACATTGCCACATACATCTTGCAACAGGAGAAGGACCCCAGCTGGCCACCAAGGTTAATCCTTTAAGTACACATACTTAAGTCAGGAACAATAGGCTCCCACCAGACATAGGGGCACCATCTATCCAGGGGGCCTCTGGGGTCTCCCTAGCCCAGATCCAGGGGCCTGGGCCATAGCAAAGAGATGTGTCTCTCTTAACTGCCAGCGTCCAAATGACTCTGTTAGCCACACCTAGTGGGCGGCCCAGGGGAGGGGTCTGGAAGTTCCCAGAGCTTACCTCTAGTCCATTGGCTAGAGGTAATCAAGTTACTGTGGAGATTACCCCATTGGCCAAGAGGAAGATAAGGGTTGGACAAAGGGGTAGCCACTCCCTGTACTGTTGTTGTGAGTTGTTTAAATACTTGTGTAAAAATAAAGAAGTTGTTCATAATTTTCATCAAGACTTTGTGTGCAGGTGTATTATTGACCCAAGGGCATATGCTGGCAGAGGAGATCGTTTCTGACTCCATGCCAGGTTTTTCCCAGGCACACTACCAAAAGCTGGGACTTATACTCTTGCATCCGCAAGGAAGGTCCATTGGTCTGAGTCACCCAAATCTTAGGTCTAAAACCTACAGGAGATAAGAGAACTAGGATTCTCTATACTCCATCATCATTGTAGGTTGTGACAGGGGCCATAGTAATTTATGAATTCCCTTCAGGTGGTTCAGAATATCCAAAGGGATCCCAACACTCAAATCTTCTGTCTTGTCCTGGTTTAGCCTCAAGCCTGAAAAGTTGCCATAGACCCCTATCGTGTCCATCAGGGCGCCTACGGAGGAGCTAGGATTCGAGAGAGTGCAGAGAAGGTCATCAGCAAACAAGGAACACTTTAGATGCTGGTGCCCCACCCGCACCCCCTCTATAGAGGAGTTAGCTCTGATCGCTTGAGCCAAAGGCTCAATGGCCAGAGCAAAAAGAAGAGGAGACAGAGGGCAGCCCTGTCTCGTACCTCTCTCAATTTTAATGCTGGCCGTATGGGAGCCAGGCAGTTTTAGTGTGGCCCTGGGAAGTGTATAATATGTACGCAATAGGTTTAGGAAGTTTCCTCTGAACCCAAACTTTGCCAAAGTGGCGAATAGGAAGGGCCATTCCAGGGTATCAAACGCCTTTTCGATGTCCAATGCGAGCAGGCACACAGGGAGACCTCTAGACCTAGCCAAATGAATAACATTTAGAGTCCTCCTAATGTTGTCACTAGTCTGCCTGTTTGGAATAAAGCCTGATTGGTCCTTATGTATTAAGGCGGGTAGGAAAATTGAGATCCTCTGGGAGAAAATTTTGGACAGCAGTTTAACGTCGCCATTAAGAAGCGAGATTGGTCTATAATTTTTAGCTTCCTTTGGATCTCGGCCTTCCTTAGGAAAGAGCGTCAAGTCCGCATGGTTCAGCTCAGGGGGAGTCGTCTCTCCTCTTAGAATTGAATTGAATAGACTACATAAATGTGGGGCCAGAATTTCTGAGAACTTTTTGTAATAGATGTTAGTGAACCCATCCGGGCCGGGGGACTTCCCTAGCTTCAGTTCTTTAATGGCATCTAGAATTTCTTTGACAGTAACATCTTTATTCAAGTTTTGTAAGTCCAAAGGTGAAATCTGGGGCAAATCAAGGGAGTTTAGATAGGAATGAATAACATTCTCTGGGGCCAATTTCTGAGTGGAGTAAATATTTTGATAGAAATCCCTAAAGACCTCCTGAATTTCGCTTTGGCTGTAGGTGAGATCCCCCTTCCTATTTCTAATTTGGGATACCCTGGCTTGGGCATATTTAGTTTTTAAACTCCTTGCTAGTAGCTTGTCAGGTTTATTCGCCTTGGCATAAAACAAATGTTGAGTCCTCCTTAATGCCTTATCCGTTTTTATGGTCAGTATACTATCCAGCTCTAGCCTGGTTCTATCTATCTGTTTCCTTAAAGCTATCGAGGGAGAAAGCTGATGTTGCCGCTCTAACTGAGTTAGTTTCTCTGTTAGCTCCTTTTCTTTAAAATACAGAAAAGTGAGGATTGGGATTTCCCTGGGTGTTTTCCACCCTAATATACCATATACAAAAAAAAGGGGGGATAAATATATACAAGAAATATTATTTTATTAAGTAAATGACAGCGGCGTATATTAAAAACAGTGAGTGTAAAAACATTAGTAAGGAGAGTAAAAAAGGGCAAATGTAAGGAATAGTAAAATACCCTAAGGCACTGGTATTGTGCAAAATTTAATCCTTAAGTAGGTGGGTATAACTATTCACACCTGGCGGGCGAGCAATGGAAGTTGTAAATAAGTATCAGGGTATACAAACCCTATAGTGTCCTAAATAGTATATTTGTAAAGCACCCTTATGCCTGAATATATGTCCTCCAAGTGTCCAGAGGGTACATTAGAAAAGGCAATATATTTGCATAGACATGAAGTATGGATCACTAAATGCCTTACTGATACACCTATTGCATTTAAATGAGGTACTAGAAGATTGTACCTATAAAAGTCAAACTTGCAAAGAGGCTCAGCCTAAAGTGCAGACAAGGTTGCCTTAACTAGTATATGCTACCCAGCGTGTGATCCAAACTGTGTCTATATAGACTAGTTGGTATCTAACTGTGATATGGTACAAACAAGTACCTAAAGCTGTATAAAGAGGATTGAGGCTGTGCCCCGTTTCTAGGGGTTACAATGGGTAGTATCTGATACTTGCAGGCATACTATGTCATTAGTGTGGTATAAGGGGCTTTACACTAGGCCATAATAGGAGCAATATCGCGCTTCCTAAAGGAACTCGACCGCCAGGTATGCAGCGCACATGCGCACGTCTAACGTGATGACGTGCGCAGCGTCGTTGCTAGGAGCCTGACGCGTTTCGACGTACCACGTCTTTGTCAAAGGAAAGTTGTATAACGCTGTCTCCAAGAGCTTTATATAGGGAGCTGTCGCCTAGGCAACCTAAAAATAGTGAATATATTGCCCATAACGGGCCAAAAGAGTAATGGAGATAGTCTAGATAGTCCATATAATATATACAAGAGGCTGCTGAGATATATATACAAAGGCATAAGAACAGAAATGATGTTTGCACTAATGCACTTATTATTAATACCAATATACAGATCATATAGATGAACTGAAAAAAGCTTATAATGAGCTAAAGGGAAGAGATACAGATGTGCAGTATGATAGCTACTATATCTATAGGGTGAAAGACTGCCAAAGAAGGCAGGTTTAAAAACAGAAAGTGAGCAAAAAAATATCATGTGTATAGGACCATTATATAAATGAGGAATTAGCTCCTTTATATAACTGTAAAGGTAGGAGACCAAGAAACAAAGACTGTATGAGGTGACAGGTGGTCAGAAAGTGTTGAGTGTTGGGGGATGTGAAAACAGAGCTAGTGAACTAGTAATAAAGGAAAAACATGGACTCTAGAATACGTGCTAGCTAATATGACTGACGCCTGTGACGGGTTATTCGTGTATCAAATAGTCAGAGTCGTGGGTGCTAATGCACTAAGGGTCCATCCAAATGGGATGAACAAGAAAGGAAATAAAAATGCTCACTGGGGTGAATATGCATAAATGTGAAAAAGATGTGATTTGTTGGGGGCTAAAAGTGTGCATGTGTCTATGTGGCAGTGAAAGGCCTAACATAGATGGACAAAGTAACAAGTATCATAAAAAGAGAAAAGAGCCAGGTATTAGATGAAGGGTGTAAAGGTAAACCCCTCATTCAGTCCATAAGGTACTTGGGCCTTCAATTGGTATATCCAGCGTGCCTCACATTGTAGTAATTTTCTCTCCAGGTCTCCCTGTCTTGGGCCTATATGGACCTGGTCTATTGCACAAAAAGATAAAACTTCACTTCTATTGCTGTGACAATATTTGACATGGCGGGCAATTGGTGTGTCCAATGCATTCTTGATACTGTAAATATGCTCGCCAATCCTGCGGCGCAACTGGCGCCTCGTTTTTCCTACATAGATCTTCCTGCAAATACAGGTGGCCACATAGATAACCGCCGTAGAACAACAGTTAATGAATTCTTTTATTTTAAATTTTTCCCCAGTTCTAGGATGCTCATATACTTTTAGAGGTGTAACATACCTGCAAAATTCTTAGCATTAAAAGAATTGGAGAAGTGCAAGGAGATACAAATTAAGCCTGCCGATAAGGGTGGTAATATTGTCATCATGAATAATGAGGAATACAGAGATATGTGTAACAGAATTCTAGGTGATAATAGCACATATAAGGTGATTCAAAAAAATCCAACCAATGAGTATAAGACACTCTTGAAAACTATTCTGGACAATGCAATGAAAGAAGACCTTATTGATGAGCAAACCTATAGATTCTTATACCCCAAGTTTCCTACTATTTCGATTTTCTACTCCCTCCCCAAAATTCATAAAAAGAAATCACCTATCCCTGGTAGGCCTATTGTATCCGGCACTGATAACCTGTCCCACAATGCCAGCATATTTATTGACCACTATCTGAGAGAATTGGTAGAGAGTCTACCCTCTTATGTCAAAGACACCAATGACATTTTAAAGCAGTTGGATGACCTCCATATACCCAACTCAGCATGGCTAGCCTCTATTGATGTAGAGGCCTTGTACAGCAGTATACCGCATGAATGCGGTATAGAGGCCCTTGGTCATTTTTTAAGTATGAAAGGTATCATTCACACGAAATTTAATGGACTTCTCTTGGAACTGTTGGAGTTTGTGTTGAAGCACAACTATTTTACACACAACAACAAATGGTACCACCAGCAAAAAGGGACAGCCATGGGTACACCATGTGCTCCTAGTTATGCCAATCTGTTCCTGGGTTGGTGGGAGGAGAAATTTGTTTTCCAAGAATCTACATCCTCACTCTCTGAGCACGCATTAATATGGCGGCGCTATATTGATGATGTGTTAGTGATCTGGACAGGCACTAAGTCTGAATTTGAACAATTTATGTCTGGCCTCAACGCCAATGATTTGGGCCTTAAATTCACCTATGAGTTAAACCTATCCTCCATTACATTCTTAGATCTGTTAATAACGAAGGATGAGGAAGGTAAGATATCAACCACTACTTATAGGAAGGATACTGCCACAAACTCTCTGTTGACTTGGGATAGCCAGCATTTTGAACCCCTAAAAAAGGGGAATACCAAGGGGCCAATACCTCCGAATAAGGAGGAACTGCAGCTCTGATGCAGAGTTCAAATTAGAGGCAGATAAATTAAGAACTAGATTTAGAGACAGAGGTTACTCAAACAAATGTCTCAAATCTGCTTTTAACCATGCATCTAACTGCAAGAGATCTGAACTCTTGAATGGCCTTAACAGCAATACAGATAAGGAAAGTAAATTATCTCGCTGTATTATGACTTTTGGCTATGACTCTGAGGTTGTCAGAGACATTCTATCCAGACATTGGCACCTTCTGAGGAGTGACGAAGATCTAAAAGATGTTGTGACACATAAGGCCTCCATCACATACCGTAGGGGCAAAAACCTGAAATATAGGTTGGTCCATAGTTCTTTTAAAGAACAGAAACCAGGGACATGGTTAAAACCCCTAACAGGGTGTTTCAAATGCAGCAAATGTAAATTTTGCAGTTATGTTACATCTCTAAAAGTATATGAGCATCCTAGAACTGGGGAAAAATTTAAAATAAAAGAATTCATGAACTGTTGTTCTACGGCGGTTATCTATGTGGCCACCTGTATTTGCAGGAAGATCTATGTAGGAAAAACGAGGCGCCAGTTGCGCCGCAGGATTGGCGAGCATATTTACAGTATCAAGAATGCATTGGACACCCCAATTGCCCGCCATGTCAAATATTGTCACAGCAATAGAAGTGAAGTTTTATCTTTTTGTGCAATAGACCAGGTCCATATAGGCCCAAGACAGGGTGACCTGGAGAGAAAATTACTACAATGTGAGGCACGCTGGATATACCAATTGAAGGCCCAAGTACCTTATGGACTGAATGAGGGGTTTACCTTTACACCCTTCATCTAATACCTGGCTCTTTTCTCTTTTTATGATACTTGTTACTTTGTCCATCTATGTTAGGCCTTTCACTGCCACATAGACACTGCACACTTTTAGCCCCCAACAAATCACATCTTTTTCACATTTATGCATATTCACCCCAGTGAGCATTTTTATTTCCTTAGTGCATCAGCGCCCACGACTCTGACTATTTGATACACGAATAACCCGTCACAGGCGTCAGTCATATTAGCTAGCACGTATTCTAGAGTCCATGTTTTTCCTTTATTACTAGTTCACTAGCTCTGTTTTCACATCCCCCAACACTCAACACTTTCTGACCACCTGTCACCTCATACAGTCTTTGTTTCTTGGTCTCCTACCTTTACAGTTATATAAAGGAGCTCATTCCTCATTTATATAATGGTCCTATACACATGATATTTTTTTGCTCACTTTCTGTTTTTAAACCTGCCTTCTTTGGCAGTCTTTCACCCTATAGATATAGTAGCTATCATACTGCACATCTGTATCTCTTCCCTTTAGCTCAATATAAGCTTTTTTCAGTTCATCTATATGATCTGTATATTGGTATTAATAATAAGTGCATTAGTGCACACATCATTTCTGTTCTTATGCCTTTGTATATATATCTCAGCAGCCTCTTGTATATATTATATGGACTATCTAGACTATCTCCATTACTCTTTTGGCCCGTTATGGGCAATATATTCACTATTTTTAGGTTGCCTAGGCGACAGCTCCCTATATAAAGCTCTTGGAGACAGCGTTATACAACTTTCCTTTGACAAAGACGTGGTACGTCGAAACGCGTCAGGCTCCTAGCAACGACGCTGCGCACGTCATCACGTTAGACGTGCGCATGTGCGCTGCATACCTGGCGGTCGAGTTCCTTTAGGAAGCGCGATATTGCTCCTATTATGGCCTAGTGTAAAGCCCCTTATACCACACTAATGACATAGTATGCCTGCAAGTATCAGATACTACCCATTGTAACCCCTAGAAACGGGGCACAGCCTCAATCCTCTTTATACAGCTTTAGGTACTTGTTTGTACCATATCACAGTTAGATACCAACTAGTCTATATAGACACAGTTTGGATCACACGCTGGGTAGCATATACTAGTTAAGGCAACCTTGTCTGCACTTTAGGCTGAGCCTCTTTGCAAGTTTGACTTTTATAGGTACAATCTTCTAGTACCTCATTTAAATGCAATAGGTGTATCAGTAAGGCATTTAGTGATCCATACTTCATGTCTATGCAAATATATTGCCTTTTCTAATGTACCCTCTGGACACTTGGAGGACATATATTCAGGCATAAGGGTGCTTTACAAATATACTATTTAGGACACTATAGGGTTTGTATACCCTGATACTTATTTACAACTTCCATTGCTCGCCCGCCAGGTGTGAATAGTTATACCCACCTACTTAAGGATTAAATTTTGCACAATACCAGTGCCTTAGGGTATTTTACTATTCCTTACATTTGCCCTTTTTTACTCTCCTTACTAATGTTTTTACACTCACTGTTTTTAATATACGCCGCTGTCATTTACTTAATAAAATAATATTTCTTGTATATATTTATCCCCCCTTTTTTTTGTATATGGTATATTAGGGTGGAAAACACCCAGGGAAATCCCAATCCTCACTTTTCTGTATTTGATAGTAATTAGTGGTTTAATCCACACAGAGGAAACAAATTATTTACCTAGAATTTTCAAGCTTTATCCAAGTGACCTTAAGTCTTTACATTTGTTTTTGGGTGAGCTTAGTTTAGGGAACAAGTGGATTGTACCAAGCCCTTTTTTAAGATGGCAAATTCTACTATAAACAATATAGATGTGGATTCACTTCAAAAGGAAGCCGATGAGAGCTTTGGCTCCAGGGCCCAGTCTATCACAGCTAATGAGAGGAACATTAAAGATCAATTTGGTGAACTGTTAAAAACTGCTAAAAAACAGCTAAGATCTATATGGGAAATCAGTAGTCTGCAAAACTACCTAAAAAATCAAATTGTCCCTAGAGGACTTAGAATAAATATAAGTCCAGCAAGTAACCTGTCGAATGAAACATTCACAAAGAAGTGGCAAGAAATACTGTTGAAATGCTCATTTGAACTTATGTCCCTTATAATTGAGACCGAACAGCAGAACTTAGAGATCATCAAACCAAAGTTGGCACTATACCAACAAGATTTTGGTAAATTCAGTGAAGTATCTGAGTATAATGTGTTCTGCACAAGGTTGAATGACAATATAGACAGGTTTAAGAAAGAGATTAAAGAACGCAAACAAAATAAATTTTGGAGGGATCAGACTGATTTTAAAACTGGCAGGATATTTAGAAGATTCCCAAAACTTAATGCCAACCAAAGAAGTTCTGACATTAGCTCCTCAGAATTTGAGAACTCTGATAACGATGATTTTCATCCTTATAACACCAGGACCAGACGAGGAAATTATCCTCAGAGAAGAGAGAACTACGAACTAAGAGCAAACCTTCAGACCAGAGAGAACCCTAGATTTAATGAACAACAACAATCTTTTTTAGAGAGAGGCAGGATCCCTGTGAAGGGGCCAGAGAGGACACTCAGATCCAAGGGAAACAGGAATACTTGACTCCCAACCCCTCTAACCCCCCAGCTATGAATCCACAGATAGTCAATTTGTCCAATTTTCCCCTTAATATACATCATACCTCAGTCTTACAGAAAGGTTTGACATTTGTCCCAACATCCAGATCAGATACATTCACACATATAAAAGATTTAAACCTCTTCGCCCGCAAGTTAGCACTGCACAAATTCTATAAACTAAAGGAGGAGAGAGAATGTATGAATCTGGGTGTGGGAAAGGAAGACATAGAAACTTTACAATCTCTGTTGTCTTTGTTAAAAGAGAATGAACCAGTTGATCCCATGAGTAAAGTCAAATCTAAGACCTGGAAAAATAGAAGTACTTTTACACCAGGAATGAAAGATTATGCTAACATCTGGGTCTTTCTTCAGCAGACCACCTTAGAGATTGAGAACATAGAATATCACAAACTGAAAAAGGTATTCAATTTGACTAGTACGGAATTCTTAGCATTAAAAGAATTGGAGAAGTGCAAGGAGATACAAATTAAGCCTGCCGATAAGGGTGGTAATATTGTCATCATGAATAATGAGGAATACAGAGATATGTGTAACAGAATTCTAGGTGATAATAGCACATATAAGGTGATTCAAAAAAATCCAACCAATGAGTATAAGACACTCTTGAAAACTATTCTGGACAATGCAATGAAAGAAGACCTTATTGATGAGCAAACCTATAGATTCTTATACCCCAAGTTTCCTACTATTTCGATTTTCTACTCCCTCCCCAAAATTCATAAAAAGAAATCACCTATCCCTGGTAGGCCTATTGTATCCGGCACTGATAACCTGTCCCACAACGCCAGCATATTTATTGACCACTATCTGAGAGAATTGGTAGAGAGTCTACCCTCTTATGTCAAAGACACCAACGACATTTTAAAGCAGTTGGATGACCTCCATATACCCAACTCAGCATGGCTAGCCTCTATTGATGTAGAGGCCTTGTACAGCAGTATACCGCATGAATGCGGTATAGAGGCTCTTGGTCATTTTTTAAGTATGAAAGGTATCATTCACACGAAATTTAATGGACTTCTCTTGGAACTGTTGGAGTTTGTGTTGAAGCACAACTATTTTACACACAACAACAAATGGTACCACCAGCAAAAAGGGACAGCCATGGGTACACCATGTGCTCCTAGTTATGCTAATCTGTTCCTGGGTTGGTGGGAGGAGAAATTTGTTTTCCAAGAATCTACATCCTCACTCTCTGAGCACGCATTAATATGGCGGCGCTATATTGATGATGTGTTAGTGATCTAGACAGGCACTAAGTCTGAATTTGAACAATTTATGTCTGGCCTCAACGCCAATGATTTGGGCCTTAAATTCACCTATGAGTTAAACCTATCCTCCATTACATTCTTAGATCTGTTAATAACGAAGGATGAGGAAGGTAAGATATCAACCACTACTTATAGGAAGGATACTGCCACAAACTCTCTGTTGACTTGGGATAGCCAGCATTTTGAACCCCTAAAAAAGGGGAATACCAAGGGGCCAATACCTCCGAATAAGGAGGAACTGCAGCTCTGATGCAGAGTTCAAATTAGAGGCAGATAAATTAAGAACTAGATTTAGAGACAGAGGTTACTCAAACAAATGTCTCAAATCTGCTTTTAACCATGCATCTAACTGCAAGAGATCTGAACTCTTGAATGGCCTTAACAGCAATACAGATAAGGAAAGTAAATTATCTCGCTGTATTATGACTTTTGGCTATGACTCTGAGGTTGTCAGAGACATTCTATCCAGACATTGGCACCTTCTGAGGAGTGACGAAGATCTAAAAGATGTTGTGACACATAAGGCCTCCATCACATACCGTAGGGGCAAAAACCTGAAATATAGGTTGGTCCATAGTTCTTTTAAAGAACAGAAACCAGGGACATGGTTAAAACCCCTAACAGGGTGTTTCAAATGCAGCAAATGTAAATTTTGCAGGTATGTTACATCTCTAAAAGTATATGAGCATCCTAGAACTGGGGAAAAATTTAAAATAAAAGAATTCATGAACTGTTGTTCTACGGCGGTTATCTATGTGGCCACCTGTATTTGCAGGAAGATCTATGTAGGAAAAACGAGGCGCCAGTTGCGCCGCAGGATTGGCGAGCATATTTACAGTATCAAGAATGCATTGGACACACCAATTGCCCGCCATGTCAAATATTGTCACAGCAATAGAAGTGAAGTTTTATCTTTTTGTGCAATAGACCAGGTCCATATAGGCCCAAGACAGGGAGACCTGGAGAGAAAATTACTACAATGTGAGGCACGCTGGATATACCAATTGAAGGCCCAAGTACCTTATGGACTGAATGAGGGGTTTACCTTTACACCCTTCATCTAATACCTGGCTCTTTTCTCTTTTTATGATACTTGTTACTTTGTCCATCTATGTTAGGCCTTTCACTGCCACATAGACACTGCACACTTTTAGCCCCCAACAAATCACATCTTTTTCACATTTATGCATATTCACCCCAGTGAGCATTTTTATTTCCTTTCTTGTTCATCCCATTTGGATGGACCCTTAGTGCATCAGCACCCACGACTTTGACTATTTGATACACGAATAACCCGTCACAGGCATCAGTCATATTAGCTAGCACGTATTCTAGAGTCCATGTTTTTTCCTTTATTACTAGTTCACTAGCTCTGTTTTCACATCCCCCAAAACTCAACACTTTCTGACCACCTGTCACCTCATACAGTCTTTGTTTCTTGGTCTCCTACCTTTACAGTTATATAAAGGAGCTAATTCCTCATTTATATAATGGTCCTATACACATGATATTTTTTTGCTCACTTTCTGTTTTTAAACCTGCCTTCTTTGGCAGTCTTTCACCCTATAGATATAGTAGCTATCATACTGCACATCTGTATCTCTTCCCTTTAGCTCAATATAAGCTTTTTTCAGTTCATCTATATGATCTATATATTGGTATTAATAATAAGTGCATTAGTGCAAACATCATTTCTGTTCTTATGCCTTTGTATATATATCTCAGCAGCCTCTTGTATATATTATATGGACTATCTAGACTATCTCCATTACTCTTTTGGCCCGTTATGGGCAATATATTCACTATTTTTAGGTTGCCTAGGCGACAGCTCCCTATATAAAGCTCTTGGAGACAGCGTTATACAACTTTCCTTTGACAAAGACGTGGTACGTCGAAACGCGTCAGGCTCCTAGCAACGACGCTGCGCACGTCATCACGTTAGACGTGCGCATGTGCGCTGCATACCTGGCGGTCGAGTTCCTTTAGGAAGCGCGATATTGCTCCTATTATGGCCTAGTGTAAAGCCCCTTATACCACACTAATGACATAGTATGCCTGCAAGTATCAGATACTACCCATTGTAACCCCTAGAAACGGGGCACAGCCTCAATCCTCTTTATACAGCTTTAGGTACTTGTTTGTACCATATCACAGTTAGATACCAACTAGTCTATATAGACACAGTTTGGATCACACGCTGGGTAGCATATACTAGTTAAGGCAACCTTGTCTGCACTTTAGGCTGAGCCTCTTTGCAAGTTTGACTTTTATAGGTACAATCTTCTAGTACCTCATTTAAATGCAATAGGTGTATCAGTAAGGCATTTAGTGATCCATACTTCATGTCTATGCAAATATATTGCCTTTTCTAATGTACCCTCTGGACACTTGGAGGACATATATTCAGGCATAAGGGTGCTTTACAAATATACTATTTAGGACACTATAGGGTTTGTATACCCTGATACTTATTTACAACTTCCATTGCTCGCCCGCCAGGTGTGAATAGTTATACCCACCTACTTAAGGATTATATTTTGCACAATACCAGTGCCTTAGGGTATTTTACTATTCCTTACATTTGCCCTTTTTTACTCTCCTTACTAATGTTTTTACACTCACTGTTTTTAATATACGCCGCTGTCATTTACTTAATAAAATAATATTTCTTGTATATATTTATCACTCCTTTTCTTTTAGCCTGTTCTGTTTCCTATGTTGGGAGGCTAGCTTGATAAACACCCCCCTGATGTAGGCTTTGTGCGCCATCCAAACCCATCCCGCCCCTGTCTCCCCACCCGCATTGGACTCGAAAAATTCTGCCAACTCCCTCTCAGTTTGTTCCTGGAATCCGGATTGCGATACCAGGTATTCATTAAGTCTCCAGGTATAGGGCATCCGAGATTGAACTCCCAGGTCTACCTCAAGTATGACCGCCACGTGATCCGACCAAGTGCACGGAACTATATCCGCTTTGTTTGAGCTATCTAGAAGCGAATTACATATGTATATTGTGTCTATACGCGAATAAGTCCCTTGGGTGGGGGAATAAAAAGTGAAATCCCTCCCTCTTGGGTGCAGACCTCTCCAGGCGTCAACTAGGTCTAAGGAGTGCAGAAGTTTTAAGATTTGCCTGTTCTTTTTGGAGTAGCGATCTTCTTGTGGAGGTTTAGATTTATCTGCCACTGGGTCTAATACCAGATTAAAGTCCCCTCCTATAATTAGTTTGCCCCATTCTCCCCCCTCCAGAACGCTTAGGAATCTGATCAGGGTCTTATGTGGTATTTTCGTAGGGGCATAGAAGGAGGCCAGTGAAACTGGAGAACCCAAAATCGTCCCCTTTAAAATGATGTAGTAGCCCTCTCGGTCCACTATCTTAGTTGTTAATTGAAATTGGAGGCTCTTATGGAGCAAAACTGCAACTCCTTCTTTTTTGGAGACCTGGGTAGAGTAATAAAAATGAGGATAATTTTTGTCAAGGTAGGTTGGGACTTTATTCCTGGCAAAATGTGTCTCCTGTAAGAAGATCACCATGGGGTTAAGGGTCTTATAATAAAGGAAAGCCTTCCTTCGCTTGAAGGGGGAGTTGAAACCCTTCACATTATGGGTAAGTATTGTCATCGGTGTGGTCATGGGTAAACTAGAGGTGTATATATCTGATGCATTAGCGTAGCCTTACCCTTCCGGAGGAGCGCCAAGGAGAGAGTGCAGAGCGGATTTCCCCCTCTTGGGGATAGGAGTGGTTGAGCCCGGCCAAGAAGAGGTCCAGTATGTTTAGCTCTGTGGGGGTAAAAGAGGCATGAGTATAAGTAGTACAGGTGCGGTCCCAAGAGATCTACAGGAGGCAAGATAGTACCAGACAAGTCTGGTAGTGTCTCAGAGCTGTTAGAACCCAACTCACTAGGCTGAAAAGAGATCCGTTCCAATAGTACCAGAGGTCCTCCACTCTCTGAGGCCAGGCAGCTTGGCCCACTGTCCAGCAGACAGGCCGCCGCCTCAAGCCCAGCTATGTAGAGTGAACCCTGATTTGGTTCTAAATCCCCTAGACAGCCATAGAGGGAGAGATAACAAGTATGAGGAAGCACTAAGTGGCAGGTTCCAGTTAGACAGTAAGGGGGAGTATAGGGGCAAGAGAATCCAAGCTGATAGGTGACAAAGAGAAGAGCAGCAGTGAAGAGAACACAAAGGGAAGAAAGTACAATTGTTGTCAAGAGGTCTTGCTGTCCCAAGACCACCCGCCCTGTCTTAAGCATTCTACCCTCTCAGAACACTAGGGCCCCTGCTCCAATTCCCGCCAGCAAGGACAGGCAAAAGTAATCTAGAGAAGCATTAAGGAAACAGAATAAAGCCAGAACATTGAATAGCTTATTTAAGCATTAACAACCTAATTTTCTATCTGAACTAAAAGCAGAGTAAACCTTTAGACCCGGTCCAGTGAGGAAGGATCCTGACGGACTGACTATACTATCTGCATGTAAATTAAAACTTATAACTTTATCAGTCAGCTAAAACCTGCTAAAAAAGGAAGGAAAACAAAACATGGGTTAGCAACATTTCAAAAGTCTTTGGTTGACATGGCCCCGCTTAGGGCCCCAGGCTCCTTAGAGGACCTAAGTAAAAAAGTAAGAAAAATAAAATGTCCTGAGAAAAGCCTAGGTCAGTTCCAGGAGACTTCCATGTTAGTCTCTACCAAGGAATTTTGGTATGGTGTTTTTAAGCCCTTGTAACTCCTGTGGATGCCGAAATAAGTCTTTGGTAGCCTGTTGCCTTTTCAAGCGGACCAGCCTAATTGAAAGTCTCTGGAGATGGCATTAACTGAGTTATTGCATTTACGAGTCCATGATCTGGGTGGGACGCCTATGAGTGATTTTTGAGGCTTGGTCAGTGGGCCTCTTTTGCCTGGTCACTTCCGACCATTGTCTTTTCGGGAGAGATAAAGCTGCCGATGCAGGTGATGTCGAAGTCGGGTCCCCCCCAGTAAGATCCAGACTCTTTAGAAGCTCTTGGCAGTCTTCTAGAGAACGCGTTGTATACTGGGTGCTCCCCACTGAGAAAATTAGGGCAAATGGGAATCCCCAACGGTACCTGATGTCATGGCGGAGAAGGACTTCCAGGGCAGGCTTCATCAGCCTCCGTTTTTGAAGCGTGGAATGGGAGAGATCCGCAAAAAATTGAAGTTTGGCCCCGTCTGGGCCTATGATCATAGCCTTTTTGCGGGTAGTTGCCAGGATCAGGTCCCTAGATTGTTGGCGTAGAAGCCTGACTATGATGTCTTTGGGAAGGTCTAGATTACGACTTCCCCCAAGGGCTCTATGTGCACGCTCCACTTCCCATTCGTGGTCTGGATGACCTGAGAGGATCTCGTCGATCGCGGCCTTAAGGTAACGAGGGAGGTCGACTATTGCCGTAGGCACGCCTCTGATCCTCAGGTTGAATCGTCTGGATCTATTCTCCAAATCCTCCAGTTTATCTTCTATGCCACAGATACGGGAGGTGTTGTCAGCGATGATGGCCCTGTCTCTCTCCTGGGCCCCCACCACCTGGTCAACGGTGTCTTCAAGTTGATGGGTCCTTTGGCCAATCTCATGTATGTCCTTCTGCAAAGATGTGACCGCCCTATCAATGTGGGAGGCCAGGAGAGCCTCAATTCTTGCCATTGAATTGCTGTTGATGGAGACCTCAGGCTGTGGGGCCCCCTCCAGGGGATCCAAGTCTGAGGTATCAGATTGCTCTGAGACAAGATCCTTCAGCAGTGCCGCCTGTGTTTCCGAGGCCTTGAAATGTTCGTCAATTTTCTTGGAAGTTAAAGATTCTTTGTTCTTCACCATTTTTATGGAGCTGCTTCTTCCCGGGGTAGCCATTGAATGTCCAGACGTCAGGTGGATTCCACTGGGGGGGTCACTCCGTATTAGCTTTTTCCTCTCAAGTATTTAGGTCTATTGTGGTCTGTCTTGTCTGTTCATATCTAGATTCTGTAGTGAAGTCTTAGCATCTCTCAGACCCTGCCGGCGGGAACTGTGCACAGCCCCGTCAACTACATCTCCTTAGGCTGATATGCTCCGCGTTTCTGTGCCCCCAGCAGATCTGGATTGTGTATTTTTCAGAGTCCCACCAGGAGTAGTCAGTGCCAACTTTTCAGTGCAGGTGCTGAAATGAGATCTAAGCTCACAATGGTTGATGATAAAAAAAAGACAGAAAAATAGCAGTTGCACTTATCCTGAATGACCACACTATGGCAGCGTGATACAAGATTTTTCCTGCCTCGTGGTGC
Organism: Discoglossus pictus; assembly: GCA_027410445.1. NCBI lineage: Eukaryota > Metazoa > Chordata > Amphibia > Anura > Alytidae > Discoglossus > Discoglossus pictus. Next base: position 5,965,364 of record CM050171.1, on the reverse strand, counting down.
TCCAAAATGGCCGCCCCCCGATCACCAGCCCCTTCCTGCACCTGCCACCTCTGCTGCTGCCGTCCACGTCACCCTGGGGCTTCTGTGACGGTCCAGCTGCAGCCTGCTCGATCTGGATGAGGTCCCAGGGCCTCCGGGGCCTTCCCCACAAGGTAGGGTCTTCCAGGGAGGCAGCACTCCAGGTTTGCCTGCTGGGGAGAGGCCTGTCTCCAATTGTGCCTGCAGCTCTCTCCCTGACGGGCCCCACGGGGTATGGGTCGCCTTCTCCTCTTCCCCTCGATGTTCTGAGGGTACTCAGAATAAAAATTGCTGTCACCTGGGCAAATTATAAGCCCATTTACTAGCACTCTATCAGGAGCTACCAGTAAACACTTCCTGAACCAGCAGACGCAAGCTCCGCCCCCCATATGATTAATTTAATCGATCCTGCCCAAAATAAGGAATTGGGTTCAAATTGAAAAGGAATTAATAAATATAGGAAATGTCAAACTTTGGATGTATCAAGAAAAGCTGGGGAAGATAAAAAAACAATGCCAGGAGAACTAGGAGAAAAAAAATATTTTAAAAAGTGGCATAAACTAAACAAAAAATATCAGGTAGTTCCTTTCCCCAGTCCTAGAAACCTTGGGAGAGGCCTAGAGCCCAGCAGTGAGAGGCAGCAGCAGGACAGAGACAGGGGCTGTAGCTTCCGACGGGGCCCCATCAGAGATGGATCCGGCATCCAGCAGCATAGAAAACCTGGATGCCAGGATCAAGGGATCAGAAGGTACTCGGGTATTGGATATCTTAATAAACATCAAAGTAGGGGCTGGAGCAACATAATAGCCCAACACAGACAAAGAGCACACAGGGCAAAAAGAGGGGGCTGGAATGGAGAAATAAAACTTATCCCGTAAAAACTCTGGAAATATATACCAAGACCCCCCTCAGCACCATCATCGCTGAAGGCCCACTTAAGCACCATAAATATACCCAAGACAGCCAAGAAGAGAGCAGGCCAGGTAAACAATCTGTGGCACTAAACAGAGACATAACTTTGCAATAATGCCATCTACTGGCCACCTTTCGGTGCTGCACCTCTCTCATTATATATTTACTAACCTGGATACATTTCCATATAAACATTACCCATACTGCTGCTAAGTTGAGCACTGAGTAATAAAACACTGCCATCGTAGGGCCAAGGTGGTATATCTAAAAGCATCTATATAATTAGCTCCATCTTGTGGACAAAGTTGATAAATGAACATTCAGACTGTTGCAATAAGGCTATGTTGTACTGCCCCCTTGTGGCCTTTGAAAATAGCTGCAGTGGTCAGGAAAATAAAGGCAAGCAGCATTCTTATCTGAAACTTAGGTGTCATATTACTCAAGCAGCGTAACTTATAAGGTAACCAAAATCTGCTACGACATTCAAATCCCATCTTGAACAAAAAGGGTAAAGAAAATCCTGCTCTAAAACATCCCTACCACTGGAATTGAAAGCAGATTGTCAAAAACAAATATATGGGCGCAAAGTTGTGATTTTCAGCTGTCATCATGACAATTGTACTGTGCAACTACTAAAAAATCCTTATGGAATAGACCTTTGTAGGCAATTTGGTGACAGTGCCTTGCAAAAGTATTCACCCCCCTTGGCATTTTTCTTGTTTTGTTGCCTCACAACCTAGAAATAACATGGATTGTTTGAGGATTTGCATCATTTAATTTACAGAACATGCCACAACTTTGAAGATGTTTTTTTTTATTGCGAAGCAAACAACAAATAGGACATAATAACAGAAAGTCAATGTGCATAACTATTCACCCCCCTAAAGTCAATACTTTGTAGAGCCACTTTTTGCGTCAATCACTGCTCCAAGTCGCTTTGGATAAGTCTCTATGAGCTTGCCACATCTTACCACTGGGATTTTTGCCCATTCCTCCTTGCAAAACTGCTCCAGCTCCTTCAAGTTGGATGGTTTGCGTTGTGAACAGCAATCTTTAAGTCTGACCACATATTTTCTATTGGATTGAGGTCTGGGCTGTGACTCGGCCATTCCAACACATTTACATGTTTCCCCTTAAACCCCCCAAGTGTTGCTTTAGCAGTGTGTTTGGGGTCATTGTCCTGCTGGAAGGTGAACCTCCGTCCTAGCCTCAAATCACGCACAGAGTGGTGCAGGTTTTGCTCAAGAATATCTCTGTATTTAGCACCATCCATCTTTCCCTCAACTCTGACCAGTTTCCCAGTCCCGGCTGCTGAAAAACATCCTCACAGCATGATGCTGCCACCGCCATGTTTCACTGTGGGGATGGTGTTCTTTGGGTGATGTTTTGGGTTTGCACCAGACATAGCGTTTTCTTTGATGGCCGAAAAGTTCAATTTTAGTCACATCAGACCAGAGTACCTTCCCCCATACATTTTGGGAGTCTCCCACATGCATTTTCGCAAACTCAAAACGTGCCATTTTGTTTTTTGCGGAAAGTAATGGCTTTCTTATGGCTCCTATGTACAGATACTCCAGTCTCTGCTGTGGATCTCTGCAGCTCCTCCAGGGTTACCTTAGGTCTCTGTGCTGCCTCTCTGATTAATGCCCTCCTTGCCCGGTCCGTGAGTTTTGGTGGGCGGCCGTCTCTTGGCAGGTTTGCTGTTCTGTCATGTTCTTTCCATTTGGTTATTATAGATTTGATGGTGCTCCTGGGGATAATGAAAGATTTGGATATTTTTTTTATAACCTAACCCTGACTTGTACTTCTCAACAACATTGTCCCTTACTTGTTTGGAGAGTTCCTTGGTCTTCATGGCAGTGTTTGGTTAGTGGTGCCACTTGCTTAAGTGTTGCAGCCTCTGGGGCCTTTCAAAAAAGGTGTGTATATGTAATGACAGATCATGTGACACTTAGCTTGCACACAGGTGGACATCATTTAACTAATTATGTGACTTCTGAAGGTAATTGGTTGCATCAGAGCTTTTTATGGGCTTCATAACAAAGGGGGTAAATACATACGCACATGCCAATTTTCTGTTTTCTATTTCTAAAAAATAATTATATATATATATATTTTTCTCATTTCACTTCACCAACTTAGACTATTTTGTTCTGATCCATCACATAAAATTCAGATTAACAAAACATTGAACTTAAGGCTGTAATGTAACAAAATTGGTAAAAAGTCAAGGGGGTGAATACTTTTGCAAGGCACTGTATTCTTGTGCGATATGCCAGCGACCTCTAATATGTAACAACCACAAACCCCTCCCAGGGGAGGGGCACTGATACAAACAAAATGACAAGTTAATAAAGCAAAATCGAAACTCGGTACTCAGGTTTTAGGAAGGAGATGGCAGGTGTCCCAACAAGGCGCAACACTAAGGACATAAAAGATTAATGTACATCGAGACACTCTTCACAAGCCTCTCAACTGAGTACGAAGGCGGACATCCAAGACCTGAAAGACCTGATATCCTCCTTCAGATCGGAGATTAAAACGGAAATCCAGAAAGTGGCTACACAGTGTTCTACGGAAAAAAAGGCAGTAGATTCTAAAACAGCGGTGCTGGAAGACAACTACAATGACTTGCTTTGCTCACATAAGTAGCTAGAGGAAGAAGTGGTTCTATTGAAGGAGGAACAATTCCACCAGCAGTCCGCCCAGATAGACCTGGAAAATAGGTTTAGGAGACAAAATATTTGGATAAGGAATCTACCTGAAACAGTGTGGTACCTCTCTCATTACCTAACATAGCTCTGCAAGCTTCTATTACCAGATATGAAAGATGAGGACTTTAAATTGGACAGAATACATAGAGCACTTGGTGGCCGCTCCTTCACTTCAGAACGTCCAAGGAATGTCATTGCACGTTTTCACTATTTCTCTGCTTATGATAAGTTCATGAGAGCGGCTAGAGATCGGATATCGAAGGTAGAGGGACACCAAACAAGCATTTTTTTCTGACTTATCTTCCACAATATTACTCAAACGGAAAACGCTGCAACCCATCTTGGAAGTCATACTATCCCATGGCTGGAAATATACATGGGGATTTCCTTTCCGGCTGAATGTTTCCAAAGAAGGGAAAGTGTATTGTGTCCGGTCTTTGGAGGAGGGAAATGTCTTACTTTCGTCCTGGAATATACAGCTACCAGACGATATTAACCCACCTTCGGAATCAGCACCACGACAACGTCGGGACCAGAGAATGCAAACTCCCACAACGACCTGAGTGTGACTCTCTTAACCTCTTCTCGATCTTTATCACTCCCTTAGTTACTCAATTCAGGCTATCTTTCGGAAGTGTTAAAATATCATTATTTTAAGTTACTTTATTTGTTTCCAAATATTTATAGGCTTACAAAACAACTTGTTTTGTCAAAGAATGTAATAAATGTGCCCCTACGGAGTTAAGTTAAATTTTGCTAAGCAGGCGTACCATCTCAGTATTCACTGGTTAGGATACTAGGTGGCTCCCCGCTTAATTTTGAGAGGACAGCTTTTGCTCTCCTCTAAGTAGTTTAAATTACTGTTTTTATTCTATTCCTACTCTATTTTTTTTTATATATATATTTCTTGGGGGTTTCTTCTTTTTTCTTTCTTCCTCACGAAAAAGTAGTATGCACTTTAAGCTAAGATGTACTGGTGAAACCAATGTGTACTAGTTTAATTCACAGTTATATTTTAATTTACTTGAGGTTTTCATAAAACAGTTAACTTTACCCAGCATTGATTGTCATAAGGGTTTTTGAATCCATTGTTCTGTTTTTGGTTTGCTCACTCTCATCTTTATTTTCCCCTTTTCCTCCCCTCTTCCCTCCAGCCCGCATCTCTCAGGTCCCAAAGTCACTCCTGCAGTAACTCATACAGGTGATCTTTTTGGTCCAATATAAAAAATAGACCTAGGCAACTGTTTGCAACCCTCTTCTTACCGTTCCTTTCCCAAGTGTGGGGTAAGTCATGCATATTAGAATAATTTCACACAACACACAGGGCTTGAATGAGCCAGTTAAGAGAGCGATAGCCATTAAAGATTACCTTTAATTAGGGTCTGATATAGTTTTTGTTACAAGAAACTCATTTTAAGAAAAAACTCAATTCCCAAATATTGGGGGAAAAAATATTTGCAAACATACCATGCCACTGCATTGGAAAAAAAGAGAGGTGTCTCGATCTTTATTTACCAGAGACTAAATTTCCAACACACTTCCACTCAAAAAGATAAAGATGTTAGATATATAGCAGTTCAGGAAACTATTGATTGTAGACCAGTATCACTGCTCAATGTATATGCACCAAATTCTGATCAATCCATTTTCTTTCGCAGAATCTCAAACTTAATCTCTCATTGGCAACAAGCCATTAGGATTACAGGGGGCGACATGAACGCAGTGTTAGATCCAGTGAAGGGTATATCTGGGTCCTCTGCCCCATCTCTAGTTCCCACGGCTACGAAAACCCTTAAAACACTGCTGAAAAGTAACTGCCTACCTGACACATGGAGGGGAATGCACCCAAAAACGATGGACTATACCTTTTACATGGCTAGAAATAAGTCTGATTCTCGCATTGACTATATTCTCATACAGCAACAAATGGTCTCTAACCTAACTGATGCGTCAATTCATTCCATCTCATGGTCTGACCATGATTTGGTTAGTATGTGTCTTGGAAACAAGCACTATGTACATTTGATTATATGCTCAAACACAGGGCCCTCCATTCTTTAAGGTGTTAAGTTTGTTTTTTGCCATGTACTAACCACCTGTACAGCGCTATGGAATATTTTGGAGCGATATAAATAAAGATAATAATAATAATAATATTTCATTATCTGACATTGCCAAAGGGTAGATCCACCTCATGGTCGCTAAACCGGCACTCCTTAATGATCCCCTAGCAAAAGCTTTAGTCTATTATTTCTCATTGAATAGCGGTGGCGAAGTGGATAGGATGGGGGTTTGGGCAGCTCATAAGGCAGTAATAAGAGGGGTCTGTAGCCAACTAAGATCAGCTGCCAAACAATTGGATCAAGGTCAGATAGATAAATTGAATAAACAAATTTCAGACCTTCATAAACTGTTCTCTAGTCAGCACTCGCCCCAAATTCAAGAGGAGATTCTTAGGTGCAAACATGACTAAAATGTGATTCAGAGAAAGAAAATGGTGACCATCTTGCAGAGTACACAATCTAAATTCTTTAGACACTCCAATAAGCCAGACACAATGCTGGCTAGGAGACTCCAACAACAATTAGAGAAAATTAATTTATTTCTAAATTGTTAACTAAAGAAAACGATACCGTACACCAGCCAGATCAAATTGCAAAGACTTTTCAACAATTTTACACTGAATTATATTCAACTCCCATCCATTCCGGGCCACAAAGTCATAAATCCCATATCAATGATTTTTTTAGCGTCAATTAAATTCCCTCAATTTGAGCCAGGCGACATAGAATTGCTAGTATCTCTGATTTCGGTAGAATAAATTAGAATAGCAATCAAGGCCACTAAGTCCCATAAGGCACCTGGTCCAGATGGCTTCACTAATTATTATTACATGCAATACATGGAGACTCTTTTACATCATCTGCAACTTTTATTTAATGAGTTTCTTTCAGGGAAAAACATGAAAAGGGAATTTCTGGAAGCAAAAATAATTGTGTTGCATAAAGAAAACAAAGATCCTATGCAGTGTAGCAGCTACAGACTGATATCTTTAATCAACAATGATATTAAGCTGTACTCTAAGATTCTAGCAAATAAACTGGGTTGTTTACTGTCGTCTGTGATCCATCCGGACTAGGTGGGCTTTATACCAGGTAGGGAAGCTCCTGACAATTCAAGAACCTAATGGACATAGCCTCCAATAAAAAGTTACCTTTAATGTTATTATCATTATATGCCGAGAAGGCATTCAATAGAATCAATTAGTCTTATATGAAAGAAGTCTTGCTCCAATTTGTCTTAAGCAAAAGTTTCATAAAAAGTATTATGACACTGTACTCAGCCCCAAGTGCACATGTATCATACCAGGGATTCAAATCGTAACTGTTTAACATAGCTAGAGGTACAAGACAGGGGTGTCCGCTATCTCCGTTACTTTTCACACTGTGTCTTGAACCTTTGACAATAGCACTAAGAGAATCTCCAGATATTAACGGAATCAAACTAGGAGGTACAGATTATAAACTCAGCCTTTTTGCTGATGATATCTTACTCACCATTACAGATCTGTTAATTTGCCTTCCAAGTTTGTTTCATATACTGCATAAATTTGGTCAAATATCAGGTTTTAAAGTAAACACAAATAAAAGTGAGGCGCTCAATATCTCCCTATCCAAACAGCTGGACAGTCAGTTGTCACAAAATGTTTATTTTAAATGACCCTGGAATCATATCAAGTATCTGGGAATTCACATCCCCAAAACCTCTAAATTAATCTATGATGTCAATTACCCCAACACTTAAGATTTCATGATTTGGTAAAATCCATGCAGTTAAAATGAATACACTCCCTAAATTATTATATCTTTATCAGACTATTCTGATGATAATTAAATTAAAATACATAGCTGCCTTACAAAGGGCAATATCAAGTTTCATTTGGGGCAATGAGAAGTCTAGGATAAATAAAGCAACCATGTTGGCATCAAAAGAAGGAGGTGGGTTAGCCTTACCTGATTTACTGAAATATTATAAAGCAGTAAGATTGGCCCAAATGACTAACTAGTATATGAAAGATTCCCCACCAGTGTGGGTCGAAATAGAACAACAAATCAGGAACAAAATGTAATATTGACCCAGTTGCCATGCCTCAGTTTACATCATGTGATTAGTTTGATTTCATTACCATTGTATATAAATCACTCCATTATGTTGTGGAAGCAGATTAATAAAAGATTTAGATCGCTTGAGGACGGATTGTGGCTATCACCATTATGGTTCTCCTATAAAGATTCAGAAATAAATAAAAATTCCATATTAGCAGGGTGGGTTGAGAACGGGTTTACAATTCTAGCAGATTTATTGTCGGACTGCCAACATTGGTCCCCGCTAGAATTTAAGACACGTTACCAACTGCCACTCAAAGAATGTCTTAACTTGATGTTGATCAATACCAGAATAGGTCAAATTACAAAAGACAATAAGTTAGCTAATAAAACCACATTGGAACAATGTTGCTTGCATAATTCAAAAGGAAGGAAAAATATAACAACGCTTTACAACTACTTAAACGATAAGGTCACTCCCAACAAATTATCCCACAGATTGTCTTGGGAAGAGGAGCTTAATATGGCCCTAGATGAGACGCAATGGGGAAAAATTATCAAAAATGCAGCAATCTCCTCCTTATATATTACACTGAAAAACCATTATGAGGTGGTATCTTACCCCAGCCAGACTTAAACTCGCAAATCACTTAGCGGACGGACACTGTTTCAGAGAATGTAACACAATAGGAACTCTAAAGCACATATTGTGGGTCTGCTCCGAAATAAAGCACATTTGGTCTGCAACATATAACACATTAGAGACATTATGGGATATGAATATCCCTCAAAAACCAGAAGAGGCGCTACTAGGCCTACCGATTTCAGTTTTATCAAAATTTGCCCAGTTCTTATCTAATCAGATATTCGTAGCAGCCAGAAGCATAATTGCAAAAAATTGGAAAACTGTTCCAACATATGAGGTCTTATGCAAAATCAACTTAAATCACTCAATGAGTGTCTTATCTGCAAAAATTGATGCGAGATACAGAAAATGGGCTACATGTTGGGACATTTGGACCCTGAGACTTGACAGGTGATGGCGACAAGAGCCTTTTTTTCATTGGACTGGATACCCCTTCCCTCACTTTCCCCTCCTTTTTTCTTTCTTCTGTTTTTTGTTTTGTTTTCCTTGTTGAATCCATACTAAAGATCATATCAGAAACACTGTGGCCCTCATTCAATTGCAACTTGGCCAATTGAATAGGGGTCTAAATAAGCACATAACATATTTTTTTTAAGAAGTTTTTAGTTAGTAAACATCTATCCAAAAGCAAGGTTTTCACTAACTAAAAACTTCTTTAAAAAAAATATGCTATGTGCTTATATAAAGCCCTATTCAATTGGCCAAATCGCAATTGAATGAGGCCCTATGTGAGGACATAGATAGTTGAAAATAAAACAAAAATTCACTGAGAAAGGTCTGAATAAAATATGTTTATGGCAGGTTATTTTTCACTGTGATGTGCTTTTTTTTTGGTGTGCTGTTTTCTCAAAATTTACCCTGTTGGGAAATAACCTACTTTTCTCACAATAAAACTAATTTAAAAAAAAAGAAACCTTGGCAAATTATTTTGAACTAACCTGGTTGCGAAAATTGATCAAAGTGGATCTTCTGTACCTCAGAGATTTATATATGGATAATAAAATCAAAACATTTGAGAAAATTAAAAAACTAAATGGAAAATTGGCTAATGGGTGGTGATAAATTAAAAACCTTAACATTTCAATTTGCTGAGGTTAGAAATCTGAAGGCTTGTAAAAGTCTAATTTTATCTCAAAATAATCGATATTTGATTTCAAAAATACATAATGTAATTAGAAACAGCGGAGAGTGGGAAAAATCTAATATAATGTTAAAAAGGGAAGAAGACCTAGCAATAGAACTATCATTAGATATGTGGCATAAGCCTTTTTCTATCACAGAAAGATTTATTAAATATGTAAATTATAGAGAACTATACAGCAAGATTTATAACAAATGGCATCTGATACCGTCGAGAATGGCATATACAGTATAAGTAAATACTGCTTGAAAGCTTAAGTATAAGGTGGAAACAATAAGCAATCCCAACTTGGGAAGACGTATGGAATAAGATAGGAAACAATTGGGACTTAGAAAAGGATTTTTCTGAAATGGGTCTAATGAATAAATCTAGATATAAATGCAAAATGTAGGAAAACAATGAAAATGGCCATTGTGTCATTGAATATTAAAATAATATTCTGATTGATGAACTCTTTCTGAAAGTATCCACAACCTTTGATAGTGAGAGGGATCCCTTCTATTTTCCAAGTTCCACTGCGGTTACTGTAAATGTGTATGGATGGTAGCCCAAAAGGAAGAAAATAAGATATCAAGAAAGGAACATAATGTATGGGACTACATGTTTTTGTATTGTTAATTTATGCAATTTACTGTATGGATTTATATAAAAGCACATAAAATATAAAAAAATATATATTTGGGGGTTTATAACATACTCCAACTAATATTCTTTTGGAATTTGCTGCTCCGCTATTTAACTCTACCCACAAACATTCAACATTACCGCTAGTTCCAGCATAAATATCTTCTCTGACTATAGGCTTAAATTCAGGCTTACCATACAGACAAATCCCTCCTCCTCTTTTACCATTGCCCCTATCTTTCCTGATTAGGTTATAACCATCCAGATTAACAGTCCAGTCATGAGAGTCATCCCACCATGTTTCAGTAATGCCTATTAAATCAATTTTTTTATTAATTGCCAATAATTGTTACTATCCAATTTTACCTGGCAAGCTTCTGGCATTAGCGAGCATACACCTTATGTTACGAGTCTGTAATTTTAAAGTGTCTTCCACTGTACTTGAGTTACTTAGTTATACCTCCCTATTGACTATACTAACCCCATCTCCTCCCCCATGGGTAGTTAACTCATCCCTTATCCCATCTACAATTTGTACGCATTACAATTATCTAGACCCCTCCCCACCTACTAGTTTAAAAACTCCCCCAGCCGTTCTACCATCCTATTCCCTAGCACAAAAGCTCCCTCGTCATTAAGGTGCAACCCATCCCTGCTATGGAGATTGTACCGAAGTGAGAAGTCAGCCCAGTGCTCTATAAACCCAAACTCCTCCTTAGTGCACCACATTTTTAGCCACACATTAACCTCACTAAGCGCCTTCTGTCTCCCTGGATTAGCATCTTGGAAAATACTACCATGGAGGTCCTTGCTCTACGCTTATTCCCTACTTCTCTAAAAATCATTCTTTAGGACACGCCATCTTCCACTAATGTTTTCATTGGTACCAATATGTACCAAGTCTGCCGGTTATAGGATATAATATAATAATATATATCATACATCATAATAAAAGTTTAATACACATGCAAAGTCCAATTTGTGATACTGTGGAGTATCAACATTGCCCTGAAGGCCTGATAACAATATGACAGGTGTTATTGTAAATTTATTGATAGCAAAACACTTAATGGAATGTCACCAAATGATAATGGGCATACATCTTGGCACAAGGCACTTATTGCAGGCCTTGCAATGAGCGCCACAGGCGGCACATGACTTAGACTGCAATGAGCGCCAAAGGCGCTCATTGCACTGTGAGCATCACGAAGCGAGGCAAGCAGTTTAGGCACGCGGGACCCAGCCGAAGAACGTAGCACTTTTCCACTGACCACAAGGAGCGCAGTTTTCGAGTTTAACCGCCAAACTTACTTCAAGCGTGAAACTAGTCTGCAAACTCTTTGCAGGTCCTATTTGGAACCCGTAAGACTTGGTCCAACATTTGCCTTTTGCAGGCTTGACTGTGTTTGCGATCTTAAGGGATTTTAGCAATTGAATAGCGATTTGCGATTTTAGTGAGAGTAACTCTTGCGGGCTAAAAAGATGAAAGGCTTTGATAGGCTGCTAGTTCCGGGTTTAACAACCGCAACTATTTCAAGCCTTGCAAATAAAATGCCAATTGAATAGCAAATTAACTTACGGACTCCATTACAGACTACTGTAACTTACAATTGCTCGATTGAATGATGCTCTAAGTGTTTGGGTGAGATACAGGAGGGTGATAGATGTGTTGTGCATAATAAGGGCCAAAGTTGAAATGCTTCTTTAAACAGATGAGTATTTAGTGAGGTTTTGAAGGTGTTTTAGGCAGGAGGGGACTAGTGGAGCGAGGCAAGGAGTCCCATAGAATAGGGGCAGCACAAAGTTGTGAAGGTGGAGTGAGAGGAGGTGATAAGAGAGGAGGGAAGAAGAAGGTCATTAGCAGAGTGAAGAGGAGAGTTGGGAGAGTATGTAGAGACAAGAGTGGAGATATAAGCAGGCGCATTATCTTTGAGAGCTTTGCACGTTAGGGTCCTGATTTTACATTTTATTCTCAAGGTTACGGGAAGCCAGGGTGAGACTGAGCGTTGAGTATGGAAGATGAGTCTAGTGGTGGCGTCGTTATGTAGCTGAGGAGTGCGACATTCTTTTGGAAGGCTAAATTTGTAAACGTCTTTCCTCTTCCTTTTGTTTGTCTATTTCTATTTTTGACGGTTGTAATTAAATGCTGATTTGTAATGTCTATATGATTTAAATTCTCTGCTAACCTTTTTATTCTAATATTTATTATATTGCATTTTAGAACACATAAAATGTATTTTGTATCTATATAAAATTTACCTTGTGGTAATTTGGACTTTTCTTTAGTAAATTTGTAAACCAGGTTATCCAATTCTGTTCCAACTAAATGATGGCCCTCTTAAGGCTTTGTATATAACTTATAGCTTGATTCTGCATGTGTAATCCATGTTTTTAAGCACCAAGTTCTCCATGTTGCTGTTTATAGTGCAGGTCCTCTGCTATACCATTAAATATCACACACAACATCTGTGGCTAATTTATTTATTTTTCAATACTAGAGCTTCCTCTGCATGATGAACCCAATGACACATAGATCGACCTCTGCATGCTGAGACCACCGATACCTTCATAGCACTACTTGCTGCTTGAGATGTTATGGAACAAAGTCTTCTAGGACCAATGTCAATAAGTCACAGCCAGGAGGGGAAAGGAAACGCTTATTCAAAATGCACAGTTTGAAGGCTCAGAGAAATATATCCAACAAAATATATCCAACAGTCTGAGCAATTAAATTCAATAGCAGGAGGTTTTATATCCTGAGAATGCAGGCACTGCTAGTAGATGTTATCCTTTCATACATTGATTGGTTAGTATACATCTGCAATAAGGTGTACATTTTGTCCATTTGGGTGTTAATATTTAAATTTGCCTTTTCTAAAGTTAATATTTATTTCCTTATATGATTTGTAGAACATTATCATCTCAAAAGCTGACTAATTGGCCCAAAACTAACTTTCTGAGCTGTCTACCACTATGGGCCTCATTCAATTGCTCCAATTTTAACATCCGGGCTTGCAAGAGGTATCTCTGTAACCCTCTAACTTTCCCCCTGTACCGGGTCTTTCTCCTGCTGTGCCCACCCTCTAACCCCTGGTCTCTCCCTTTAAGGTCTCTCTCGTCCAAGTACTCACCGGCCACCTCCAAGTACACACCAAAGCGGTGGCTGGTGAGTACTTGGAGGAGAGAGACCTTAAAGAGAGAGACCTGGAGTTAAAGGGTGGGCACAGTGGGAGAGAGACCTGGGGTTAGAGGGTGGGCACAGTGGGAGAGAGACCTAGAGTTAGAAGGTGGGCACAGCGGGAGAAAGACCCGGTACAGGGGCAAAGTTAGAGGGTGACAGAGCTGGATAGAGGGTGAATGCCCGCGCATGTGGGTGCGCGCATTTGTCATGCAATTTCGTTGCGCAGGGCTCCTTCACCCAAAAGTCGTGCTACCAAAAGAAGCAGATGCTTGGAGCCAATCACAATGGGATACACCCCGTGGGTTGACTGAAGGCAATAGCGCCTTCTGATTGGTTTAGGAATGATTGACAGGTACATCAGCCAATCAGAATGGGATATAGAGGTGTATCCCATTCTGATTGGTTCACACCTTTGCACCTTCTGATTGGCTGAAATATGACTGACAGCGTTTTCAGCCAATCAGAAGGCGACATTTCTAAATTTTACCGGAGCATGCGCAAGAGGCCTCATTTGCACGGGGAAATCTGTTAGATTTTTTACATTTTTTAGCCCATCAGGTTTTTTTGGAGGGGGCCTGCTGCCGAAGACTGCACTAGATGGGCATTTGGGACAGGTAAGTGTACTATTTGGAATGTATTGTGTTATATGTTGCATGTATTTATTTACTAATTGTAATGTTTTTTTTGTAGGGGTGCCGGACCTGGGGACATCTATGGATGGGCCCTTGTCTAGGGACGAAGCAAAGAAAACCATTGTCACTAGGGGGGCATTTTGGCAAGGTTAGTGGTATAATTTCAACTTTATTTTATTGCTGGGTGTGGGTTTTGGGTTTAATGTGATAGGGATGTGTTTATTTTTAGTTGTAGTTTTTTATTTTATGTGAGTATTTGTTTTTTATTTTTCTGTAAGTAGTGGGGTGTTTTTTACCTGTAGTGGTGCTTTTCTTACTTTTTGTAATGTTCTTTTTTTTCTATATTGTTTTATTTTTTATTTTCTGTAATCTAGGTTTTTTTATTTTGTGTAATTAGTGGGAGTTTATTGTGTTTTGTAATTAGTGGGGTATTTAGTGGTTTAATAGGGGGTTAGGTAAGTAGTGTAGGGGTTAATAGGTTAGGGTAGGTGTTAGGTAGGTAGTGTAGGGGTTAATAGGGTAGGGTAGGAGGGGGTTTATAGGATGAGGGTTTACTGAGTAGATTTGGGGGTTAAATAGGTCCAGTTAGTTACCTTTATATAGGGCTAATTAGCACAAGTTTGGTTTACAATTATGTAATGAGCCTGGAGACACTAATTATGGGGGTAAAAGTGGACTGAAAACCCTCCATGGTATATCCTGTAAGTAAAAAAAAAAAAAAAACATTCAGTCCACCTGAATAATAACCTCTTCTTATGTGCGTGAACATTAGTTCCACCACTGCTAAGGATTCTGTGTAGTGACATTAGAAAAAAAGTAAGAGAGAACAACCAATTTAAAATAATACTAATGATCCCATATTTGTGAGCGTGAGTTTTTTGTAGTAGCTTCTGCACAGTAAACATCCTCAATCTTTTCACATATGCTCTGAATAGTATGGTCAATTTTAATAGTTTTTCTTAAAGAAAAAAACAAACAAACATAACATGTATGTGGTCCAAATCTCAATTAACCTGAGGGACCGTTTAAAGGGACATGGAAGGTTTCTGGTTCTCACTAGGAATATAATGTAACAGGGTATCTATTTACTTCTATGTACTTGATTTTATTAAGTGCTGATAAGCTCTGGTTATCTGCATAAGATAAAACAAATAGTCCCTGTATGGGTCTTCCCTCTGTAGCTCATGAAGACACAGACTCTGCTGTACTTGCTGTGCAGTGTCTCAAACTAGCCAGTCAAGGACAACGTCTCAACAATATGCTGCAACATGATGCTGAGAGATGGATACTGATTGGCTAGTATTAAACACTGCACTACAGAGTCTGTGTCTTCATGAGATTGAGAGGGCAGACCCATACAGGGTCTATTTGTATGATTTTAGGCAGAAAAAACTGAGCTTTTTTAATTATTTATTAGTAAAATAAAATCATAAAAGTAAATAGATACACAGTAATATTTTATTGCTAGAGAAATGCAGAAAACATCCACATCTCTTTAATAATGCTTAGGGTGCGCTTGGGTTACCTGGAAAACCGACTGAAAATCACTGGTATATTTCTGAGTCTTAGGGATACTCAACTAGCCCACTCACCTTGCCATAGTGTAGTGTTTTCCAAATATCTATATTCACTAGCCTAGGATCTTCCAAATATTTCTTAGCATGACAACCTTTGGTGTTTAACTTTACTAAAGATGCATTGTTGTTGTTGTTGTTTAGTCGTGCCTGACTCTGCATGACCCTATGGACCACAGCACGCCAGGCACATCTATTGTTATGTCTCTGGTTGTGCTTATCCATAAGGTTTTCTTGCCAAAGATACTGGAGTGGGTTACCGGTTACTTCTCCAGTGGACCGTCATTTGTCTGACCTCTCTGCTATGGTATCACTATATACTGCAATGCTCTGATTATTTGTCTAGATTACTGGACACTCACAGCTACCTCTCTCTCTCTCTCTGTATATATATATATATATATATATATATATATATATATATATATATATTAAAAAAATAAACAGACTTAAATTCAAATTTGTTAAGGCATCATGCAATGCTCATAATAGATTTACACCGGCTTTAATGCTTTCTCCCACTTTGTATATAAGAGACTTCAATATCATTAATGATTTCAAAACTACAGATAATTTATTTTCCAGGCAAACATGAAACTTCTGTTTAAAATTTACACTTGTTTGTAAATACATAGAATATTTTCTAAAGCAAAAAAACAAAAACAAATAAATAAACAACATCCATAATATAAGTAACAATAATCATAACATTTATGAATCAAAAAAATCAGTGTTTATTAAAACCATACACATGTCTCTAAAAATGATCTGGTTACAAACGTCCAATAACTTGAATGCTGGGCAACTGGTGATGGCATGTTGTGTTCCACATTCCTTCATCCGGGGAGGTGAAACATAAATTTGACGGCATATAAGAATAAAAAGGCCCATATAGGCTGTCCATTCTTTCTACATAAAGGCTTGGCTTATCAAAAACCTCAGGGTAGGTTTATGCTTATGTCAGGTATACATTCCTTACGTGTTTTACCCGACTACTTCCTCAGGGAGGATGTTCCATTTGTTTATTACAAGGTCTGTAAATTAGTACTTACAAACATTACTCATAAAATGTAACCTTCTAACGTCAAAATCATTTATCAGTTACTTTCGGTGTTATATTCTGTTATGGAACGAATAGGCATAATTTTCACCATTTCTTCCTCTTTTCTCTGTGTTTTCATCTGGTGACATGATGTTTTATCCAATAGTTTTCTACTGGAGTACTAATGATTATTTTGGCATCTATCAATGTTTGCTAATAGGAAAATGACAAATCCATAGTGTTTTCTACATTGCTTCTGTTGGCGAACTATTAATGGCATGGTGCTTTCTCCATTCCTTCCTCTAGAGAACTGCGGATGATGTTGAGTCTCCTTTGCAAAACAAGAAATTATGAGATTGTGTTTTCTCAATATCTGCTCCTAAACAAACAATGATGAAGTGGCGTCTTCTTCATCTATTTGTTTGGGTAACCATTCAATGGTATAGTTTTCTCAGCATCTTCTACTGTGGAACCAATGACTACTTGCTGCTTTTTATGCTTGTCAGCTAATGGGAAACCAATGATGATTATATACTGCTGTCTTCATGTCTTTTCCTAGGCAATAGCTAGTTGCATTGTACTTTATCCTTGTCTTCTGCTGGCCAACCAGTGATGCTATCTTGTTCTTTCCCTGTCTTTTGCTGGTTGGCTGATGATAACACACAATGATTTCTATATTTCTTCATATGGGAACTAATTATATGGTACATTCTATGTATTTTTATTTCATGACTGGTGACTTTCCATGGCTTCTGCTAGTCAACTGATGTTTTTTCTTCTTATCATCTGCTGGGGAACAAACAATAACATGGTGCACATATTATCCTTAAAATGTCACCGTCTAACTTCAAATCATGGCCATTTAGCACCAGTTAGTTTTGGCACTATTTTCTGATACTAAATGAATAAGTAAAATGTACACCATTTCTTCTTCTATGGTTTCTTAATTTTCTGTCCTCTTTTCTATGCTTGTATCTGGTTAACCAACAAATTAAATGTATCATTGTTTTATAATTGGAAAATGATGGAGCCATGGTGTTTTCTGCTTTTCTTCTGTTGGCCAACTGATAATGACATAGTGTTTTCTCTAATTCTTTGACTGGATGACAGATAATAATATTGTGTGTCCTTTGCTTTCTCATTGTCTATTTTTAGAGAACCAATGATAAAGAGGGTCACCATTGACTGCATGGGATTTTCTCAGAGTCTTCTTCAAGGTAACCAATTACTACTTGCTGTTTTTGTCTTCTACCGGGAAACAGATCATGATTACGTGCTGTTGCTTACATGTCTTCTCCTAGGCAACCACTAGTGGCATTATATTTTATCCATGTGTTTGGTTGGGTAACCAATGATGGCATTTTGTTCTTTCTGCTAGGGAACTCATAATGACACAATGATTTTTCTATTTCTTTATATGGGAACTGATGACATGGTGCATTCTACATGTCTTCATTTCATGACCGGTGCTGATGACTGGTTTTCATCACTGATGACTGGTTTTCATCAATGACTCCTCCTTGGCAACTGATGATGAGCTTTGTCCTTATTATCTGCTTCAGAACAAATGATTACATGGTGTGTTCTCATTGCCTTCCTCTGGGGGAGTTTTCACCATGTCTTCAGTTGGAAAATCAATAACAAGGTGTGCTTTTGCTGGATAACTAATTGTACCATATGCATATATTCTGCTGGGAAATTAGGGATGACATGGCATTTCCTCCATGTTTTCTTTTGACATTTTTTCTCCAAGCCTTCTGCTGTGGAAGTGATGAAGACATGAGGCTTTCTCAATGTCTTAATTTGTTCATTTGAGGAACTGATGATGACACAGTGTTTTTTTTTTTCATGCCTTCATCTAAAGATGGCATTGTGATATTTTCATTTCATTAGCTGGGCAACAGATGATGACATGTTGTTTTCTATAATGCCTCTTCTGTGAAGAGGCTGACGACGCATTTTCATCATGTCTCTCTCAAGAAGTAATGATGCCAAGATGTTTTCTTCATGTCTTTATTTTGGAAACCAAAGATTATGTGTTTTCTTCATGTCATTGACTGAGGAAAACATGATAATAATTATGCTTGAGAATGCATGATTAAGGGTTTTCTTTTGGGGAGCAGATTATTATTATCCTTTATTTATGACACACCAACATATTCTGTATCACTATACAAGACAAAAAATGTCTTAACACATTGAAAAATAATGGAGGGAGCTCTGTCTTTAAGCTGAAACCAAACATGCTGCCTATTTCCAATGAACCTTACAAGACTGAACTTGCAAACTTACACTCTAAAGGATTTAACAAAATATTTTCTCTATGTAATTCACCGGGGAACTGATTTAAATGGGTTAAGGAATGTATGAATGCCTGATATACGCATAAGGCTATCATTACCATGAGGCTTAATTAAACCAAGGTAGAATCTGCCGTCAAATCTAGGTTGAATTACTTTGTTATTAAGACGTGGATTATTCTGTTTCTTCTGCTGTGGAACTGATAATAACTTGGTCATTTCTTTGTGTCTTCATCTGAAAATAAAAGGGGTATTTGATGACATATCTACATCTTTTACTGGGAACTGCTGTTCTGTCTTCTGAGGATTTGTCTTTATTTTATAGGAAGAGGGAAATGGATGATGAGCCAGTCTTTGCTCAAAGAATGATGACCTGGAGCTAATTGGTTTGCTGAATATACAATGATAACATGCGTTCTGTCCATGACTCCTGCTGTCTGTTTTGCACTGGGTAATAAAAGATGACTTGATATTTATTCAATGTTTCTGTTGGGCAACTGAGGATGTGATTGTGATTTCTAAATTTCTTTGTGTAGGGAATTGATGAAGACATGCTTTTTTCTCCGGGCCTTCATCTTTAGAAGATGATGAAACAATGTTATCTACATATCCTTGTAAGGGTAACTGATGAGGGAATGTTCTTCGTGTCTTCCTCTGCGGAATTGATCATGACATGCTTTTTCAGGGGGTTCATCTATGATGTGTTATCTCTTTGTCTGTGGAACTCATGGTAAAGTGGTTTGTTCTTTGTATCAGTGTCTAGGGAAGTGGTAATGACTTAATGTTCTCCCCATGTATTGTGCTAAGCATCTAATGACAAGAGGTGTTCTCTCCATGTCTTCATCTGGACAGTTGATGATAACATCTTGGTTTCTCCATGTATTCCGCTGTGGAAATGATGATATTTTTCCTGTATTCTACTTCAGAACTTTGGCTAAAATGCTGTTTTTTTTCTTCTTTGGAACCAATGAGAAAATGATGTTAAATTCACATCTTTCTCTCTGTAATTAGGCATGACATGGACCTTTCTCTATAGTTTTTGCTAGTTGATTGATAATGAAATTGTGTTTTCTGCATTTTGTTCTCTGGTAAACTGAAATTAAATGTTTTTTCCATGTCTTCTGTTGGGAATGATGTTTAGGCTTGTTTTCATTTCAGTTTTCTTAAGTTAAGAATTTAAGCTGCAGAATTAAATGAGCCTCTGTAATGACTAAACATATGTTTAACCACAAGGTTAAATGGCTATTTTGTTTTTGAGGTTTTCTTAAGTTGGGATTTGAGGCTGTAGGGTTAAATTAACCCCACAAGAGTGCCTGATCTTCATGATTTCAGATTTGTTTTTGGAGGTGGGAGATGAAGCTGCAAGGTTATATAGATCCTGAGAAGTAGCTGCTTTTCTTTTCGTGAGGGTATCTGAAGTTGGGAGTCTAAGCTGCAGGAATAAATGACTATTTTTTTAAGGTTTTCGGAAGTTGGGAATTCAGGCTGTAGGATTAAATGGAATCCCAAAAATAGGCCGCTCTTCATGTTTTGGGAGGCAAGCTGCGAGGTTATATGGAGCATGAGGAATAGCTGATATTCTTTTGCTGAGGTTATCTAAAGTTTGGAAGTCAAGCCGCAGGGTTAAATGGATTCTCACCAATCTTCTTGAAGTCTTCTAAAGTTTGGAGTCCAAGTTTAAGGGGTTAAATGGAGTGTAAGGAATAGCTGATCTTTTTTACAGGTTTTTGGAAGTTGGGAGTCCAGGCTGTAAAGTTAAATGGAGCCTTCGGAATGACTGGATATATGTCCTTGAACTTTTCTGAGGTTGGGAGTTCAAGCTGGAGGGTTAATGGAGACAGTAGAATGGCTGATCTTCATATCTTGGGTTTTTCTGAAGGAATAATTGGAGTCTTATGAATAGTTGACTTTTTTTCTCTTAGGTTTTCCTGCAGATGGGAGTCTACCCATGGGGTTTACTGGAGCCTCAACAACTGCTTCTTTTTTGTTTGGGTTTCTAAAGTCCAACCACAGGGTCAAATGGCTATTTTTACTCCCTTTTTAAAGTTTTCATAATTTGGAAGTGCAGGCTGTAGGATTAAATGAAGGAATGGCTGATTTTCTTTTATCAAGTCTTCTGAAGGTTGGGAGTCCTCGTTGAAGGCATTAAATGGAGTCTTGCTGGCCTTTTTTTCTTTCAGTTTTCTTAAGTTAAGAATTTAAGCTGCGGAATTAAATGAGCCTCTGTAATGACTAAACATATGTTTAACCACAAGGTTAAATGGCTATTTTGTTTTTGAGGTTTTCTTAAGTTGGGATTTGAGGCTGTAGGGTTAAATTAACCCACAAGAGTGGCTGATCTTCATGATTTCAGATTTGTTTTTGGAGGTGGGAGATGAAGCTGCAAGGTTATATAGAGCCTGAGAAATAGCTGCTTTTCTTTTCATGAGGGTATCTGAAGTTGGGAGTCTAAGCTGCAGGAATAAATGACTATTTTTTTAAGGTTTTCGGAAGTTGGGAATTCAGGCTGTAGGATTAAATGGAATCCCAAAAATAGGCGCTGTTCATATTTTGGGAGGCAAGCTGCAATGTTATATGGGGCATGAGGAATAGCTGATATTCTTTTGCTGAGGTTATCTAAAGTTTGGAAGTCAAGCCGCAGGGTTAAATGGATTCTCACCAATCTTCTTGAAGTCTTCTAAAGTTTGGAGTCCAAGTTTAAGGGGTTAAATGGAGTGTAAGGAATAGCTGATCTTTTTTACAGGTTTTTGGAAGTTGGGAGTCCAGGCTGGAGGGTTAATGGAGACAGTAGAATGGCTGATCTTCCTATCTTGGGTTTTTCTGAAGGAATTATTGGAGTCTTAGGAATAGTTGACTTTTCTTCTCTTAGGTTTTCCTGCAGATGGGAGTCTACCCATGGGGTTAACTGGAGCCTCAACAACTGCTTCTTTTTTGTTTGGGTTTCTAAAGTCCAACAACGGGGTTAAATGGCTATTTTAACTCCCTTTTTAAAGTTTTCATAATGTGGAAGTGCAGGTTGTAGGATTAAATGAAGTAATGGCTGATTTTCTTTCATCAAGTCTTCTGAAGTTGGGAGTCCATGTTGAAGGCATTAAATGGAGTCTTGCTGGCCTTTTTTCCTTTCAGTTTTCTTAAGTTAAGAATTTAAGCTGCAGAATTAAATGAGCCTCTGTAATGACTAAACATATGTTTAACCACAAGGTTAAATGGCTATTTTGTTTTTGAGGTTTTCGTAAGTTGGGATTTGAGGCTGTATGGTTAAATTAACCCAAAAGAGTGCCTGATCTTCATGATTTCAGATTTGTTTTTGGAGGTGGGAGATGAAGCTGCAAGGTTATATAGAGCCTGAGAAATAGCTGCTTTTCTTTTTGTGAGGGTATCTGAAGTTGGGAGTCTAAGCTGCAAGAATAAATGACTCTTTTTTTAAGGTTTTTGGAAGTTGGGAGTCCAGGCTGTAGGATTAAATGAAACCCCAAAAATGGCCACTCTTCATGTTTGGGAGGCAAGCTGCAAGGTTATATGGAGCATGAGGAATAGCTTATATTCTTTTGCTGAGGGTATCTAAAGTTTGGAGTCCAAGCCACAGGGTTAAATGGATTCTCACCAATCTTCTTGAAGTCTTCTAAAGTTTGGAGTCCAAGTTTAAGGGGTTAAATGGAGTGTAAGGAATAGCTGATCTTTTTTAGAGGTTTTTGGAAGTTGGGAGTCCAGGCTGTAAAGTTAAATGGAGCATTCGGAATGACTGGATATATGTCCTTGAAATTTTCTGAGGTTGGGAGTCCAAGCTGGAGGGTTAATGGAGACAGTAGAATGGCTAATCTTCATATCTTGGGTTTTTCTGAAGTATTTATTGGAGCCTTCAGAATGACTGGACGTATGTTCTTGAACTTTTCTGAGGTTGGGAGTCCAAGCTGGAGGGTTAATGGAGACAGTAGAATGGCTTATCTTCATATCTTGTGTTTTTCTGAAGGATTTAATGGAGCCTTCAGAATGACTGGACATATGTTCTTGAACTTTTCTGAGGTTGGGAGTCCAAGCTGGAGGGTTAATAGAGATTCAGCAACTGTTGGTCTTTTTTTGTTGTTGAGGATTTCTAAAGTCCAACTGCAGGGTTAAATTGCTTCCTTTGTTTGCAATTGTCTGAATTGGGAGTCCAATTTGTAGGGTTAAATGAAGCCCTGTGAATGGCTGATCTTCTTGAAGTCTTCTAAAGTTTGGAGTCCAAGTTTAAGGGGTTAAATGGAGTGTAAGGAATAGCTGATCTTTTTTAGAGTTTTTTGGAAGTTGGGAGTCCAGGCTGTAAAGTTAAATGGAGCCTTCGGAATGACTGGATATATGTCCTTGAACTTTTCTGAGGTTGGGAGTCCAAGCTGGAGGGTTAATGGAGACAGTAGAATGGCTGATCTTCATATCTTGGGTTTTTCTGAAGGAATTATTGGAGTCTTAGGAATAGTTGACTTTTCTTCTCTTAGGTTTTCCTGCAGATGGGAGTCTACCCATGGGGTTAACTGGAGCCTCAACAACTGCTTCTTTTTTGTTTGGGTTTCTAAAGTCCAACAACGGGGTTTAATGGCTATTTTAACTCCCTTTTTAAAGTTTTCATAATTTGGAAGTGCAGGTTGTAGGATTAAATGAAGTAATGGCTGATTTTCTTTCATCAAGTCTTCTGAAGTTGGGAGTCCATGTTGAAGGCATTAAATGGAGTCTTGCTGGCCTTTTTTTCTTTCAGTTTTCTTAAGTTAAGAATTTAAGCTGCAGAATTAAATGAGCCTCTGTAATGACTAAACATATGTTTAACCACAAGGTTAAATGGCTATTTTGTTTTTGAGGTTTTCGTAAGTTGGGATTTGAGGCTGTATGGTTAAATTAACCCAAAAGAGTGCCTGATCTTCATGATTTCAGATTTGTTTTTGGAGGTGGGAGATGAAGCTGCAAGGTTATATAGAGCCTGAGAAATAGCTGCTTTTCTTTTTGTGAGGGTATCTGAAGTTGGGAGTCTAAGCTGCAAGAATAAATGACACTTTTTTTAAGGTTTTTGGAAGTTGGGAGTCCAGGCTGTAGGATTAAATGAAACCCCAAAAATGGCCGCTCTTCATGTTTGGGAGGCAAGCTGCAAGGTTATATGGAGCATGAGGAATAGCTTATATTCTTTTGCTGAGGGTATCTAAAGTTTGGAGTCCAAGCCACAGGGTTAAATGGATTCTCACCAATCTTCTTGAAGTCTTCTAAAGTTTGGAGTCCAAGTTTAAGGGGTTAAATGGAGTGTAAGGAATAGCTAAACTTTTTTAGAGGTTTTTGGAAGTTGGGAGTCCAGGCTGTAAAGTTAAATGGAGCATTCGGAATGACTGGATATATGTCCTTGAAATTTTCTGATGTTGGGAGTCCAAGCTGGAGGGTTAATGGAGACAGTAGAATGGCTGATCTTCATATCTTGTGTTTTTCTGAAGGATTTAATGGAGCCTTCAGAATGACTGGACATATGTTCTTGAACTTTTCTGAGGTTGGGAGTCCAAGCTGGAATGTTAATAGAGATTCAGCAACTGTTGGTCTTTTTTTGTTGTTGATGATTTCTAAAGTCCAGCTGCAGGGTTAAATTGCTTCCTTTGTTTGCAATTGTCTGAATTGGGAGTCCAATTTGTAGGGTTAAATGAAGCCCTGTGAATGGCTGATCTTCTTGAAGTCTTCTAAAGTTTGGAGTCCAAGTTTAAGGGGTTAAATGGAGTGTAAGGAATAGCTGATCTTTTTTAGAGGTTTTTGGAAGTTGGGAGTCCAGGCTGTAAAGTTAAATGGAGCATTCGGAATGACTGGATATATGTCCTTGAAATTTTCTGAGGTTGGGAGTCCAAGCTGGAGGGTTAATGGAGACAGTAGAATGGCTAATCTTCATATCTTGGGTTTTTCTGAAGTATTTATTGGAGCCTTCAGAATGACTGGACGTATGTTCTTGAACTTTTCTGAGGTTGGGAGTCCAAGCTGGAGGGTTAATGGAGACAGTAGAATGGCTTATCTTCATATCTTGTGTTTTTCTGAAGGATTTAATGGAGCCTTCAGAATGACTGGACATATGTTCTTGAACTTTTCTGAGGTTGGGAGTCCAAGCTGGAGGGTTAATAGAGATTCAGCAACTGTTGGTCTTTTTTTGTTGTTGAGGATTTCTAAAGTCCAACTGCAGGGTTAAATTGCTTCCTTTGTTTGCAATTGTCTGAATTGGGAGTCCAATTTGTAGGGTTAAATGAAGCCCTGTGAATGGCTGATCTTCTTGAAGTCTTCTAAAGTTTGGAGTCCAAGTTTAAGGGGTTAAATGGAGTGTAAGGAATAGCTGATCTTTTTTAGAGTTTTTTGGAAGTTGGGAGTCCAGGCTGTAAAGTTAAATGGAGCCTTCGGAATGACTGGATATATGTCCTTGAACTTTTCTGAGGTTGGGAGTCCAAGCTGGAGGGTTAATGGAGACAGTAGAATGGCTGATCTTCATATCTTGGGTTTTTCTGAAGGAATTATTGGAGTCTTAGGAATAGTTGACTTTTCTTCTCTTAGGTTTTCCTGCAGATGGGAGTCTACCCATGGGGTTAACTGGAGCCTCAACAACTGCTTCTTTTTTGTTTGGGTTTCTAAAGTCCAACAACGGGGTTTAATGGCTATTTTAACTCCCTTTTTAAAGTTTTCATAATTTGGAAGTGCAGGTTGTAGGATTAAATGAAGTAATGGCTGATTTTTTTTTATCAAGTCTTCTGAAGTTGGGAGTCCATGTTGAAGGCATTAAATGGAGTCTTGCTGGCCTTTTTTTCTTTCAGTTTTCTTAAGTTAAGAATTTAAGCTGCAGAATTAAATGAGCCTCTGTAATGACTAAACATATGTTTAACCACAAGGTTAAATGGCTATTTTGTTTTTGAGGTTTTCGTAAGTTGGGATTTGAGGCTGTATGGTTAAATTAACCCAAAAGAGTGCCTGATCTTCATGATTTCAGATTTGTTTTTGGAGGTGGGAGATGAAGCTGCAAGGTTATATAGAGCCTGAGAAATAGCTGCTTTTCTTTTTGTGAGGGTATCTGAAGTTGGGAGTCTAAGCTGCAAGAATAAATGACACTTTTTTTAAGGTTTTTGGAAGTTGGGAGTCCAGGCTGTAGGATTAAATGAAACCCCAAAAATGGCCGCTCTTCATGTTTGGGAGGCAAGCTGCAAGGTTATATGGAGCATGAGGAATAGCTTATATTCTTTTGCTGAGGGTATCTAAAGTTTGGAGTCCAAGCCACAGGGTTAAATGGATTCTCACCAATCTTCTTGAAGTCTTCTAAAGTTTGGAGTCCAAGTTTAAGGGGTTAAATGGAGTGTAAGGAATAGCTAAACTTTTTTAGAGGTTTTTGGAAGTTGGGAGTCCAGGCTGTAAAGTTAAATGGAGCATTCGGAATGACTGGATATATGTCCTTGAAATTTTCTGATGTTGGGAGTCCAAGCTGGAGGGTTAATGGAGACAGTAGAATGGCTGATCTTCATATCTTGTGTTTTTCTGAAGGATTTAATGGAGCCTTCAGAATGACTGGACATATGTTCTTGAACTTTTCTGAGGTTGGGAGTCCAAGCTGGAATGTTAATAGAGATTCAGCAACTGTTGGTCTTTTTTTGTTGTTGATGATTTCTAAAGTCCAACTGCAGGGTTAAATTGCTTCCTTTGTTTGCAATTGTCTGAATTGGGAGTCCAATTTGTAGGGTTAAATGAAGCCCTGTGAATGGCTGATCTTCTTGAAGTCTTCTAAAGTTTGGAGTCCAAGTTTAAGGGGTTAAATGGAGTGTAAGGAATAGCTGATCTTTTTTAGAGTTTTTTGGAAGTTGGGAGTCCAGGCTGTAAAGTTAAATGGAGCCTTCGGAATGACTGGATATATGTCCTTGAACTTTTCTGAGGTTGGGAGTCCAAGCTGGAGGGTTAACGGAGACAGTAGAATGGCTGATCTTCATATCTTGGGTTTTTCTGAAGGAATAATTGGAGTCTTATGAATAGTTGACTTTTTTTCTCTTAGGTTTTCCTGCAGATGGGAGTCTACCCATGGGGTTTACTGGAGCCTCAACAACTACTTCTTTTTTGTTTGGGTTTCTAAAGTCCAAACACAGCGTTAAATGGCTATTTTTACTCCCTTTTTAAAGTGTTCCTAATTTGGAAGTGCAGGCTGTAGGATTAAATGAAGGAATGGCTGATTTTTTTTTTATTAAGTCTTCTGAGGTTGGGAGTCCTCGTTGAAGGCATTAAATGGAGTCTTGCTGGCCTTTTTTTCTTTCAGTTTTCTTAAGTTAAGAATTTAAGCTGCAGAATTAAATGAGCCTCTGTAATGACTAAACATATGTTTAACCACAAGGTTAAATGGCTATTTTGTTTTTGAGGTTTTCGTAAGTTGGGATTTGAGGCTGTATGGTTAAATTAACCCAAAAGAGTGCCTGATCTTCATGATTTCAGATTTGTTTTTGGAGGTGGGAGATGAAGCTGCAAGGTTATATAGAGCCTGAGAAATAGCTGCTTTTCTTTTTGTGAGGGTATCTGAAGTTGGGAGTCTAAGCTGCAAGAATAAATGACACTTTTTTTAAGGTTTTTGGAAGTTGGGAGTCCAGGCTGTAGGATTAAATGAAACCCCAAAAATGGCCGCTCTTCATGTTTGGGAGGCAAGCTGCAAGGTTATATGGAGCATGAGGAATAGCTTATATTATTTTGCTGAGGGTATCTAAAGTTTGGAGTCCAAGCCACAGGGTTAAATGGATTCTCACCAATCTTCTTGAAGTCTTCTAAAGTTTGGAGTCCAAGTTTAAGGGGTTAAATGGAGTGTAAGGAATAGCTAAACTTTTTTAGAGGTTTTTGGAAGTTGGGAGTCCAGGCTGTAAAGTTAAATGGAGCATTCGGAATGACTGGATATATGTCCTTGAAATTTTCTGAGGTTGGGAGTCCAAGCTGGAGGGTTAATGGAGACAGTAGAATGGCTGATCTTCATATCTTGTGTTTTTCTGAAGGATTTAATGGAGCCTTCAGAATGACTGGACATATGTTCTTGAACTTTTCTGAGGTTGGGAGTCCAAGCTGGAGGGTTAATAGAGATTCAGCAACTGTTGGTCTTTTTTTGTTGTTGAGGATTTCTAAAGTCCAGCTGCAGGGTTAAATTGCTTCCTTTGTTTGCAATTGTCTGAATTGGGAGTCCAATTTGTAGGGTTAAATGAAGCCCTGTGAATGGCTGATCTTCTTGAAGTCTTCTAAAGTTTGGAGTCCAAGTTTAAGTGGTTAAATGGAGTGTAAGGAATAGCTGATCTTTTTTACAGGTTTTTGGAAGTTGGGAGTCCAGGCTGTAAAGTTAAATGGAGCCTTCGGAATGACTGGATATATGTCCTTGAACTTTTCTGAGGTTGGGAGTCCAAGCTGGAGGGTTAATGGAGACAGTAGAATGGCTGATCTTCATATCTTGGGTTTTTCTGAAGGAATAATTGGAGTCTTATGAATAGTTGACTTTTTTTCTCTTAGGTTTTCCTGCAGATGGGAGTCTACCCATGGGGTTTACTGGAGCCTCAACAACTACTTCTTTTTTGTTTGGGTTTCTAAAGTCCAACCACAGCGTTAAATGGCTATTTTAACTCCCTTTTTAAAGTGTTCCTAATTTGGAAGTGCAGGCTGTAGGATTAAATGAAGGAATGGCTGATTTTTTTTTATCAAGTCTTCTGAGGTTGGGAGTCCTCGTTGAAGGCATTAAATGGAGTCTTGCTGGCCTTTTTTTCTTTCAGTTTTCTTAAGTTAAGAATTTAAGCTGCAGAATTAAATGAGCCTCTGTAATGACTAAACATATGTTTAACCACAAGGTTAAATTGCTATTTTGTTTTTGAGGTTTTCTTAAGTTGGGATTTGAGGCTGTAGGGTTAAATTAACCCAAAAGAGTGGCTGATCTTCATGATTTCAGATTTGTTTTTGGAGGTGGGAGATGAAGCTGCAAGGTTATATAGAGCCTGAGAAATAGCTGCTTTTCTTTTCATGAGGGTATCTGAAGTTGGGAATCTAAGCTGCAGGAATAAATGACTATTTTTTTAAGGTTTTCGGAATTTGGGAGTCCAAGCTGTAGGATTAAATGGAATCCCAAAAATGGCCGCTCATGTTTTGGGAGGCAAGCTGCAAGGTTATATGGAGCATGAGGAATAGCTGATATTCTTTTGCTGAGGTTATCTAAAGTTTTGAGGTTAAGCTGTAGGGCTAAATGGATTCTCAGCAATAGCTGATCTTCTTTTCTGGGGTTTTCTTGAATTGGAAACCCAAGGTGCAGATTTAAATAGAGTCTCGACTGTGTATGGTCTTTTTTATTGAAGTTTGGAAAACATGCCACAGAGTTAAATAAAGTCTTTGGGATGACATCAGTTTTTTAAGGTTTTGTCTTCAGAAGTTGGATGTTCAAGCTGCAGGGTGAAAAAGAGCCCCAGGAATGACTGAACTTCTTTTCTTGAGGTTCTAACATTCTAAAGTTGGGAGTACCACTGTAAGGTTAATGGGAGCCTCATAGATAGCTAAACAGCTAATTTTAGAGTTTTTTGAAGATGGGAGTCCAAGATCAACAGGTAAATTGATACTCATGAATGACTAATCTTTTTTTCAAGTCTTCTGAAGTTGGAAAACCAAGCTGTGTGGCTAAATGGAACCTCTGTAGTGGCTCTATTTAAGGTTATCTGAAATTAGGAGTCCAGCTACAGAGTTAAATAGAGGTTCAGCATTAACAGTCTTTTTTTCTTGGGGTTTTATGAAGTTGGGAGTCACTGTGTAGGGTTAAAGGGAATCTCAGAAATGGTTAAAAATATATTCTAGCATTTTTTTAAAACATTTTTGAAGTAGGGAGTTCAAGCTGCAGGAGCCAGCCGGAATAGCTAAACATATGTTCTTGGAGTTTTCGTAAGTTGGGAACTCAAGCTGCAGGGTTAAATGGAGACTTAGGAATGGCTGATCTTCATATCGGGGTGTTCTAAAGTTGGGGGTCCAACTTGCAGGAATAATCGGAGCCTTAGGTTAAAGGGAGCCTCAGGAATGGCTAATATTTATTCTTAGAGGTTTTCGAAGTTTGGAGTTAACGTTCAAATGCTAAATTGATAATTGATTATTGATAATAATCTGCAGGGCTAAATGGAGTGTCAATTTGAGGTTATTTGAAATTAGGAGTTGAGCTTCAGAGTTAACTGGAGGTTCAGCAATAACAGGTCTTCTTTACTTGGGGCTTTATGAAGTTGGGGGTTACTTTGTAGAGGTAAAGGGAATCTCAGGGATGACTAAAAATATATTATTGGGATTTTCTGAAGGTTGGAATTTCAAGCTCAATAGTTAAATTTATCCTTTAGATTGGCTGAACTTTATAAAAAGTCTTCTGAAGCTGAGAGTCCAAGTTCAATGGGTTACGTGGAGTCTCAGTAATGACTGATCTGTTTTAGAGGTTATCTGAAGTTGAGAGTGAAGAGTGAAAGGTTAAATTGAGCTTCAGGAATAGCTGGTCTTTTTTTTTTTTTAAGTAGGGAGTTTAAGTTGCAGGTTTAAATGGAGACTTAGGAATAGCTGATTTTCTTTTCTTAGGTGCTCGTGAAGATGGGAGACTAACCACAGGGTCAACAGGAGCTTCAACAACTACTGATCTTCTTTTTTTGTTGGGGCTTTCTGAAGTGCACCCACAATTTTAAATTGCTATTTTCTTTTCCTTTTTTGAGTTTTTTTTTTTTAAGTTGGAAGTCCAGTCTGTAGGAGTTAGTCTCCATCCCTCTCTATCCTTCTCCCTCTCTTCCCTTTTTCTATCTCTTCATCTCTGTCCCTCTCCATCTCTCTTTCTCTCTCCGCCTCGGCCCGCCCCCTCCCTCTTTCCTCCTCCGGACTTCCTAGGTCCCCTGCGGCTCCTTATGGCTCAATGTGGCCCTCCACAGGCCCCAGGGGCCCCCTGCAGACCCTGTGGCCCACAGGGACCCTGCGGACCTCCCGTGGGTCACCTGCAGCCCCTTATGGCTCACTGTGCCCCCTTCAGGCCCTTTGGCCCCATGTCCCCTGTGGCCCCACCTGTGCCCCCCGCGGCCTTCTCTTGTGGCCCTGAGGATACTCTGTATCTCCTATAGGCCCTCTGTCCCCTGAGGAACCTCCTGTGGGGCCCCTGTGTCCTCTTACTGGCCACTGTGACCCCTCACAGACTATAGGGGCCCCTCTGTGCCCTTTGCCAGCCCAGTGACCCGCACGGCCCATTATAGCCGCCGCAGGTCTCCCATGGGTCCCCTGCAGCCTATTATGGCCAACTGTGGCCCCCCACATTGCCCAGGGGTCCCCTGTGGTCCCCGTTGCCCTCCTTTGCTCTCCACTGCCTTCCTGTTGCCCCTGAGGGTCCTCTGTGGTCTTGAGGATCCTCTGTGGCTCCCGCAGGTCCCCCAGGCCACTGTGACCCCTTACAGACTCCATGAGCCCTGCTGTGCCACTGGCTGACCCAGTAACCCACCCCACGGCCTCTATGGCCCCTACAGACCTCCCATGCATCCCTTGCATCCCTTAAGGCTCACTGTAGCCCCGCACAGGCCCCAGGGGCCACAATCAGGCCCTGTGGTCCCCACAGCTCCGTATGGCGCTGGCGGACTTCCTCGGTCCCCTGCAGCCCCTTATGTCTCACTGTGGCCTTCCACAGGCCCCAGGGGCCCCCTGCAGACCCTGTGGCCCCCACGTACCCTGGGGACCTCCCGTGGGTCACCTGCAGCCTCTTATGGCCTACTGGGGACCCTCGCTGTGCCCCCTTAAGTCATTTTGGCCTCCATGTCCCCTGTGGCCCGCCTGTGCCCCCCGCGGCCTTCCCGTGTGGCCCTATGGATCCTATATATCTCCCGTAGGCCCTGTGTCCCCTGAGGAACCTCTCATGGGGCCCCTGTTTCCTTTTACAGGCCACTGTGACCCCTCACAGACTCTAGGGGCCCCTCTGTGCCTTTTGCCAGCCCAGAGACTGGCACGGCCCATTTCAGCCACCGCAGACCTCCCATGGGTCCCCTGCAGCCTATTATGGCCAACTGTGGCCCCCCACATTGCCCAGGGGTCCCCTGTGGCCCCCGTTGCCCTCCACTGCCTTCCTGTTGCCCCTGAGGGTCCTCTGTTATCTCGAGGATCCTCTGTGGCTCCCGCAGGTCCCCCAGGCCACTGTGACCCCTTACAGACTCCATGAGCCCTGCTGTGCCACTGGCTGGCCCAGTGACCCCCCCACGGCCCCTATGGCCCCCACAGACCTCCCATGCATCCCCTAAGGCTCACTGTAGCCCCCCACAGGCCCTAGGGGCCACAATCAGGCCCTGTGGTCCCCACGGCACCTTATGGCCCCTGCGGACTTCCTCGGTCCCTTGCAGCCCCTTATGGCTCAATGTGGCCCTCCACAGGCCCCAGGGGATTCCTGCAGACCCTGTGGCCCCCAGGGACCTCCCGTGGGTCACATGCAGCCCCTTATGGCACACTGGGGACCCTCACTGTAGCCCCTTAAGGCATTTTGGCCCCCATGTCCCCTGTGGCCCCCTGTGCCCCTCGCAGCATTCCCGTGTGGCCCTGCGGATCCTCTGAATCTCCCGTAGGCCCTGTGTCCCCTGAGGAACCTCCCGTGGGGCCCCTGTGTCCTCTTACAGGCCACTGTGACCCCTCACAGACTCTAGGGGTCCCTCTGTGCCCTTTGCGGGCCCAGTGACCCCTTCATGGGCCCTTATAGTCCCCAGCAGACTTCCCCTGGTCTCCAGTAGCCTATAATGGCCCACTGTGGCCCCCCACTTTGCCCAGGGGTCCCCTGTGGCCCCCGTTGCCCTCCAATGCCTTCCTGTTGCCCCTGAGTGTCCTCTGTGGTCTCGAGGATCCTCTGTGGCTCCCGCAGGTCCCCTAGGCCACTGTGACCCCTCACATACTCCATGAGCCCTACTGTGCCACTGGCTGGCCCAGTGACCCCCCCACGGCCCCTATGGCCCCCACAGACGTCCCATGCATCCCTTAAGGCTCACTGTAGCCCCCCACAGGGCCCAGGGGCCACAATAAGGCCCTGTGGTCCCCACGGCACCTTATGGCCCCTGCGGACTTCCTCGGTCCCCTGCAGTCCCTTATGGCTCACTGTTGTCCTCCACCGGCCCCAGGGGCCCTGCAGACTGCAGCCCCCAAGGACCTGCCGTGGGTCACCTGCAGCCCCTTATGCCCACTGGGGACCCTCACTGTGCCCCCTTCAGGCCCTTTGGCCCCCATTTCCCCTGTGGTCCCCCTGCGCCCCCCGCAGCCTGCCCGTGTTGCCCTGCGGATCCTCTGCATCTCCCGTAGGCCCTGTGTCTCCTGAGGAACCTCCCGTGGGGCCCCTGTGTCTTCTTACAGGCCACTGTGACCCCTCACAGACTCTAGGGGCCCCTCTGTGCCCTTTGCCAGCCCAGTGATCCGCATGGCCCATTATAGCCCCCGCAGACCTCCCATGGGTCCCCTGCAGCCTCATATAGCCAACTGTGGCCCCCAACATTGCCCAGAGATCCCCTGTGGCCCTCCTTTGCTCTCCACTGCCTTCCTGTTGCCCCTGAGGGTCCTCTGTGGTCTCGAGGATCCACTGTGGCTCCCGCAGCTCCCCCAGGCCACTGTGACCCCTCACAGACTCCATGAGCCCTGCTGTGCCACTGGCTGGCCCAGTGACCCCCCTCACGGCCCCTATGGCCCCCACAGACCTCCCATGCATCCCTTAAGGCTCACTGTAGCCCCCCACAGGCCCCAGGGGTCTCAATCAGGCCCTGTGGTCCCCACGGCACCTTATGGCTCTGCGGACTTCCTAGGTCCCCTTATGGCTCAATGTGGCCCTCCACAGGCCCCAGGGGCCCCCTGCAGCCCCCAAGGACCTGCCGTGGGTCACCTGCAGCCCCTTATGCCCACTGGGGACCCTCACTGTGCCCCCTTCAGGCCCTTTGGCCCCCATTTCCCCTGTGGTCCCCCTGCGCCCCCCGCAGCCTGCCCATGTTGCCCTGCGGATCCTCTGCATCTCCCGTAGGCCCTGTGTCTCCTGAGGAACCTCCCGTGGGGCCCCTGTGTCTTCTTACAGGCCACTGTGACCCCTCACAGACTCTAGGGGCCCCTCTGTGCCCTTTGCCAGCCCAGTGACCCGCACGGCCCATTATAGCCCCCGCAGACCTCCCATGGGTCCCCTGCAGCCTATTATGGCCAACTGTGGCCCCCCACATTGCCCAGGGGTCCCCTTTGGCCCCCGTTGCCCTCCTTGGCTCTCCACTGCCTTCCTGTTGGCCCTGAGGGTCCTCTGTGGTCTCGAGGATCCTCTGTAGCTCCCGCAGGTCCCCCAGGCCACTGTGACCCCTTACAGACTCCATGAGCCCTGCTGTGCCACTGGCTGGCACAGTGACCCCCCCCCCACGGCCCCTATGGCCCCCACAGACCTCCCATGCATCACTTGCAGCCCTTAAGGCTCACTGTAGCCCCTCACAGGCCCCAGGGGTCTCAATCAGGCCCTGTGGTCCCCACAGGCACCTTATGGCTCTGCGGACTTCCTAGGTCCCCTGCAGCCCCTTATGGCTCAATGTGGCCCTCCACAGGCCCCAGGGGCCCCCTGCAGCCCCCAAGGACCTGCCGTGGGTCACCTGCAGCCCCTTATGCCCACTGGGGACCCTCACTGTGCCCCCTTTAGGCCCTTTGGCCCCCATTTTCCCTGTGGTCCCCCTGCGCCCCCCGCAGCCTGCCCGTGTTGCCCTGCGGATCCTCTGCATCTCCCGTAGGCCCTGTGTCTCCTGAGGAACCTCCGTGGGGCCCCTGTGTCTTCTTACAGGCCACTGTGACCCCTCACAGACTCTAGGGGCCCCTCTGTGCCCTTTGCCAGCCCAGTGATCCGCATCGGCCCATTATAGCCCCGCAGACCTCCCATGGGTCCCCTGCAGCCTATTATGGCCAACTGTGGCCCCCCACATTGCCCAGAGATCCCCTGTGGCCCCCCTCTGTGCCCTTTGCCAGCCCAGTGACCCGCATGGCCCATTATAGCCCCCGCAGACCTCCCATGGGTCCCCTGCAGCCTATTATGGCCAACTGTGGCCCCCCACATTGCCCAGGGGTCCCCTTTGGCCCCCGTTGCCCTCCTTGGCTCTCCACTGCCTTCCTGTTGGCCCTGAGGGTCCTCTGTGGTCTCGAGGATCCTCTGTAGCTCCCGCAGGTCCCCCAGGCCACTGTGACCCCTTACAGACTCCATGAGCCCTGCTGTGCCACTGGCTGGCACAGTGACCCCCCCCCCACGGCCCCTATGGCCCCCACAGACCTCCCATGCATCACTTGCAGCCCTTAAGGCTCACTGTAGCCCCCCACAGGCCCCAGGGGTCTCAATCAGGCCCTGTGGTCCCCACGGCACCGTATGGCTCTGCGGACTTCCTAGGTCCCCTGCAGCCCCTTATGGCTCAATGTGGCCCTCCACAGGCCCCAGGGGCCCCCTGCAGCCCCCAAGGACCTGCCGTGGGTCACCTGCAGCCCCTTATGCCCACTGGGGACCCTCACTGTGCCCCCTTTAGGCCCTTTGGCCCCCATTTCCCTGTGGTCCCCCTGCGCCCTCTGCAGCCTGCCCGTGTTGCCCTGCGGATCCTCTGCATCTCCCGTAGGCCCTGTGTCTCCTGAGGAACCTCCCGTGGGGCCCCTGTGTCTTCTTACAGGCCACTGTGACCCCTCACAGACTCTAGGGGCCCCTCTGTGCCCTTTGCCAGCCCAGTGATCCGCATGGCCCATTATAGCCCCGCAGACCTCCCATGGGTCCCCTGCAGCCTCATTATGGCCAACTGTGGCCCCCCACATTGCCCAGAGATCCCCTGTGGCCCCGTTGCCCTCCTTTGCTCTCCACTGCCTTTCTGTTGCCCCTGAGGGTCCTCTGTGGTCTCGAGGATCCACTGTGGCTCCCGCAGCTCCCCCAGGCCACTGTGACCCCTCACAGACTCCATGAGCCCTGCTGTGCCACTGGCTGGCCCAGTGACCCCCCTCACGGCCCCTATGGCCCCCACAGACCTCCCATGCATCCCTTAAGGCTCACTGTAGCCCCCCACAGGCCCCAGGGGTCTCAATCAGGCCCTGTGGTCCCCACGGCACCTTATGGCTCTGCGAACTTCCTAGGTCCCCTGCAGCCCCTTATGGCTCAATGTGGCCCTCCACAGGCCCCAGGGGCCCCCTGCAGCCCCCAAGGACCTGCCGTGGGTCACCTGCAGCCCCTTATGCCCACTGGGGACCCTCACTGTGCCCCCTTCAGGCCCTTTGGCCCCCATTTCCCCTGTGGTCCCCCTGCGCCCCCCGCAGCCTGCCCATGTTGCCCTGCGGATCCTCTGCATCTCCCGTAGGCCCTGTGTCTCCTGAGGAACCTCCCGTGGGGCCCCTGTGTCTTCTTACAGGCCACTGTGACCCCTCACAGACTCTAGGGGCCCCTCTGTGCCCTTTGCCAGCCCAGTGACCCGCACGGCCCATTATAGCCCCCGCAGACCTCCCATGGGTCCCCTGCAGCCTATTATGGCCAACTGTGGCCCCCCACATTGCCCAGGGGTCCCCTTTGGCCCCCGTTGCCCTCCTTGGCTCTCCACTGCCTTCCTGTTGGCCCTGAGGGTCCTCTGTGGTCTCGAGGATCCTCTGTAGCTCCCGCAGGTCCCCCAGGCCACTGTGACCCCTTACAGACTCCATGAGCCCTGCTGTGCCACTGGCTGGCACAGTGACCCCCCCCACGGCCCCTATGGCACCCACAGACCTCCCATGCATCACTTGCAGCCCTTAAGGCTCACTGTAGCCCCCCACAGGCCC
The DNA here is from genome assembly GCA_027410445.1 of Discoglossus pictus. Taxonomy (NCBI): domain Eukaryota; kingdom Metazoa; phylum Chordata; class Amphibia; order Anura; family Alytidae; genus Discoglossus; species Discoglossus pictus. The sequence continues at coordinate 5,928,708 of CM050171.1, read as the reverse complement.
CAGGGGTCTCAATCAGGCCCTGTGGTCCCCACGGCACCTTATGGCTCTGCGGACTTCCTAGGTCCCCTGCAGCCCCTTATGGCTCAATGTGGCCCTCCACAGGCCCCAGGGGCCCCCTGCAGCCCCCAAGGACCTGCCGTGGGTCACCTGCAGCCCCTTATGCCCACTGGGGACCCTCACTGTGCCCCCTTTCAGGCCCTTTGGCCCCCATTTCCCCTGTGGTCCACCTGCGCCCCCCACAGCCTGCCCTTGTTGCCCTGCGGATCCTCTGCATCTCTCGTAGGCCCTGTGTCTCCTGAGGAACCTCCCGTGGGGTCCGTGTCTTCTTACAGGCCACTGTGACCCCTCACAGACTCTAGGGGCCCCTCTGTGCCCTTTGCCAGCCCAGTGATCCGCATGGCCCATTATAGCCCCCGCAGACCTCCCATGGGTCCCCTGCAGCCTCATATAGCCAACTGTGGCCCCCAACATTGCCCAGAGATCCCCTGTGGCCCCCGTTGCCCTCCTTTGTTCTCCACTGCCTTCCTGTTGCCCCTGCGGGTCCTTTTTGTGGTCTCGAGGATCCACTGTGGCTCCCGCAGCTCCCCCAGGCCACTGTGACCCCTTACAGACTCCATGAGCCCTGCTGTGCCACTGGCTGGCACCGTGACCCCCCCACGGCCCCTATAGCCCCCACAGACCTCCCATGCATCCCTTAAGGCTCACTGTAGCTCCCCACAGGTCCCAGGGGTCTCAATCGGGCCCTGTGGTCCGCACGGCACCTTATGGCTCTGCCAACTTCCTAGGTCCCCTGCAGCCCCTTATGGCTCAATGTGGCCCTCCACAGGCCCCAGGGGCCCCCTGCAGCCCCCAAGGACCTGCCGTGGGTCACCTGGAGCCCCTTATGCCCACTGGGGACCCTCAGTGTGCCCCCTTCAGGCCCTTTGGCCCCCATTTCCCCTGTGGTCCCCCTGCGCCCCCCGCAGCCTGCCCATGTTGCCCTGCGGATCCTCTGCATCTCCCGTAGGCCCTGTGTCTCCTGAGGAACCTCCCGTGGGGCCCCTGTGTCTTCTTACAGGCCACTGTGACCCCTCACAGACTCTAGGGGCCCCTCTGTGCCCTTTTCCAGCCCAGTGACCCGCACGGCCCATTATAGCCCCCGCAGACCTCCCATGGGTCCCCTGAAGCCTATTATGGCCCACAACATTGCCCAGGGGTCCCCTGTGGCCACCATTGCCCTCCTTTGCTCTCCACTACCTTCCTTTTGCCCCTGAGTGTCCTCTGTGGTCTTGAGGATCCTCTGTGGCTCCTGCAGGTCCCCCAGGCCACTGTGACCCCTCACAGACTCCGGGGATCCCCCACTTTCCATACACTAACACCTATGGTGGCAGAGAGTTAATACAAGTTTTAAATCCACGAGTTTGAGGCCTAGGAGGGAATGCCATTTTTCACAGCCTACGCATTATTCCCCTAACAGGGAAGCCTCCTACTTCCATGACCCCTGCACACAATGATCTAGAAAGACCCTCAGAACCACTTATAACTTATGCAGCAGGACCGGAGGGTCTGTGAGAAGAGCTACTCTGAAAATTAAAGAGCACAGGCAAGTGCGCACGGGGAAGGCCTCACGGGCTGATCCAGATTATTGCGCCAGAAATCCAGGGACACATTTAGGAAGGTGACTAGAATCACTGGAACGGATGGTGTCCAAATACAAATTTATGCTGATCTTGCACCGAGTACCTTAAGTAAACGGAGGGACATGAGACCTGCCCTAGAGATGCTGGTGAAAAACAAGATCCCATAAAGATGGGGGTTCCTGTTCCTCCTTATGTTTCAAATTAACTGTCCCAGAGACACTCAAGATTGATATATACAGAGGTACGAGACAGGGCTGCCCGCTCTCCCCTCTACTTTTTGCAGTGGCTATGGAGCCTTGGGCTCAGTCGATTAGAGCAGATTCAGAAATCAAGGGGTCAAACATAGGACTTCACCGTTTCAAGATAAACCTGTTTGATTATGTCATGTGTACAATCTCAGATCCCGTGCATTCGATTCCCAAATTAATTCACTCCCTCAAAACATTTGGGGGATTTTCAGGGTTAACCATTAACATGGAAAAAACAGTAGCTTTAGCCATAGGCATTTTGGCTAGGGATATAGATTATATCCAGGAAACATATAAATTTACGTGGGCTAAACATAAAATACACTAATTTGAATATTACACCACACCTGGATAAGCTTTATCAAGCCAATTATTGTCCACTGTATAAATCTTTATATGAAGACTTGATCAAATGGTCCAGATACCATGTGTCGTGGCTGGGTGAGCATTAATTCCTTTTAAAATGAATATTCTCCTCTGACTTGTGTACCCTGTTATATATAACATATATAAAGGTTTGCTAAATCATAGCATCTTGGAAACAGCAATAAAGGTCTTGCATCGCATCTATTTACTACCGAAAAGCTATCTAAATGGAAGTCAATGAGAAACCTAATTGTTTCAGGGGAATGTCTAGAGGTAGGGTCTTTTAAACACATATGGTGGACCTGTCCCAAAGTTCAACTAATATGGAAAAGCGATCACTGCATTAGCGTCAGAGTTATTACTCATTCCGAAACAGTTGGAAACGGGAGTTTGCCTATTAGGTGTCCCGGTTGAGGATTTGTTCTCTCCTCAAAATAGGCTATTACAATTTATGTATCTGGCCACGAAAAATCATATAGCGAAAAATTGGAAGGCAACGTACTTGGTAGCCAAGGGATATAAACAAAATAAATGACATAAGCAAACAATGAAAGAGTGACGCACCACTTAGTGGATTTTATTCCCTTCATACTTAAAGATATGGGGCCCTTGCTATGGTAATAGCTCAATATCCTAGAAAAAGGAAAATGGGGGGTGGTATGTTCAAATATATGTGCGTACAAAGACAAGTAACTTGTACAGATTGTAATGTGTAAGTTCTGTATCCTTTGTCTGTTATTCATATCAACTGGTATTGTATGCGTTTTGTGCTGTTGATATCTGTTCAATAAAAATTGAATGAGTAAAAAAAAAAATTGAAATTTCACCATTATTTAACAATAAACAAGCATAATATTAACATGTGTGTAATTAAAACAATTTGATAATGTATTATTATGTTCGTTCATATAGACAAGATCTTGGGTAACACAAAAACGAGTACTTAAGGGGTTAAGGGGTTGCCTAGCTCTGATGTAATGTCTATATATATATATATATACTGTACATATATAATACTATTATGTTTGAGGGTATGACACTGATGCGTTGTCCCATAAATGATCCTCACAAAGTTAAAACTTGGAAAATGTAAATGTAGCAGGTGAGACCTGCGCATTCACCCCAGATATTCAGTGGGGAAGGGATATATAGGGGCGGTTTATGAAATTAGATGGTCACATTGGAGGTTAAATAGGTACGTTGGCTAAAGTTTATGTTCCAAATAAGATTTTTTAACAATTTCTTTGACGAGCGTACAAGTCACTAGGCTAATACTAAGAGGTGACTTTAACTTGATCCTTAGTTTATAATGAGATAAAGGTTACAACATCAAACCTTGTTGTACTCCTTACCCAATCATGAACTATTCCTTTGTCCGTGTTCGTTCTGACAGCGGCTTCTTAGTCCATATACAGATTCCTCGGAAGGCAAATGAGATACGCCCATCTCTTAAGGAACCTTTTGTTGTGATCTACATGATTGGGTCTTAATAGGAATTAGTTATTTATACAATAAAAGACAAAATCAACTTTTATGAATTCAGAAGGTTAATATATGCAACAAGTAAGGCTGTGCCCAAAAATGCAAGCATGGAAGTTTGATGCTGTGCTTAAAGGTAAACATTTAGAGTGCCAGATAATTTAAAATGATCCTAAATAATTTAAAGTAATACTGTGAAAATGAATGTGAGACTAGAATAGAAGTTTGTCGTTGCTTTGAGACTCTGGTGGTAAGTATGAAAGAAATGGGACACACAGAAGTGAAAATGGAGGAGAAACTATTGAGTGAAACTAGAAGACTTCACATCAGCCGGGGGAAAGTCTCACAAGAACTTGAACTTGAGCTTGAAGGAGTGGCTCACTGTCTGGGAGGAATTTATGTTATTATAAGAGGGGAACATTTGATTACTGAGTTCCATGGATCTGCCAGTAAGAAGATCCTGATGGGTACGTAAGACAGAGGTGAGCTGCCTAGGGAAGGAAAATGAGCAAAAGGCAGACTGGTGTATGAAGAAGAGAGACCCCAGACTGTAGGAGAAGCCGAAGAGCAGAGGACAGAGGGAGTGCTAAATTTGACAGATAATGAAATAGGGAATGAAAGACCAGGTAGCTCATTAAAGGGAATGAATGCCCAAAATGGAAATATGATGAAAATCCTACATTGGAATAATAATTATTTTTATATGCACTGCAAGTAAGAATTAATCTGTACAAGAGATGATGTGGAGATCTTTTAGCTCTGTGACTAAAAACTTAAATTTTCCATAACGATCTTTGAGATTCAGGTAATATTTTGAAAACTGTGGATGGATAATTGGATTAGGAGGAGTAACCCTCTGTATACAGCTCTGTATAGAATATGACATTTAGACAATGTTTGTGTTATGGGTTTACCACCTACCTTTTTACGATCTGCTTTCATGGTATTCAATAAATATATTTTTAATTCTTACCTGAGTGCATTCAAATTCTTCTCTTCCTTGCATGTAGATATATATATAGATCTTATGGGGCAATTGAGTTTGTGCCATTTCCCTTTTGAGCTGATGACTCCTGGACTCCGATTTATGCTGAACTGAAGATGACAGCTCCTTCATCCCCAAAATTCCTTATTACGTTCATTCCGACAATCATGGGGGGTAAGTAGTCACATAGCTTTTCACATATTAATATGTACTGCTGCTTGTAAATGTATTCAAGTATTTGTATATCAGCACAATATATCCATAAGTATGGATCTTATCACCAGTTAGCGGATCTTATTTGCATGTTGTTAGGGGGGTGTGGTTTTATGTCCTTTTTTTTCCCATGTATTTAAGAATTCTTCTATGACAATAACACTGATATTGGATCCAGTGTCAATAAGTGCCTCAATCTTTGCGTTATTGACCTGTTACATTATGAAGAACCAAATTCCCCCAAATCTTCATAAAATATGAATCTTGCAAGTTTAAATTACCTTTAGGCATTACAAGCTTACATGGTGAAGGCCTTCTTCTTTACCTCACTCCCACTTGCAGGCATATCACGATCCATGTCTTGTCTTTTTTTCATGCTGGATGAAATATTATGTTTTCATTTCCAAAATTCCTTATAATATTCATTCCCACTATCATTGATGTTAAGCCTTCAGATAAACCTGCACTTACTAGGATATATTGCTGTTTGCATAGGAACCACAAATGTTTACATCAGCAATGATATATCCCAAAGTGTTGACTGGACCACTAGAAGCTGATTTTATTGGCAAGTTGTCAATGGGTGACGGCATTAGGATTTCCTTATTCCATCTTTTAAAAATTCGTTCTTTGTAATAATACTGAAATTGGATCCGGTGTCAATCATGGCATCAATCTCCACAATCATCAACCATTATTGTATCAAATAGCAATCTTCCCCCGAACCATCTTGAAATATGGATCATTTGAGCATGCCTTTTTTGGGGCATTGCCAGGCTTAGTTGAAGGCAGCTTCTTTACCTTCACTTCCACTTCTAGCCCTAACAGCATCACTGTTAAATAGCAAACACATAATAGTTAGAATTTAGAGATTTAAACAGAGAAAACATTGTATATATTGCCGGCATGTCTTGAACTAATTTCTGCTTTTCAAATAAATACTTTTGCATTGTCTCAACTACTAATTTTTTGGTTTTGTTGAGATATACTCACCAGCTTTTACTCACAGTCTAATTGTTCTCTGCCTTACTTATACTGTGAGCTCAGCTAGTAAATGGGCTGTACACTCCATATTTAATATGTATGGACTATTTCCAATAGAGCAAGAATTCTCCAGTTCATCGTTATTATACAGAGCAACCTATTTTAGTGAATAGGGTCCATAAAGATAACATAAGAAGCAGAGACTCCTCACATCTCATCATTTAATACAGTTGTTATATAGTTTATCCAAGAACAGAACAATAGAAGGTTCACTTGGTGCATTGTACAAACCCAGAATATCAGAGCTGCACAAAAAGAGACTAGGTATGCCCAGACCAAGGCAACTGCATGTGTAGACATGCCCGTCTCAGGACCCTATAATCAACAGCAAAAGGGCACTTGCCCTAACAACCTAATCCATAACTAAATCCCCAGGACACAGATTACTTAGTGGGAGGAGGGATATTATATATATATATATATATATATATATATATATATATATATATATATATATATATATATATGTGTGTGTAAAAAGAAAAAATATATATATATATCACTCAACAGAGCTATTTAATGATAGTATCCAGATATTTTAATCACATTACATTAATAGTTCTATTTAAACCCATAAATTATTTCACATTGCCATCCTCATAAGGATCAATTTGTCTCCTCAATCAGGATACAGAACTCCTTGGCAAAATATTCTCAATTCCCCTACAACTTATTATTCCCAAATATTGATTTACCCTCAGGTACTATTAGTAATTGCCAATAAAATTGATGACTTGGTATTGATTCCTGTAAAGAACCTTGCAGGTAACTTTCCATTTAGGGAGCTACAAGGCGATTACATACTTACTGCAGCAAATTCTTATGAGTAAACCCTTACGAGAATACCCATATGAGTCATATCTACATATGAGCTGTTTCCTGCTGCTATGGGGGATTGTACATAAAATGCTATTACATGGCTCCTGTAAGAGTTACTGAAAATCCTACGTGTTCTTGAAAGACTCTGCAAGTGCTCACATTGAGGGAAATCCTTACATGTAACCTCCTGCAGCACCAGATAAACCCCTACTAAGAGCTGTTATACAATATGAAATAACTCTCATTATATTTACAGCTATAGCCATCCTTGCTGCAATCCACATAGGGAAGGTTTTAAATAATAAAAATGGGGGGGAAGGGGGGGGCGTGGGTAAGCCAGCAGCAGGAGCAAAACGTGTTGGGTAGAGCTCTGCTCATCTACCTGAATTTGGGGGGTATAATGGGGGCGCAAATGCTTTCCAAACAATATACAAATATCCCCACTGTGTTTAGCCCGGTGTGCTGATCCAAAGGATATAACTTTATAAGTGGTACCGGGGACATTAGCAACCATGTGGATGCTGCCCTAACAGACTAAGGGGATTGTGACAGCTACCTCCTTTCATCCCCCCGTTAGGAGAAGCTTCAAAGAGCAGGAGAGTGTGTGCCGCGATTAATCCATACGGCAGATCAATTACCCAAGAGGACGGAGGTCGCACAGAGGCGGTGGGGTGCTGATCCGTGAGTGAAGGCATGCAGTGCAGCGAGAGAGGCCTTAAGGAGAGCACAGCAACATCAGGAACAACTCCCTACCTAAATAGAATGGCAGCCCGATACTTCACCAAGTGGCGATTGAAGCAAGGGTTGCCTACCCTTAGCACCTCAGTTGGGAGGCAGTGAGCAGGCCTGGTGGACGACGGGAACGGAGGAGACCGAAGAACCACATGGAAGACTGCCGCCATCCCAGGTGGTAACTCCCCCCCAGATGACAAAAGAATTGGTTTGCTAACAAACGTATTACTGAATTCTGCAGAATGCCTGAGGCTCTGCGGCTTCCCTCACAAGGGTCTGGCTCAGGCCATTCGGATATGTCTGAGAATGAGTAAGGGCCAGAACAAGCTTCTCAGCAAATGGAGCTGGCGGATAGTTCATTAGTAAAAATAGAAAGAATGATACGTGAACAAATAACCCAAGCCGTAGATGGATTGAGGAAGGACATTCACTCTCTGGGACTGAGAACGCTTGTGTTGGAGGAAATCACGGACCAGATAATAGAATCACAAGAGCAAGATAGAAAGGAGATTATACAGAATTCATGAAGATAAGGGAACTGAAAGAAAGTGGAAGACTTGGAAATCCTTTCCGCAGATATAACATCAAGATTAGAGGGGTTCCAACTGCAATCACCAATCTACAACAATATGTTAAAGGGGTCATTAGCACTATATTATCCACGCATCCTGAAGACAGTTGGGAAATCAAACGGGGCCCATAGAGCTCTTGGATCGACAAGAGATCAAAATGTACCCAGGGAAAATGTACCCAGGGATGTAATCTTTAGGTATACCCAACATAGTGTCAGGGATTTAGTGCTGACATCAACTAGGAAAATGTCAGAGATCATAGGCCCTGACACTTTTACAAGTCTACATGGACCTGTCAGAGGTTACGCTGGCCAGACGTAAGGCTATGAAACTGTCTTTACAGATTTTGACACAAGCCAAAATTCCTTACAAAAGGGGTTTTCCGTTTGCACTGATATTTCAGTATAAAGGCTCAACTCACCAAGTGCCCTCATTGGAAGAGAGCAAGACTCGGTTACAACTGAGCAAGGATAAGGAACCGGAAAAACTAAGTGGCTCTCCACGGGTCACCAGACCTACCAGAAACTGGACCAAAGTCACTAGAAATAAACTATCCAGCGAACCAGTGGAAACTCCATCTTCAAGCTCTAGGAGACACAGGGAGAATATGGCTTGGGTTAACTCCAAGCATGAATTGAAATATGAGATTTCCCCATTAACCTTGAGAAATTAGAGGCATGGTTGAAAGATGAACTCTTACTTACAACAGAGCAGTTTAAAATTAAATATGAGCTACCTATAAGGGAATACTTTAATTACAATAAAATTAGGCATTCAATCTTGGGGGAATCCTCAATCTACCTAGTTCTCCAGAATATGCAGTAGATTTCCGCTCACTCGGGGGATGGTGGGAACGATATATTCCATTTTAAACACGGCTCCAGATAATCAAAAGTCTAGATTCATCAGACAATGGGAACAATATTTGGGGAAGGATTTGTTCAAGACTATCCAAAGGCTCACTGTATTTTAGCTACTTAAAAACGGCTACTAAGGTTTTACATAGAGTGTATTTTACACCAGACACATTGCACAAGTTGAATCCTCAAATTTCCTCAGAGTGTTTTAGAGATTATGGCGAACTGGGACCTTTTTACATGCCTGGTGGAGCTGCAGAGTAGCCCAGGGCGTGTGGTTAGGGGTTACTGAAATAGCATCAGAAGTATTACATACCTGAGCTTTGCCTGCTAGGTATTCCCTGCTCACATATAAATAAAAACCAAAATAAATGGTTACAATTTCTTATGCTGGTGGCCACGACTCATTTGGCAAAACAATGGAAAACAGTTATTTTGAATAGACGAGAAATTGTAAATAGGTTAAATTCGCTCATGATCTACGAAAGTATGTCCCACACTCTCTCCAACACGCTTCCAACATTTGGGGGGATTTGGGAGCATTGGCTTAGTTCTAGATACACTATATATTTTACCTAGAATGCTTTGAATATTTTGATATGGTTAGCGGAATTGCTTGGGAATGGAATACTGACGGGCTCCGGGACAGACTCTGAATCTGGAACAGCTTGGAGCAGATTTGAAAACATACTGCGACAGAGGTACAAGTGAAATGAGAACTTGATTTTTTTTTAGGTATTGGACAACTGTATTTTTGTTTATTTTGGGTTTTTGTATGATGATTATTATTAATGTGTTGATCTTCTTTATGTTAAAAGAAGATATACAATGTTGAATTGAAGTATAAAAGTTGAAAAAGAAAAAAGGAAGGGGTAGAGGCACATGATAATCTGTTGGATAAAAATTCCAAATGTTTTTACAGAGGTAATATCATTATAGATGCTTTTTTGATGTACATATTGAAAATGTCAGTATGTAAACTACAGACTTTTGTGGCAATAAAGAATAATGAAACATAAATAATAAAAATGACTGCATAGGTTCATAACCCTTCTGCTTATGACCCACTACTCCCTATGAGTCTGGGTATCTCTCAGGACCTGACACCTGGTGGAGCCAACAGAGATTGGTAGGTAATAAAATACGATACCTGGAATGTGGTTCTTGAATTGAATCCTTGGACTTCGGTATATTGTTCCTGCCCAACTTGTTAGATTTCTGTTTCCAAAAAAAAAAAAAAAAGTACTATTAAGAGAGCAAGCTCATATAGCTAGAAACCACACACCAATGACAGATATACTAAATAATGAATTGATGGACAACTGTAAGAGAACCAGAGATGGAGCTAGTGAATGGAGGTACACATATGAACAGATTATCCATTAGGAAAAGTAGGCAGCCGACTAGGGACACTTTCCAGTGAGGGGCACACATTTTTTAGTTTAAAAACTCCTAAAACATACTTTTTGGGATTAAAAACTAAATGGCACAGGCTAGCCACTAGGTGGCGCCTGCCCAGAACTAGAGTATAAAGTTCTCACTGTTCACTCATCCAATGCATTTCCTGCTCTGCGTAGAGGAGGGAGAGTAAGTTACCTTTTTATGTATATTTATATTTTGTTATGCTGAATACGTATATATTTGTTTCATTATAGTTTATTCTGGTTAAATATTTATGTATTTGTATTATTAATATTGGTGACCCTTGCTGAATATGCATATATTTGTGTTCTTATAGGTTAAAAATATATGTGTTCATATAATAATTATGGTGGACCCTAAGTGAATATATGTAAATATATATGATTTTAGGGATCCCTCGCTGAATATATATTTAGAACATTATAATAGGGGACCATGGAGGAATTCTGATTAAAGATGACCTGCTTAAATTTGTATGTGTTTATAATTATAAGTGGACATAGCTGAATATGTATATGTTCATATAATTATAGGTGAACCCACCTGAATATGTATACATTAATATAATAATTGACAACTGAGGTTGAATATTTATATAATGGTTCGTGGCATATGTCACATATATGTCTATAGGAGACCTTGGCTTAATATGTGTTTATTTGTATGAGACACTGACTAAATATTTATATACTGTATTAACCTTCCTAGCGGTAATCCAGAGTTTAACTCTGGGTTAATTTTCTCTTCTTAAATCGGTAACCCCGAGCCACACTCGGGGTTACTGCAGGGAGGATGTGGAGGGGGCCCAGTGCTGCAGAGTTTGCCTTGGCCCCCTCAGCACACCATTGCTCCTCCCCATCTTCCTCCTGCTCCTCCCCATCCTCCTCCTCCCCATCTTCCCCCTTATCCTTCCTTCTATCTTCTTCCTTCGTCCCCCCCTCTCAAGTTTTCTTAGCCTCCGATCAGCTCCTGCTGCTGATCGGAGGCTCGCAGCACGTCTTATGCCTGGAACCGACATATGCTAATGATGTCACATGCGCGTCACGTCATTAGCATATGCCGGTACAAGAGAAACAGGCATAAGACGCGCTGCAAGCCTCCGATCAGCAGCAGGAGCTGATCGGAGACTAAGAAGACTTGAAAGGTGAGAGGGGGGAAGAAGGAAGGAGGAGGGAAGAGTAGGAGGATAAGGGGGGGGGGGAGGAGGATGAGTGGGGAAGAGGAGGGTTAGTGGGGGAAGGGGGGGAAGAGGAGGATAAGGGGGGAAGAGGAGGATGAGGAGAGAAAGGATGAGGGGGAAGAGGAGGATTAGGGGGGAAAGAGGAGGATGAGGGGGAGGAGGAGGATGAGGGGATAAAGGGGGAGGATGAGGGGGTAAAGGACGATGAGTGGTAAAGGAGGAGGATGAGGGGGTAAAGGAGGATGAGGGGTAGGAGGATGAGCGGGGAAGATGAGGAGGATGAGGGGGGAGGATCAGGAAAATAAGGGGGGAGAGGTGGAAATGGAGGAGGAGAAGGGGAAAGGGAGGAGGAGAGGGGGAATGGTATCTAAAGGCGGTATGATTATGTCAGTATTTTAGAATGTACAGCTTTAACATTCTAAATACTGAACTAATCATACCGCCAGGAAGGTTAATATAATAATTACAGGTGACCCTCTCTGAATATTTATACATTAATATAATTATAGCAGACCCTGGCTGAATATGTGTTCATGTATAGTACTAGAGAGGCTCTTGTCCACCATAAAATGATATGATTGTTGTGGAAAACTACCTCCTCACAAAACCTACTACACAAGGTAAGAAACCGGCTTCACACTGATGAGAGGCAGTGACCTTGAAACAGCTGTACGTGGGTGGGATTCCTAGTTTGTGTATAATCCAACCTTAGCTTTGAGCAAAGCTGTATGATACAGCAGGTATATGCTTAAGGGAAGCCATGTATGAGATGGTTATGGATTGCAAGAGCGAAGCCTCTGTGGGCACATTTGCATGTCCCTGCCCAGGCTCCCAGAATGCAGTGCAATAACTGTATCATATATCATGTATCATGGAGGGCCCAGCAGAGGCATCAACATTTATTTTATCTAATTACAAACTAGCTGTATGTTTTAGTTGTAGTTGTAGTAGTTTTTTCCTAATTACTTATGCTCTTAGTTAGACTATTTTTTTCAAACAACTTCTGTTTTTATTGTGCAGTAGCCCTTTAACTCTCATAATTACTCAGTTTTTATGTGTGATGCATGTGATCATGATATGTGTTTGTGTAACATGTGATCGCTATCCTCCTAAAGAAAAATATAAATAATACGGCCTACCAACAAATGCATTTAATAAACAAGTAATAGCTCGGCATGTGTATGAGAAGCTATGTTGTGAAAATGGGGAAATATCTGTGATTTGTTCACACAGCAAGAGAGCCATATACACACACAGAAAAGGAAAAAAAGGTCCATACATATACCCCAAAATTCCTGCGCTGTAACACAATCCCTCCAGATATATAAATACGGGTCCTCATTCCAACACTCTCTACAATATATGTCAGAGTGATTTGGATTCATTTCAGTATCATAGCGAGTACCATATTCCATCTCTGAACTACTTTAAAGTAAATCTCTCTAAAAGATGCATATATTACGGTGAGCGCACTAATCCAAGAAGCCTCCTGGCACTCCTGACCCAGGTCGCTCTCATCTCCTTAACTTATCTGTCTTTCCACGTTCAAACTTTCTTCACATTATATTATATTATATTATCCCTCTTTCAGCAAACAGATCCGTTCAAACCTTGTTAGCTTTCTCATCTCCATCATCTCGCATTCTGCAGCCACTAGGGCTGAAATTAAGGAGATGAAATCTAGCCAAAACTTATCAGGTACATTGTAACTATTACATAAACTATTAAAGGACCTAAAGGTCCCCTCTTTATGTAGGTCCGCAATAATCTTGATACCTGACTTCTTCGTCCTGAATTTATGAGATATCATTACATATCAACTGGAATTGCAGGAGATAAATCATACTTTCCATTACACTTTCAAGTCTATTCTTATTATTAGTGGGAGATCAGCTAGTTCCCTTTTTCCCATAATAGACGGTGAAGTGAAAACTCAACCAAACAAAGAGTTTTGTCTTTATAATTGACCACCATCTAATTAATGTGTTATTATAACTCATCATGGACATCTATCACACACGGCAAAGCTAAACCTCCTTTAGAATATCGCCTTCTTGTTATATACAGTGCCTTGCAAAAGTATTCACCCCCCCTTGACTTTTTACCTATTTTGTTACATTACAGCCTTAAGTTCAAAGTTTTGTTAATCTGAATTTTATGTGGTGGATCAGAACACAATAGTCTAAGTTGGTGAAGTGAAATGAGAAAAATATATACAGAAATTCTTTTTTTTAGAAATAGAAAACAGAAAATTGGCATGTACATATGTATTCACCCCCTTTGTTATGAAGCCCATAAAAAGCTCTGGTGCAACCAATTACCTTCAGAAGTCCCATAATTAGTGAAATGATGTCCACTTGTGTGCAATCTAAGTGTCACATGATCTGTCATTACATATACACACCTTTTCTGAAAGGCCCCAGAGGCAGCAACACCTAAGCAAGAGGCACCACTAACCAAACACTGCCATGAAGACCAAGGAACTCTCCAAACAAGTAAGGGACAATGTTGTTGAGAAATACAAGTCAGGGTTAGGTTATAAAAAAATATCCAAATCTTTGATGATCCCCAGGAGCACCATCAAATCTATCATAACCAACTGGAAAGAACATGACAGAACCGCAAACCTGCCAAGAGACGGCCGCCCACCAAAACTCACGGACCAGGCAAGGAGGGCATTAATCAGAGAGGCAGCACAGAGACCTAAGGTAACCCTGGAGGAGCTGCAGAGATCCACAGCAGAGACTGGAGTATCTGTACATATGATGACAATAAGCCGTACACTCCATAGAGTTGGGCTTTATGGCAGAGTGGCCAGAAGAAAGCCATTACTTTCAGCAAAAAACAAAATTTGGCAAAATTTGGCTGGAGCAGTTTTGCAAGAAGGAATGGGCAAAAATCCCAGTGGTAAGATGTGGCAAGCTCATAGAGACTTATCCAAAGCGACTTGGAGCTGTGATTGCCACAAAAGGTGGCTCTACAAAGTATTGACTTCAGGGGGGTGAATAGTTATGCACATTGACTTTTTCTGTTATTTTGTCCTATTTTTTATTTGCTTCACAATAATAAAAAAAAAAAAAAAAAAAAAAATCCTCAAAGTTGTGGCATGTTCTGTAAATTAAATGATGCAAATCCTCAAACAATCCATGTTAATTCCAGGTTGTGAGGCAACGAAACACGAAAAATGCCAAGGGGGTGAATACTTTTGCAAGGCACTGTATATACATTTATTTAATAAACTTTGAAATGTATCCAGTAGATATTTAGGAACCTCCAGTGAGATGCATCTAAGAATAGATGTGATTTTTGGAAGAATAGTCATCTTTACTGCAGAAATTCTACCTATCAAAGATCGCTTCCCTCCATCCCATGTATATGAGTGTATAAAGACATATAATTGTCATAAATTAAAATGCTCAGATTTGGAGAAAATCTTGGGGAGAATCTTATACCTAAATGAGTAATACTTTTCTGATTCCATTTATATGGGAGCAGTCTCCTTAAGGTTGCGCTTCTTCTCATTATAATCCCACCAACATAATCTCTGAATTTGAGATATTAAGTTTATAATAGA
This sequence comes from Discoglossus pictus, assembly GCA_027410445.1. Lineage (NCBI taxonomy): Eukaryota > Metazoa > Chordata > Amphibia > Anura > Alytidae > Discoglossus > Discoglossus pictus. The sequence continues at coordinate 5,913,598 of CM050171.1, read as the reverse complement.
ACATAATAATATAACACAACATTTTTCTATGTAAGTCTATGTTGTAGTTGTTAGTCGTTCAGTCGAATCCAACTCTCCGTGACTCCATGGACCGCAGCACGCCAGACATATCTAGTGTCCGGTTGTGCCAATCCATAAGGTTTTCATGGCAAAGATACTGGAGTAGGTTCCTAGTTACTTCTCCAGTAGAACCTCTCTGTTATGACCTGTCCCTACATGGTATAGCTCACAGCTTCATTGAGAAACACAAACCCCTTCACCATGACAAGCTTGGGGATCCAGAAGAGATGTTAAATACGTCTAATAAATGAATTTGCATATTTTGTCACCTGAAAGGGGACCTTGGATGCAGATAAAAATACAATTTAGTACAAATGTAAGCCAGGAGCGCAAAAGCATTTACAGAAAAAGTTACATTTAAAGGGCCAGTGTATGCACTTTTCTTGTTAAACCTATTTTTTAGTTCACTATTAACATAAAAAGTACACGTTCAAACAGTAGCAAAGCTTTAGACAGAAATTATTATTTAACAACACAATTTACCTTTTTAGTAGCCACTGATTTGGAGCGTAACGAATGAAATCTGGGCTTCAACAGCTCCATCAATTTAATCCAGCTGTCAAATAAAAGATCCGCCTCGTCTGTGGGGCCGAGTAGTTTGAAGTAGAATTGCTTCTTATTGGCCAGGGTTAGTCTTATAAGATGGTTCTTTTTATCTTCTGTGCGAATATTCAAAGCAGACAAAGGGTATAAACTGCAGAAAAAAGAGCAAAAAGTAACGTAACCAAACAAATTCTGCCCATAAGACGTCTGGAGCAGTCTTGTGAAGCTGCTCAGTCCTTCCTAAACTGGGTAGAGTTATTAAACTATGACATTAAAATGTTTTGTAATCTTGAATAGAGTTTTACACTGTTTCTTCAAGTATGGCCTCTCCTAATGGCGATGGACATTGGTACTATTGGCTGTTTTTTAGGAAAGGACCTCAAATGGTTTCCAACTCTGACCAATTATAGCTTCATCCAAAAGGTTGGCCGTTTTGAAGGCAATATATATATATTGTGTGGCAGATCATAATGACCAGGTCAGTCTAATTTGTCCATTTTACTTATCTAAAAACATTGGCTCATTTAATCCTTGGGTTGGCCTCATGCATCTTCCAGGCACTCGTAATTGTTTTATACAAATGCCGTTGGAAGTCTTACTCACATTATGTCCAAATCTTCTACCCTTCTAGCAACATTTTTCTCTTCTTGAATATCCTAGGACTGGCTTAATTTTACGTTGTGTGTAAAGTATTTTGCCCTATCTAAAATATATAGTAATTTCAGTGGAATTATGTATATGTATATATTAGTAATACTTTTACAATATTCCTTTTAAAGCTTTAAAGATATTTTTGGTTGATTTTTAAATCAGCTTTATATACAAATCTTGGATCATCATTTTTTCACTACGCAATTGGATAATGAAGTCAGTGGCCTATTGAGGCACAAACACCTAGGCCCTCATTCAATTGCGATTTGGCCAATTGAATAGGGCTCTAAATAAGCACATAACATATTTTTTTAAAGAAGTTTTTAGTTAGTGAACATCTATCCAAAAGCAAGGTTTTCACGAACTAAAAACTTTAAAAAAATAAAATGCTATGTGCTTATTTAGAGCCCTATTCAACTGGCCAAATTGCAATTGAATGAGGCCCCTAGTTTGCACCTCTGTGCTAGGTGCTGTAGGTAAGAGGGGAGTTGCACAACCCCCATTTCTTCTTTCACCACTTTAAATCATTGCATTTTGTATGTGAATACCATTAATGTAATTCCTGTAAATATATTTAGGATTTTTTTCTAATACCCATACCCAGTGTATACTGTGATTGATTTTAAAAGTATTTAGATGCAATTACATTTTTTAAATTTACTCAAATCATATCCGATGAGGATGAGGATTGCTTTCATACATAATTCCCCTTATATTAATTCTTCTACCTGCTTGGAGATATTTATTCTCTTTTCATGTATAAAGTGATCTATATTTATTAAAGGGTAAAAATAGTTTATTTGTGTAAACTTTTTTTTCCTATACTACAAACGATCCAATTAGATATTATTATTATTCATAATTTCCACGTACATGAATGTGCAGGACATGATCGGAACAATATTAATTGCTCTGATTGGGGTGTAGTACACAAACATATTCAAACAATTTTAAACATTTTTTTCTTATTTTTGCGTCGTAGTTTGTTTAATAAAAGGAATACTGTAAAATTATTATTATCAATCATTGTGCTTTAGTGCACTTAGTAAAGTCCTTTCTTGTGACTTAAGTATGTATATATTAGTGCATATTTTACATCATTGTATTGGCATATTTGTGATTTTTTTTCATGCCTATAATCCTCAGCTATAGTTATCATATAGTTAGCTGCCCGCCTCTACACATTGTGAAACACCTAAACACAATTAGCGAATTGTTTGATTTAGAATAAAATAGCATTAAATACAGTAAATCATTCCTGACACATTCAGCATATGTGGCTTCTGCACTAATTTACAGCTCAGAGTGCTTGAAAGAGGTGGAGGAAGGCATCCTCAGCATGATAACCTTAGGGGGCTTTCTTTTATCACAACACAGAGAAATACAAGGAGATGGTAATCCTAATTAACACATTAGAATGTGTACAGTCTATTGCAGAAGACAAAATCTGAACAACTCCGGAATGACTCACTTAGGGATGACAGAGCACCTTTAATGATCTTAAAAATGTTTTGCGTGACAGCGTTCCTTTAATAAATACCTCTTTCATTTCTTCCACACCGTAATAATAATAATAATAATACAATTTCAGCATAAATTTGTAAAACAAATGGACCATCCCTCATGAAATACCTTTTTAGCTGGGGTGATTCAGAAAGTTCTGTGTCCTGTCCAACAACCAGTAACACATCCGGAATTGGATCTTCACATGTTGATGCCACGCCAAGTGTTATTGTAATGTGTGGATTTATAATTTTATATCTATTATTTCTCACAATAACCTGAAATAAATAAGGAGGATAAGTAAGATTCAAGACAAGGTCCATCTTCTTCCCTTTGCTACCATTCATAAGTTTCACATCCTTCGACTCTCTCTTCCAGATTCCCTTACATTTATTCCACATCCCTCATCTTTACTCCATGCAAAATAAAACACTTTATTTTGTATTTTTAGACAAATATTCCATGTAAAAGTTAAGTTAACAAATATTATAACATATAAAATCTTAAATATTGTTAAATATTAACTACATGAAAAAGAAAATAAAAATACAAACAATCTAATTCTAAGAATCAAAGTGGAGTCAGCAGTCTATATCATATCTACTGATATAATGATATAATGATCCCATGTGCGGAGCTACCGCCGGTGCAACTGGTGCTATGCCCCAAGGGCCTGGCCTAAAGGAGGCCCTAGTGGTGTCTTTTTGTTTATATTTTGTACATATTTACTTTTTATTTTAAGTTTTGGGGGGGCCTGCAGCCTGCACACTATTATGCACCCTGTAACTGGCATCCCCCTGGGCCCCAACAACTGGTGCCTGGACCCCTCATAACAAAATCCCCCGTTTCGGAAATGGACTAGCCTGATTTTCCCGGTCCCCCGCTCCTGCTCTCTGCTTGTGTCTGCTGGCAGGTGGAGGGGTCAGCAAAGGGAAGAGCCAGCAGACCAGCAGCACGGAGCAGGAGGGAAGAGACGGGGAGAGGCATGGGGGAGACATAGAGGGGGAGAGGGAGACATGGGGGAGAGAAGGAGACATGGAGGGAGGGAGATGCATGAGGAAGAGAGGCAATGGGGAAAAAGGGAGACACATGGAGAGAGAGAAAGGGAAGGAGGAGACACGGGGAGAGGCAGGCATGGGGGAAGAGGGAGAGAGAGGAATGGGGAGAAAGGCAACGGGAAATGGGGAGACGCATGGAGAGAAAGGGAAGGGGGAGACATGGAGGGAGAGGTGGAGATATGGGGGGAGAGGGGGAGACATGGAGTGAGGGAGAGGCATGAGGAAGAAAGGCAAAGGGGAAAAAGGGAGACACATGGAGAGAAAGGGAAGGGGGAGACATGGAGGGAGAGGGGGTAACATGGGGGAGATGGAGACATAGGGAGAGAGGCAAAGGGAAAGAGGGAGACATATGGATAGAGAGAAAAGGAAGGGGAGACTTGGAGGGAGAGGGGGAAACGTGGGGGAGGGAGAGGCGTGGGAAGAGAGGCAAGGGGAAAGAGGGAGACATGTGAAGGGAGAGATAGGTAAGGGGGAACCATGGGGGGAGAGGGAGAGACATGGGAAGAGAGGGAGAGACATGGGGAGAGGAGCAAGGGAAAGAGAGAGACACATGCAGAAAGGGAAAGGGGAGACATAGAGGGAGAGGGGGAAACATGGGGGGAGAGGGGGGACATGGAAGGAGGGAGAGGCATGGGGAGAGAGGCAATGGAAAAGAGGGAGAGAGAGGTAAGGGGGAGACATGGAGGGAGAGACATGGGGAGAGTGGCAAGGGGAAAGAGGGAGACACATGGAGGGAGAGAAAGGGAAAGGGGAGACATGGAGGGACAGGGGGAAACATGAGGGGAGAGAGGGAGGCATGGGGGAGAGGCGAGACATGGAGGGAGGGAAAGGCATGAGAAAGAGAGGCAAATGGGAAAAGGGAGACACATGGAGAGGGAGGCATGGGAAGAGAGGCAATGGTAAAGAGGGAGACACAAGGAGGGAGAGAGAGGGAAGGGGGAGACATGGAGGGAGAGGGGGAAACATGAGGCGAGAGACAGAGGCATGGGGGAGAGGGGGAGACATGGGGGAGAGAAAGGCATGGGGAGAGAGGCAATGGGAAAGAGGGATACACATGGAGAGAGAGAGAAAGGGAAGGGGAGACATGGAGGGAGAGGGGGGGAACATGTGGGGGAGGGAGAGGCAAGGGGAAAGAGGGAGACATGTGGAGGGAGAGATAGGTAAGGGGGAACCATGGGGGGGGAGAGGGAGAGACATGGGGAGAGAAGCAAGGAAAAGAGGGAGACGAATGGAGGGAGAGATAGGTAAGGGGGAACCATGGGGGGGGAGAGGGAGAGACATGGGGAGAGAAGCAAGGAAAAGAGGGAGACGAATGGAGAGAGAGAAAGAAAAAGGGGAGACATAGAGGGAGAGGGGGAAACATGGGGGGGAGAGGGGGGACATGGAAGGAGGGAGAAGCATGAGGAATAGAGGCAAATGGGAAAAGGGAGACACATGGAGAGGGAGAAAGAGAAGGGGGAGACATGGAGGGAGAGGGGGAAACATTGGCCGAGAGATGGAGGCATGGGGGGGTGAGGGGGAGAGAGAGGCATGGGGAGAGAGGCAATGGGAAAGAGGGAGAGAGAGGTAAGGGGGGAGACATGGGGAAGAGGGAGACATGGGGAGAGAGGGAGAGGCAAGGGTAAAGAGGGAGACACATGGAGGGAGAGAAAGAGAAAGGGGAGACATGGAGCGAGAGGGGGGAACATGAGGCAAGAGACGGAGGCATGGGGGGGAGAGGGGGAGACATGGGGAGAGAGGCAATGGGAAAGAGGGATATACACGGATGGAGAGAGAGGTAAGGGGGAGACATGGGGGAGAGAGAGACATGGAGGGGGAGACATGAGGGAGAGGCATGGGGAGAGAGGGAGACACATGGAGGGAGAGAAAGGGAAAGGGGAGACATGGAGGGAGAGGGGGAAACATGAGGGGAGAGAGGGAGGCATGGTGGGAGAGGGAGAGACATGGGGGATAGAGAGGCATTGGGAGAGAGGCAATAGGAAAGAGGGAGACACATGGAGGGAGAGAGAGGTAAGGGGGAGACATGGGGGAGAGGGAGACATGGGGAAAGAGGGAGAGGCATGGGGAGAGAGGGGGAGGGAGAGGCATGAGAAAGAGAGGCAAACAGGAAAAAGGGAGACACATGGAGAGAGATAAATGGAAGGGGGAGACATGGAGGTAGAGGAGGAAACATGGGGGAGAGAGGGTGGCATGGGGGTTAGGGGGAGACTTTGAGAAGAGGAAGGCATGGAGAGAGAGGCAATGGTAAAGAGGGAGACACAAGGAGGGAGAGATAGGTGGGGGGAGACAAAGGGGCAGAGGGGGAAACATGGGGGAGAGAGGGAGGCATAGGGGGAGACATGGAGGTGAGAGAGGCATGGGAAGAGAGGGAGAAAGAGGTAAGGGGAGACATAGAGGGGAGACATGGGGGAAGAGGAAGAGACATGGGGAGAGGGAGAGGCATGGGGTGAGAGGCAAGGGGGAATAAAGAGACACATGGAGGGAAAGAAAGGCAAAGAGGATACATAGAGGGAGAGGGGAAGCATGTGGGAGAGATGGGCAGGGGGGGAAAGGCAATGGGAAAGAGGTAGACACATGGAGGGAGAGAGAGGTAAGGGGGAGACATGGGGGAAGAGGAAGAGACATGGGGGAGAGGGAGACGTGGGGAGAGAGGGAGAGGTATGGGGAGAGAGGCAAGGGGAAAAGGGAAACACATGGAGGGAGAGAAAGGGAAAGCGGGAGACATGGAGGGAGAGAAAGGAAAAGGGGAGACATCGAGGGAGGCATGGGGGGAGATGGGAGACATGGAGGGAGGGAGAGGCATGAGAAAGAGAGGCAAACGGGAAAAAGGGAGACACATGGATAGAGAGAGAAAGGGAAGGGGGGACATGGAGGGAAAGGGGGAAACATGAGGGGAGAGAGAGGCATAGGGAGTGAGTCAATGGGAAAGAGGGAGACATTGAGTGAGAGAGAGACATGGAGGGGGTGACATGGGGGAAGAGGGAGAGACATGGGGGAGAGGGAAACATGGGGAGAGAGGCAATGGTAAAGAGGGAGACACATGGAGGGAGAGAGAGGTAAGGGGGAGACATGTAAAGAGAGGGGGAGAAATGGGCGGAGAGGGAGGCATCGGGGGATAAGGAGGCATGAGGGAGACATGGGGGAGAGAGGCAATAGAAAAGAGGGAGACACATGGAGGGAGAGAGAGGTAAGGGGGAGACATGGAGCGAGAGTAGAAGACATGGGGACAAGGGGAGAGGAATGGGGTAGAAAGGCGGTGGGGAAAAGGTAGACACATGCAGGCGAGAGAGGCAAGGGGGAAACATGGAGAGAGAGGCATGAGGGGAGAGGGGGATACCTAGGGCAAGGAGGAGAGAGAGGCAAGGGGGAGAGCAAGATCAAGAGAGAGGAAGAGAAAGAGAGAGGGATAGAATGAGAGGAGGAACAGAGAGGGAGAGAAAGAGAGTGGGGTGGGAGAGAGAGAGAGGAGAGAAAGAAAGGGGGAGAGGAGGAGAGAGAGGAAGGGGATAGGGAGAGAAAGGGAAGGCAGAGAGAGAGTGAGGGGGAGATTGAGAGCGAGGGAGAGAAAGTGAGGGGGAGAGGGAAACAGAGAGCGGGGAGAGGGAGAGAAACAGCTGGGGAGGAGAGAAAGTGAGAGAGAAGAAGAGAGGGGGAGAGGAGGGGGCGCAAACTCTGGGACAGCCCCGGGCGGCAAAAGCTCTAGCTATGCCACTGAGTCAGGCCCTTGCATTGTCTCTCTCATATAGACTTCAGGCCATTTCACTGGCGCTCTATTATCTTCCTTGCCCTGCATCTCTCTCTTCTTGCTCTGAGTATCTATTTTCTATTTTGCACTGGCAGTCTCCTTTGCCCTAAGTGTCTCTCACCTCCCAGCCCTAGCACACACTCTCTTGCATTGCACTGGCTGACTTATAGACAGACACCATCATCCATCATGTCCTCAGTGTAAACTAAGCTTTACATTTTTTTCAGTGAAAATAAAAATCATGTGATAAAAATGTTAGTGTGTCATAATGTATAATACAATTAGGACCCTTACCCAATTATCAAAAGGGAGACACATGGAGAGAAAGGGAAGGGGGAGACATGGAGGGAGAGGGGGGAACATGAGGGAGATAGAGACATGGGGAGAGAGGGAGACACATGGATAGAGAGAAAGGGGAGGGGAAACATGTGGGGGAGGGAGACATGGGGAGAGAGGGAGAGGCATGGGAAGAGAGGCAAGGGGAAAGAGGGAGACACATGGAGAGAGAGATAGGTAAGGGGGAACCATGGGGGGAGAGGGTGAGACATGCGAAGAGAGGTAGAGGCATGGGGAGAGAAGCAAGGGTAAGAGGGAGACACATGGAGAGAGAGAGAAAGGGAAGGGGAGACGCAAGGGGGAAAAGGGAGACATGTGGAGGGAGAGATAGGTAAGGGGGAACCATGGGGGGAGAGGGAGAGACATGGGGAGAGAAGCAAGGGAAAGAGGGAGACTCATGGAGAGAGAGAAAGAAAAAGGGGAGACATGCAGGGATGGGGTGAGACATGGAGGAAGAGGGGGAAACATGGGGGAGAGGGGGGGACATGGAAGGAGGGAGAAGCATGAGGAATAGAGGCAAATGTGAAAAAGGGTGACACATGGAGAGAGAGAAAGAGAAGGGAGAGACATGGAGGGAGAGGGGGAAACATGGGCCGAGAGATAAAGGCATGGGGGGTGAGGGGGAGAGAGAGGCATGGGGAGAGAGGCAATGGGAAAGAGGGAGAGAGAGGTAAGGGGGAGACATGGAGGGGGAGACATGGGGAAGAGGGAGATATGGGGAGAGAGGGAGAGGCAAGGGGAAAGAGGGAGACACATGGAGGGAGAGAAAGGGAAAGGGGAGGCGTGGAAGGAGAGGGGGGAACATGAGGCGAGAGACGGAGGCATGGGGGAGAGGGGGAGACATGGGGGAGAGAGAGACATGGGGAGAGAGGCAATGGGAAAGAGGGATACACATGGAGGGAGAGAGAGGTAAGGGGGAGACATGGAGGGGGAGACATGGGTGAGAGGGAGACATGGAGGGGGAGACATGGGGGAGAGGGAGAGGCATGGGGAGAGAGGGAGACACATGGAGGGAGAGAAAGGGAAAGGGGAGGCAATGGGGAAGACATGGGGGAGAGAGAGGCATGGGGAGAGAGGCAATGGGAAAGAGGGAGACACATGAAGGGAGAGAGAGGTAAGGGGAGACATGGGGGAGAGGCAGACATGGGGAGAGAGGGAGAGGCATGGGGAGAGAGGCAAGGGGAAAAGGGAAACACATGGAGGGAGAGAAAGGGAAAGGGGAGACATGGAGGGAGAGGGGGAAACATGAGGGGAGAGAGGGAGGCATGGGGGAGAGGGGGAGACATGGAGGGAGGGAGAGGCATGAGAAAGAGAGGCAAACAGGAAAAAGGGAGACACATGTAGAGAGATAAATGGAAGGAGGAAACATGGGGGAGAGGGGGTGGCATTGGGTTTAGGGGGAGACTTGGAGAAGAGGGAGGCAAGGAGAGAGAGGCAATGGTAAAGAGGGAGACACAAGGAGGGAGCAATAGGTAAGGGGGAGACATTGGGGCAGAGGAGGAAACATGGGGGAGAGAGGGAGGCATAGGGGAGACATGGGGGTGAGAGAGGCATGGGAAGAGAGGCAATGGGGAAGAGGGAGACACATGGAGGGAGAGAGAGGTAAGGGGAGACATAGAGGGGGAGACATGGGGGAAGAGGAAGAGACATGGGAGAGAGGGAGAGGCGTGGGGCGAGAGGCAAGGGGAAATAGGGAGCCACACGGAGGGAAAGAAAGGGAAAGGGGAGACATAGAGGGAGAGGGGAAGCATGTGAGAGGGACATGGGGAGAAAGGCAATGGGAAAGAGGGAGACACATCGAGGGAGAGAGCGGTAAGGGGGAGTCATGGGGGAAGAGGAAGAGACATGGGGGAGAGAGGGACAGGTATGGGGAGAGAGGCAAGGGGAAAAGGGAAACACATGGAGGGAGAGAAAGGGGAAAACATGGAGGGAGAGAAAGGGAAAGAGGAGACATCAAGGGAGAAGGGGAAACATGAGGGGAGAGAGGGAGGCATGGGGGGAGAGGGGAGACATGGGGAGAAAGGCAATGGGAAAGAGGGAGACACATGGAGGGAGAGAGAGGTAAGGGGGAGACATGTAAGAAGAGGGGGAGAAATGGGCGGAGAGGGAGACATGGGAGAGAGGGTGGCATGAGGGAGACATGGGGGAGAGAGGCAATGGGAAAGAGGGAGACACATGGCGGGAGATAGAAGTAAGGGGAAGACATGGATGGGGGAGGGGAGACATGGGGGGAGAAGGACAGACATGTGGAGAGAGGGAGAGACATGGGGAGAGAGGTAAGGGGAACGAGGGAGACACATGAGGGAGAAAGAGGTAAGGGGGAGACATGGAGGGAGAGTAGAAGACATGGGGAGATGGATGTATGGGGGAGATGGGGAGACATGGGGAAAGAGGAAGAGGAATGGGGTAGAGAGGCATTGGGGAAAAGGTAGACACATGCAGGCGAGAGAGAAAAATGGGAAACATGGAGAGAGAGGCATGAGGGGAGTGGGGGATACATAGGGCAAGGAGGAGAGAGAGGCAAGGGGGAGAGCAAGATGAAGAGAGAGGAAGAGAAAGAGAGAGGGATAGAATGAGAGGGGGAACAGAGAGGGAGAAAGAGAGTGGGGGTGGGAGAGAGAGGGGGAGGAAGGGAAAGTGGAGAGAAAGAAAGGGAGAAGAGGAGAGAGAGGGTGGGGATAAGGAGAGAAAGAGAAGGCAGGGAGAGAGTGAGGGGAGGGAGAGAGAAATGGAGAGAGAGAGAGAGGGGGGGAGATTGAGAGCGAGGGAGACAGGGAAACAGAGAGAGGGGAGAGGGAAAGAGAGAGGGGGAGAGGGAGAGAAAGAGATGGGGAGGAGAGAAAGTGAGAGAGAAGGGAGAAGAAGAGAGGGGGAGATTGAGAGAGAGGGAGGGGATAGGGAGAGAAAGAGAAGGCAGAGAGAGTGAGGGAGAGAGAGAGAGAGGGGGGAGATTGAGAGCGAGGGAGACAGGGAAACAGAGAAAGGGGGAGGAAGAGAGAGGAGAGAAAGAAAGGGAGAAGAGGAGAGTGAGGGAGAGAGACATGGAGAGAGAGAGAGAGGGGGAGAATGGAGGTGAGGGAGACAAGGAAACAGAGAGAGGGTAGAGGGAAAGAGAGAGGGGAGAGAAGGAAAGAAAGAGATGGGGAGGAGAGAAAGTGAGAGAGAAGGGAGAAGAGAGAGGGAGGGGGGGCAAACTCTGGGACAGCCCCGGGCGGCAAAAGCTCTAGCCATGCCACTGAGTCAGGCCCTTGCATTGTCTCTCTCATATAGACTTCAGGCCATTTCACTGGCGCTCTATTATCTCCCTTGCCCTGGGTCTCTCTCCTCTTGCTCTGGGTATCTCTTTTCTATTTTGCAGTCTCTTTTGCCCTAAGTGTCTCTCGCCTCCGAGCCCTAGCACACACTCTCTTGCATTGCACTGGCTGACTTGTAGACAGACACCATCATCCATCATGTCCTCAGTGTAAACTAAGCTTTATCTTTTTTTTTCAGTGAAAATAAAAATCAGGTAATAAAAATGTTAGTGTGTCATAATGTATAATACAATTAAGACCCTTACCCAATTATCAAAAGGGAGACACATGGAGAGAAAGGGAAGGGGGAGACATGGGGGGAGATGGAGACATGGGGAGAGAGGCAAGGGAAAGATGGAGACACGTGGATAGAGAGAAAGGGAAGGGGAGACATGGAGGGAGAGGGGGAATAATGTGGGGGAGGGAGACATGGGGAGAGAAGGAGAGGCATGGGAAGAGAGGTAAGGGGAAAGAGGGAGAAACATGGAGAGAGAAAGGGAAGGGGAGACATGGAGGGAGAGGGTGAAACGTGGGGGAGTAGGGGCCTGGGAAGAGAGGCAAGGGGAAAGAGGGAGACATGTGGAGGGAGAGATAGGTAAGGGGGAACCATGGGGGGAGAGGGAGAGACATGGGGAGAGAAGCAAGGGAAAGAGGGAGACTCATGGAGAGACAGAAAGAAAAAGCGGAGACATGGAGGGGGGGTGAGACATGGACGAAGAGGGGGAAACATGGGGGGAGAGGGGGGGACATGGAGGGAGAAGCATGAAGAATACAGGCAAATGGGAAAAAGGGAGACTCATGGAGAGAGAGAAAGAGAAGGGGGAGACATGGAGGGAGAGGGGGAAACATGGGCCGAGAGATAAAGGCATGGGGGGTGAGGGGGAGAGACAGGCATGGGGAGAGAGGCAATGGGAAAGAGGGAGAGAGAGGTAAGGGAGAGACATGGGGAAGAGGGAGATATGGGGAGAGAGGGAGAGGCAAGGGGAAAGAGGGAGACACATGGAGGGAGCGAAAGGGAAAGAGGAGACAAGGAAGGAGAGGGGGGAACATGAGGTGAGAGACGGAGGAATGGCGGGAGAGGGGGAGATCTGGGGGAGGGAGAGGCAAGGGGAAAGAGGAAGACATGTGGAGGGAGAGATAGGTAAGGGGGAACCATGGGGGGAGAGGGAGAGACATGGGGAGAGAAGCAAGGGAAAGATGGAGACTCATGGAGAGAGAGAAAGAAAAAGGGGAGACATGGAGGGAGGGGGTGAGACATGGAGGGAGAGGGGGAAACATGGGGGGGAGGGGGGGACATGGAAGGAGGGAGAAGCATGAGGAATAGAGGCAAATGGGAAAAAGGGAGACACATGGAGAGAGAGAAAGAAAAGGGGGAGACATGGAGGGAGAGGGGGAAACATGGGCCTGGAGATAAAGGCATGGGGGTGAGGGGGAGAGAGAGATATGGGGAGAGAGGCAATGGGAAAGAGGGAGAGAAAGGGAAAGGGGAGACATGGAGGGAGAGGGGGGGACATGAGGCGAGAGACGGAGGCATGGGGGGAGAGGGGGAGACATGGGGGAGAGAGAGGCATGGGGAGAGAGGCAATGGGAAAGAGGGATACACATGGAGAGAGAGAGAGGTAAGGGGGAGACATGGAGGGGGAGACATGGGGGAGTAAGAGGCATGGGGAGAGAGGCAAGGGGAAAAGGGAAACACATGGAGGGAGAGAAAGGGAAAGGGGAGACATGGAGGGAGAGGGGGGAACATGAGGGGAGAGAGGGAGGCATGGGGGGAGAGGGGGAGACATGGAGGGAGGGAGAGGCATGAGAAAGAGAGGCAAACAGGAAAAAGGGAGACACATGGAGAGAGATAAATGGAAGGGGGAGACATGGAGGGAGAGGATGAAACATGAGGGAGAGAGGGTGGCATGGGGGTTAGGGGGAGACTTGGAGAAGAGGGAGGCATGAAGAGGAAGGCAATGGTAAAGAGGGAGACACAAGGAGGGAGAGATAGGTAAGGGGGAGACATTGGGGCAGAGGTGGAAACATGGGGGAGAGAGGGAGGCATAGCGGGAGACATGGGGGTGAGAGAGGCATGGGAAGAGAGGTAATGGGAAAGAGGGAGATACATGGAGGGAGAGAGAGGTAAGGGGAGACATAGAGGGGGAGACATGGGGGAAGAGGAAGAGACATGGGGGATAAGGAGAGGCATGGGGTGAGAGGCAAGGGGAAATAGGGAGACACATGGAGGGAAAGAAAGGGAAAGAGGGAGACATATGGAGGGAGAGAGAGACATGGAGGGGGTGACATGGGGGAAGAGGGAGAGACATGGGGGAGAGGGAAACATGGGGAGAGAGGCAATGGGAAAGAGGGAGACACATGGAGGAAGAGAGAGGTAAGGGGGAGATATGTAAGGAGAGGGGAAGAAATTGGCAGAGAGGGAGGCATCGGGGGAGACATGGGAGAGAGGGTGGCATGAGGGAGACATTGGGGAGAGAGGCAATGGGAAAGAGGGAGACACATGGCGGGAGATAGAAGTAAGGGGAAGACATGGATGGGGGAGGGGAGAAGGACAGACATGGGGAGAGAGGGAGAGACATGGGGAGAGAGGCAAGGGGAACGAGGGAGACACATGGAGGGAGAGAGAGGTAAGGGGGAGACATGGAGGGAGAGTAGAAGACATGGGGAGAGGGATGTATGGGGGAGATGGGGAGACATGGGGAAAGAGGGAGAGGAATTGGGTAGAGAGGCATTGGGAAAAAGGTAGACACATGCAGGCGAGAGAGGCAATGGGGAAACATGGAGAGAGAGGGGAGAGGGGGATACATAGGGCAAGGAGGAGAGAGAGGCAAGGGGGAGAGCAAGATGAAGAGAGAGGAAGAGAAAGAGAGAGGGATAGAATGAGAGGGGGAACAGAGAGGGAGAGAAAGAGAGTGTGGGTGGGAGAGAAAGGGGGAGGAAGAGAGAGGAGAGAAAGAAAGGGAGAAGAGGAGAGAGAGGGAGGGGATAGGGAGAGAAAGAGAAGGCAGAGAGAGTGAGGGAGAGAGACATGGAGAGAGAGAGAGAGAGGGGGGGGAGAATGGAGGTGAGGGAGACAAGGAAACAGAGAGAGGGGAGAGGGAAAGAGAGAGGGGGGAGAGGGAGAAAAATAGATGGGGAGAGAAAGTGAGAGAGAAGGGAGAAGAGAGAGGGAGGGGGGGCAAACTCTGGGACAGACCCGGGTGGCAAAAGCTCTAGCCATGCCACTGAGTCAGGCCCTTGCATTGTCTCTCTCATATAGACTTCAGGCCATTTCACTGGAGCTCTATTATTTCCCTTGCCCTGGATCTCTCTTCTCTTGCTCTGAGTATCTCTTTTCTATTTGCAGTGGCAGTCTCCTTTTCCCTAAGTGTCTCTCTTCTCTCAGCCCTAGCACACACTCTCATGCATTGCACTGGCTGACTTGTAGACAGACACCATCATCCATCGTGTCCTCAGTGTAAACTAAGCTTTACATTTTTTTCAGTTGAAAATAAAAATCATGTGATAAAAATGTTAGTGTGTCATAATGTATAATACAATTTAGACCCTTACCCAATTATCTTTCTATCTAATTTTACAATATAATGTCTCTCAAAAAATGTTTACACCACGGCATCTCAAAATATATATATTTTTTTGGGGGGAGTAATGGAGTAATTGATCCCACATACTCCATCTACCTACAGTTGTACTCCCTACTTTTTTCCACCACGGATACAATTTTGTTCCATGTTGGAACTTTATCAGTTTTCCAATTTGTGTTAATCAACCATTTGAACTCTAATAACATTTTAATTATCAAGCAAAATAAAACACTTTTCAGGTCTAAATGTCCAAATGTGTAATCATCATATGCATCAATAGGAATATATCAAAAGGTAAATAACTGTTCCAAAAATAACACCATAAGATATGCAAGTTCTATCTCAAAGGTAGATCAACTTCACAAAATGGAAGGCTATTATTAGACCAGTATTTTGAGATACAACTAGGAGCTTTTAGTCCAATGTAGATAACAATAACAAAACAGAGAGATACACCTGAGGACAGGTAAGGCTTAGGTAGCATCTTGTGGAATGTGCCCACTCGGAGTCATTACAAGAAGAAGTTTCATATAAAAGAAACCTAGCCCTAATTTCTTGTCAGAAGCAAAATAGGAGGCAAGTCTCCTCTGCAATCCAGAGACATACATTTCAGCCTCTTAAGGAGATGATTCAAAAAGGAACTACTCAGTGGATGGTTGTCTTCTCTTGTATCGGATGTAGAGTATGATAGGGGGCTATGTAAAAAGCTTCTGAGATTTCCAAGGATGATCAAATCTGGGATAGGTGGGAGACAGCAGGAGAAGTTGGGGCAGTATTTTGAGACAACAGGTGAGATATAGGAGGGGGTTATTGAGGGTTTAGTGATAGCTTAAAGGTGAACGATTCAGTCAACTGAGTTAAACCACCACCCATTCGCAAAATTATAACCAATGAAAAACATTGAGAGCAGACCAAATAGTATACTTGCAAGGAATAAATAGTTATAGAAAGTCATTAAACACTCTAGACCTTATAGAATTACTCATTAGAATTAATGTTAACAGGGATTACTCTGATGGCAGTTACTACTCCTAAGACAATTATTGGGCTGGGGAACAAGATGATGGAAAGGTAACTGACTTCAGCAGGATTACTTTACATTAATTTGTCTGAAATTAGGGTAGGTTTTGGGATCCTTGGTTTCCACTGATGGCGCTTACTCCCTTCAAACAAACCACTAGCCTACTACTGCACGTAGTCTGTCATGCAATTGTGTTATCTCTATTACATTCATTATTACAAAGTTTTATTTTCTCACAATTTCTATTTTATTACCTCAATACGTGTGCCTCCCATACTGGTTTGGTGGTAAATCAGTATTCTGGTTTTGTGAGAGGAGAGAGGTCCACCATTATGAGTACAGGATTTCCATCAATGGCACTTGTTCCCTTTTAACCAGCACCAGTCCACCAGTAGATCACTGCCATGAAATCTCTACTTTTACATAACTTTAGTCATTCCTACAATATCTATTTTATTACCTCTATAAACGAACGCTCAAATACAGGCGAATGTTGTAATAGACCGTACTCTCCACTTCTTAAAATGTCTTTTAAAACCCCCATGGTTTAGTTGTTTGGTAACCTTCAAAAACAAAGGTACAAAAAGATATAGTTAAACGGACATGGTATGTCTGGCCAATAGATAGATGTGATAACTTTATAAAACATATTATAGTACATGTAAAGAAAGGTCTAAGTTTCTCCTTGTAGGAGACATGGCTTCATTTCACATTTCCTTATTCCATGGGAGCTTAGATTTGAACACAATTTGACCTGTACTTATCCAGCTTCAGTTGTATGAAACACAGGGAAGGTTTATCAACTATGGCCTCCATTCCATGGATCTTGTAAGAACTGAGATCCGGACAAAAACTCCTGGGTGCAAGTCAGTAAGCTCCCCAGGCTTATCTTGTCCAAGAACCATAGAATAGCTCATGTACTTAACTTTTCAAAACCCCCGTAGTTACTGGTCAGCTAAACTATTACAGGAGCCATGGAATGGGAGGCCTTGGTTGTTTTCTTACGGGAGCCATGGAATAGAGGCCTTGGTTGTTTTCTGACGGGAGCCTTGGAATGGAGGCCATGGTTGTTTTCTTACGGGAGCCATGGACTGGAGGCCTTTGTTGTTTTCTGACGGGAGCCTTGGAATGGAGGCCTTGGTTGTTTTCTTACGGGAGCCATAGAATAGAGGCCTTGGTTGTTTTCTTATGGGAGCCATGGAATGGAGGCCTATGTCCAGTGTGGCTGTGTGCAGGTCACTTGCTACCTTGGTGAGTGCATTTTCAGTATTGTTAAAAGACCATTTTAATGGACTTATAAAGAGCTCTCCTTAGTTATAGAACTAAAGGGAACACAACATAATTCATTGTTTAAATACACAGTAAACATTTCTGAAATATTTTTGAATGATCCTTCCAGACTGCATAAGCTCTGGTTCTCTCCATCCCATGAATTACGTTTTGGGGGCGGAGTGGAGTCGCCCAGGTCCCATACTGAAAACTTAGTAGCATGGAGCAGTATAACCTGGGCTGCCAGCAATATGCACTAACTACAATGTCTAATCACCATGCTCCTTGAAAATGAGAAATTGTTGGTGTCACAAATGTGATGTCACGTGTGAGGGCAGGTGGGAGGAGCCTGAGAGTGACTAGGACGTGGCTGTTATCACTGTATTTTGTGCTCATTTGTTCAACAGGAAAGCGCACAGGTATACATAAGGAATAAATATATGTACATCATTAATATTATTATCACACCATCTTACATTAATTCATTACTTTATGCTATTTCTATACATTTATTTGCTTACTAAGGCCCTCATTCAATTGCAATTTGGCCAATTGAATAGGGGTCTAAATAAGCACATAACATATTTTTTTTAAATACGTTTTTAGTTAGTAAAAATCTATCCAAAAGCAAGGTTTTCACTAACTAAAACTTCTTTAAAAAAATATGTTATGTGCTTATTTAGACCCCTATTCAATTGGCCAAATTGCAATTGAATGAGGACCTAAGTAAATAAATAGAGAGAGAAATAAAGAAAAGTGCAGAATTGCAATAAAATATTTGCCTTATGTCTACTATGTATCTGTTCACTACACAAACAACAAATGGTGACAAATAACAGGAAATCAGTACTTACAGTAAGAGTGGGAATTCCCAAACGGAGGCAGGAGATGTAGCACCGAAGCAGCACAGTACAAACAAAATAATTACACAAACAAACACAATAAATAACAGACAGACAAACACAAACACAATAACAAACACAATAAATAACAGACAGACAAACACAAACACAATAACAAACACAATAAATAACAGATACTATAACAAACAAACAATAAATATTACAATAACAGACAGTATAAATAACACGCAACAAACCACAAAAACACAATAAATACAACAAACACAAAAACAGACAAACAGAATAAATAAAACAAATACTATAACAAACAGAATAAATAACACACAACAAACCACAAAAACACAGTAAATAAAAACAATAACAACTAAAAACAATAAATAACACTAATCCAAAAACAAATAAACACTATAAATAACACAACACACCACCAAAAGACAATAAATAAAACAAATACAAAAAAAATTCAACAAATAAATTAAACCAAACACACAATAAATAAAAAACACACCACAAAAAAACCCAATAAATGCAAAAAAAAATACAAAATCAATAAATAATAGAAAAAATCAAACTAAATAAAACACCACGCCTCAAAAAACAATACAAAAACGGCACAAAAACAATAGAAAAAAACAAAAAAATTAAATAAATAACACAAGCACCACAAATAACGCAATCACAACTCAATTACAACCAACCAATCAAAACCAAGCAACCACAACCAATCAAAACAAATCAACCACAACCAATCAAAACAAATCAACCACAAACAATCGCAAACCAATTATCCACAACCAATCGCAAACCAATCGCAACCAATTATCCACAACCAATCCCAAACCAATCGCAACCAATTATCCACAACCGATCAATCAAAATGTCTCTCTCTCGCTTTCTGAATCCAGAAGTGAGCAGTGCACTGCAGCCCACCAGCATATATAGCCTGCCCTGCTTGGTCACCATTGTTAGTTTATGACACCCAGTGATGCAATGCCTGGCTGGCATTTTCATGGGCACTTAGCTACAGGGCACCCAAGAATCACATAACCAGACAGATACCCCCTGCACTCCTATTCTGGTAACTTATGATGGTATCATAACTTAGCCCCCCCATTCTATAAGATATAGATAAACTAAACCCTTAGATTGTAAGTTTGTGAGTTTTCAATCTTGTGTCAGGCCTTGGAAACAAGCTCTATGTACATTTGATTTTATGCTAAAAAACAGAGCCCTCCATTCTTTACAAGGTGTTTCATTTGTTTTCTGCTATGTACTCAACCCCTGTACAGCGCTACGGAATATGTTGGCGCAATATAAATAAAGATAATAATAATACTTCACATAGCCTGAAACATAAAAACACAGATTTGACTGCTGATAATGACCAAAGGTCCAATCTGGCCTGCCTATTCCATGTCCCAAAAAGGTTGGCTTATTATGCTTACCCCAGGCATTCCTAAATTCCTAAAAGTCCTTGACTCTACCACCTCCACTGGATGTATTTTACATGTAACTTTTCAGTAAATAAGTCACATTTCCCTGAAATATTACACCTTATAATTTCCCATACATGCCTCTTTTTCTGGAAGATATTGTCCCTCTTAAATCTTATTAAATCTTTTGATATACTTGAAGGCTTTCTCTCTTCTATCCTCTAACCAATTCATATCAGTGAAGTCTAGAAGTCTTTTCTGATAAAGAAAGCCTGGACCCCCGATTACTATACTTCCTCTTTATTAATGCATTTCTCTTATAGCCTCAGCATTTGTTGTTGTTGTTTAGTCATTCAATTGTGTCCGACCCTCTGTGACCTTATGGTCTGCCACTGCCCATCTAAGTTCCATCAAGCTCATGCTCATTGCTTCACTGACTTCATCTATCCATCTCTGCCATCCCCTTATCCGAGCCTCACCATACACTCCTTTTTTATCTATATAGACACCTCATCACACCTTCTAGACCATGCTTGTCCAGTGTTGGTCCTCTGTGGCTGACCTAGCCAACATCTCTTAACCTTCTCTCTTTTGAAGAGACTGTCCCTTTAATAATATCTCCTGTCCCTTCTAGTCTCCCAGAAATCCCTCTTTTGAAGAAGGTCACACATTAAAAAGTATATGGAAGTTTCCTTTGAAATACTTGAAGGTTTTTATATAGGAGCTTCTTCGATTATGAAACATCTGATAGAGGAGAATCCGTAGTGTATGAGAACCTGTCTTTGCATGAAATAAACTTACCATAAGGTTTGCAAATGTCTTGAGTTTTCAGGCAGTTGATATTGAAACAGAACGCCCCTGAAAAGCAAAACTAAATTAGCATAAAATTCATAATTAGTTATGGCTAGGCAGAAGCAACAATGTATCACTGGCTGAGACAAAGCTATAGCTGTGATACTGAGAGCTGATTGGCTAGGACACAACTCTGCACAGCTCATTGGCTAGAACGCTCAGCCTACATAGGTTCCTCAGGGCTGGGGCTCACACAAGAAATGCCAAAGTAATTTTGAATTAAAAATATACAGAATTCCTCAATAAAATTATTTGATATGAGACGCCCAGACAAAAACACAGGAGATCTCACATATTTCTAAAACTTTACATATGGTATAAGAATGGCAGTAACACTACCTAATAAAGAATATGAGTGTCCTTAATTGGGCATTTGAATATTTGGGACGTATGATAGTGTGCTTGAGAACAGGTAGTGTCTCATTTCAATTTACTTGTGTGTTTGCAATGTTCAGTCGTGTACAACTCTATGTGACCTCATGGACTGCAACACACCATGCGGATCTACTTGGTATTCATGGCAGAGATACTGGAGTGGGTTGCCAGTTCCTTCTCCAGTGGGCCACAGCATACAGCTTCTGGTATTCCTAGCTGGTCTCCCATCCAAGTACTGATTAGGCACAATTTTGCTTGCATTCATGGTGGTGTGACCTCCCCAAAAACATTAGAAACACAATAAATACACACAAGAAACAGATAAAAAGCTTACCCACAGCAAGGGGGGCACCCAGGACCTCTGCAAGTGAAGTTACACCTCCATTTAAGCACATATTTCAAAGTTTAGAGACACGAAAATCACCTAAGTGAGAGAAAAAATGGCCGCCGAACAAAACGAAAAGGAGGCTAAAAGACCCTAAACACGCAAAACATCACCAAACACCTACGGATTTTCTGAAAAAGTCGGACGACATCCAAAAACAAGGACGCAAAATCAGCCACAGCCGCATACCACACATTAGGCGCATACCACACATCTATCCCTCTGTCCATCTATCTCTCTATCTGTCCATCTATCTATCTGCCCATCTGTCTATCTGTCCATATGTCTATCTATCTATCCCTCTATCTATCTATCTATCCCTCTGTCCATCTATCTCTCTATCTGTCCATCTATCTCTCTATCTGTCCATCTATCTATCTGCCCATCTATCTATCTATCTGTCCATATGTCTATCTATCTATCCCTCTATCTATCTATCCCTCTGTCCATCTATCTATCTGTCCATATGTCTATCTATCTATCTGTCTATCCCTCTATCAAACTATGTCTATCTATCTATCCATCTATCTATCCCTCTATCTATCTATCTATCCCTCTATCTATCTATCTATCTGTCTATCCCTCTATCTATCTATATCTGTCTATCCCTCTATCTATCTCTCTATCTATCTGTCTGTCTATCCCTCTATCTATTCCTCTATCTATCTGTCTATCTATCTATCTATCCCTCTATCTCTCTCTATCTATCTATCTTATCCCTCTCTCTCCCTCTATCTATCTCTCCCTCTATCTATCTCTCCCTCTATCTATCTCTCCCTCTATCTATCTGTCTATCCCTCTATCTATCTGTCTATCCCTCTATCTATCTTGTATACTAATTACCATGTGACATAACAGGCCTTTCCTATTGGTAGATGAGTGTTATGTAATCCT
Source organism: Discoglossus pictus (assembly GCA_027410445.1). Classification (NCBI taxonomy): domain Eukaryota; kingdom Metazoa; phylum Chordata; class Amphibia; order Anura; family Alytidae; genus Discoglossus; species Discoglossus pictus. The sequence goes on along the minus strand of CM050171.1, from coordinate 5,891,733 downwards.
GCTCTGACATGAGGTAATTATGTAATGTTGGTTTGGATAGGAGGGAAGAAACTTATCTTGAAATACTGGCCAAGAAGCCGGCTCCATCTGTGCATAAAGTAATATTTATATCAACATAATGATATCCATGTGGGGAAATACTTACAAAAATGTGACCCATATCTGAAACCTCGTCCTATTGGAACAATTCTACATCCAGTTAAAACAATCTCATTATTTAATAGATGTAAAACGGGTAAAATGATCTGCAGAAAAGTACTAAAGTAAAAAGAAACCTGTTAAATATGGAGATCTAACTGGAAAAGGAAAACTCCAGAAGCATCATAATAATAATGTTTGCATTAATGGTAATTATTTAATAACAACTTAAGAAATAATAACTGCCAATGTTACTCCAGCCCCACACTTCAATGGCGCCACTTCTCCTGCGCTCAGTCGTCTTTATGGTCCAGCTCTCACATCCGTATGTTACTACTGGGGATACCAGAGGTCCAAATATCCGGACCTTTGTTGATGGAAACTGAATAAATTTTTTAAAAGGGTTCTGGGTTAAATAAAGCAAGAAGCTGAAGCAAACACCAACCTATTTTTTTATTTTGTATATATATTCAACGGTTGTGCTTCTTTTTTGTCCTCTAAAACATTCTGCCCTTTATTTTAGTTATTCAAAAGAAAAAAATGACCCCAAGTTTAAATACATAGGCCCTCATTCAATTGCGATTTGGCCAATTGAATAGTGCTCTAAATAAGCACATAACATATTTTTTTTAAATAAGTTTTTAGTTAGTGAAAACCTTGCTTTTTGATTGATGTTTACGAACTAAAAACTTATTTCAAAAAATATGTTATGTGCTTATTTAGAGACCTATTCAATTGGGCAAATTGCAATTGAATGAGGCCCATATAGTTTATATAAATCAATGTAAACACAATATACCCCATCCACCACATAATATAAGTATTAGATCTATGTTCATATCAGTCACCTATTCCATCTTTATTCCAAGGGACCCGCTCTATGCTTGGCAGATGGGACCTTTGACCTCACCTCTATAAATATGGTCCACCAGACAAATTATAGTAAGTGGTACGAGAGGTGCCTGTGGCTGCTGAAGAGCGGGGGAATCCTGGCTATTGATAGGGAACGTTTCAATGGAAACCACTCTTACTTTAAACTACATGGCCCATTGTCTCACAGACAAGAGGATATTCTATCGGAAAGTTGGACAAATATGACTAAGTTGTTGGAGTCCAGATTTAATTTGATATATAACTGGCGCTGTAAAAGTTTTTAAATAGTTCCATAGCGCTAAACTTTATATCTTTTATAAATGGTACCAAAAATTGACTATCTCAAATCAGTTTAAATGTACTGTAATTATAACTAGCACTCGTAGAGCATTGTAGCGGTGCTGTTCTTATCAAGATTATAGGAAACATCCTAAAAATATATCTGGTTAGAATTACCTGCCTATTATGCCCTTAGCTGTATGGTAAGGAATTGTTAGGAAAAGGTATTGCCCCTGCCCCTGCCCCACAAACATAATAACTAGCTAAGCTCCAAGTGCTTACTAGCAGCTCTCAGTCTTAGTGCAACTAGTTTCCAGACACCTCCAACTGGATTATATGACCTTACACGCGTGTAAGCGTCTACGGCTACTATGACATGAACATATCTAAATAATTTATAACATTTAGAAATTTGGTGATTTTTTTTTTGAATGTATATGGTTACTATGTGCTCCGAGAGGGGCAAAGAGACACAGGGGAGGGAGGAGGGGGAAAAGAGACACAGGGAGGGGGAAAGAGACACGGGGGAGAGGGGCAGAGATACAGGGGGAGACACACGGGACGGGGGGAGGGGAAGAGATATATTGGGGAAAGAGACACAGGGGAGGGCGAGCTGTGGGGGAAAAAATATATATATTATCCCGTCATTTTTGACAGGCAAACAACTATTTTTCATATAAACAACTAATTTGTTAAAGTCCATAATGTTTCCATACTTTACCTTTATTTGCCTGTTTTTTTTTCCTATAAATTTTACTTACAGGTGGCATAGGACTAAATATATTATATTTTTCTTTGTATATTTCCACCAAAAGTTTAAACCAAAACTTTCAGGCCAGCAATTTACAAGAAAGATTACAACCATATGATGAATTGTTTTGGGAACTTCTTCACACCTGTCTCCAACAAGTATTGCAAAATGTTGATGACCTTATTAAATGAGACATCATCTTCACATCATAATAGGCATGCTAATGCGGTTTACTTTAATTCTTGCATCTACAATTTGCAGAAAGCTGTAGCATGCATTTGGGAAACAAATATTATTTCCCAGGTGAATCGCTTTCCCAAGTAAAGCAGCTAATTTATTTTACTAAATGTTTCAGTTAACGCACAGGGTCCTCAAATCAACAATCAAACTGAGAACATACAGTTCCCCTCCCTAAAATAACTTGGAGTGAGCCCCTGTGCATTATGCAGTAGAAGGCACCTTCAATGTCAAATGTCGAGAGGTTGCTCTCATCAAAAGAAGGCATCACAAAACAATACCGCCCCCCCTTTGACAAGAAAAGGTGATAACTAAAAAAAATTAACCACTAGAGAAATACACCACTATTACACTAGACTCCATAAGGAACTCTTGTTCTAGAAAGAGAAAGCTCAATGGGAAACAGAAAATGGCAGGGATTATTGTGCTCGTAGAGCTAAAGAACTTTTAACCTAGGATGGTCCATGTAATGTTCCTGCAAGAAAATTTAGTAATTCATAATAATGTCTTTTGCATAAAGTTCATAGTCTAGGTGAAGAGACACATTGTTGAAGAAGTGTCTTGCAAGAAAGTAGAATTGCCAGTCCAATGAAAAGGTAGGAGTATCTTTTTCAGTTCACCAGTCCAGGAGAAAGATTCAGAACAGGTGGAAGATTGTATCTGAATGCACTGTTGAATCTCAGTTTTTTGGATTGCAATATGATGACCATCAATATAGTTTCAACATTCTCAACCAGCAAGAGCACAAACAGCCCCCTTCGATGCTAGGATATAATCCAGTGCCATCCTGTTTTGTAAGGCAATCATGCAAATTTGTACTTGTTCTTGGTTTAGTTTGTCAGTAGCATCCTCAGTCCTTTTTAAATCAGCATCAAGAAAATGAGTAAGTTTATCTAGGTCTAAAGCATGATACACACCACAATTTGGAAAAATAATACCCACGAAAGTAACAGTGCTCCAAGTATTAGCATTTAGACTATTAGATATAGATCTTTTATATTCGGGGTGGCCATGTGCTAGTGTAGTAGTATTGTAATGTACCTAGTGATTTAATACAATTATTTCAGTGAAATCTGTAGCCATTGTCAGTCGCCTTTTAGAATCAAATGTCAGTTTAAAAGCAGAAAGACAATAGCAACCCACTCATAAAAGGAGTAGGGTATAGATGTGTTAGGAGCAGTGCGATGCTCATAAAGAATAGTGGTATAGGGTATAGTGGTGTTACTGGAAGCAGCAATATGAGAGCAAATCCAACATTTCAATTGAGAGTGGGCATCCATCTTTACTACATGCAAGAACGTATGTCAAATAGATGTACAGTATTATTATTGTTTATTTGTAACGCGCCAACATATTCCGTAGCACTATACAAATGGTGTGATCAAGGCAAAACTAGATTAAGTGTCCATAATGCTTTCCCCAAAGCACATTGCAAGATTGAAAACTTGCAGACTTCCAATCTAAAGGTTTTGGGTGTGGTACAGGAGGGTGAAAAATGCAATGTGCACGTTAAGGAGGCTGGTTATAGTCTTCTTTAAACAGGTGTGTTTTTGTGAGGTTTTGAAGGATTTGAAGCGGGAGGTTAATCTGGTGGAGCGAGGCAAGGAGTTCCAGATAATAGGGACAGAGCGAGAAAAGTCCTGAAGGCGGTAGTGAGAGGAGGAAAGAAGGTCACTAGCAAAGTAAAGAGTGGGGTGGGGGAATATTTGGAGATGAGAGCAGAGATATACGGGGGTGCGTGGTTTTTGAGCGCTTTATACGTTAGGGTCATAATTTCAAATTTTATTCTGGAGGCTACAGGAAGCCAGTGGAGAGACTTACAGAGAGGAGCTGCAGGCACCAATGGTCTCATTCTATTAAGGGCCGCAAGTGTAGGCGATGGTGGCCGCAAGAGATGGGCGCAAGCTACTTCCCTATTCTATTCCCTTGCTGCCAAGGGCTCTGGCCGGCGCCCTATTATCCCTTGCAGCCACCCTTGCCACAGGGAAAGCCTTTGATCTGATGCGGCCGCAAGAAAGCCCAGGTCGCTATTCAAATGCTACTCGAACCCTTCCGTCAAGGCCGTAATTCGCTAAAACCAAGCCGCAGCTTACTTACACCAAAAAGGTCCCGCAAGGCTCTTGCTCACAAATTGTAGCACCAATTAAGCACATAAAAAAGCCATCCTGTACTTTGATGAGACGTGAAAGTGATTGTAGGTGTTAGAATTCATAGCACAACATTCCCCTACACTCAAATCTGCAAATCATTTGTTTTGTAATTCATGTTCAATTTCCATGTCTACAGTCCCACGGGCTTGGAGCATATCAGACACGCAACGGCTGCGGGATTAGCCTCCGTCAAGTCCATAAATGGGTAAGATATACCCACGGGTTACTTTGGCAAATCGCAGCACTAATTAAGCAAATAGAAAAGCCATCCTGTACTTCTATTAAAAGTGATGTTTGGTCTTTGAATTAATAGCTCAACATTCCCCTATTCTCAAATCTGCAAAAAAAGAAATGTAATTTCATGCTCAATCTTCGTGTTCTCTCATGCAAGTCCCACGGGCTTAGAGGTCAATCACCCCTCAAAACCGTACAGGCTTGAATAACAAGCTACGGGCTTGGAGGTCATTGAAGCCCATGAGACTTTGGACAGAAATTAAACCTAAAATAAGATTATAATTTGGGGATGTGCAAGCTTGAGAATGTTTTGCTATTAATGTCCCGCATCATTTGCAGTGCTGGATTGAATATATATTTTCTTCTACAATGCTTTGAGTTTGTGGCCTTCAACCTCCGAACCCGCACGGGTTTTAACGATTTACTGGCTTCGAGGTCATTGAAGCACGCGGGACATGGGACGGAAAATAAACCTGAAATGAAATATTGGATTTGAGCGATGTGCAAGCTTGAGAGCGTGTTGCTATTGCTCCTCCTGTCCCTCATTATGTTGCCTATTTACAGTGCTGTCTAGAATTTAAATTGTCATTTACAGTTTTCCGACTTTGCGGCCTTGAAACACGATTTATGGGCGCGCTGGAAATACTTGCAGACGATTGCATAATTTATGGCTGAAAGCAAGGAGGACCTCCTTGTGGCGCTGTCCATTTGAATAGCAGCGTAGCCATAGCGCTACGCAGCACCGTGAGTGTTTAGCACAGTACAGGAGTCTAGCGGAGGTGTTAATTATGGATTGTAGAGGGGATAGACGGGTGGGGGGTAGGCCAGCCAGTAGTCAAGACAGGATATGTTGAGGGAATTAGAAACGTAGTTGTCGCTCGTCTAAGGTTGTGACATATTTTGGAAATGTTTTTTTAAATTGAAGACAAAATTTTGTTAGTGACCGTATGTGAGGAATGAAAGATGACAGGGTCCAGTTGGACACCAAGAGGTGGGAGTGGATTATGGCATTGTTAACAGCGAGAGATTTGAAGAATATGAGAGAGGGTAGGAAGATTAAGAGTTTGTTCGACATCTTGAGTTTGAGATGGTGGGCAGACATCCAGGAGGATATGCTTGAGAGGCAGTTGGAAACATGATAGAAGAGAGGGGGATATATTCATCTGAATAGAGATAATACTGAAATCCAAAATGTTTAATTAGGGTGCCAAGTGAGGCTGTATAGAGACGGAGAATAGGAAGGGACCTAGGCCTAAACCTTTGTTACATCAACAGAGGGTGAGGAGAAGAGGTGCCAGTAGTGGAGTCAAAAGGAGATTTAACTACTCTATTTTTTAAGAAAATAGGTTTTGAAATGTGAGTGGAGTGTGGGTATATCCTCATGCTGTAAGTATAATACCAGTTATTAGGTTGCCAACAGTCACAGGAAAATAAGTCAATTGTGTACATCCTTTGCGATATTCTTCAATTGGAGCTTTAAACTGATGTCTGATCCTTCTAGTGGTTAGGAGTGAAGTGGGAATTATGGATCCAATAATAATTCTGTTACTTTAACTGCAGTAGGTGTAGCAAGAATTACCTAGAAAAGCCCTTCTCTTAGGGTAATTTCACTTATGCTTGAAACTTTAATGTAGATCATGTTCAAGCATGAGTCTTGGGCTCAATTCTGCTAAAAAAAAACAAAAAAAAAACAGTTCTTATAGTAATAGCCACTTTAAATGGGTTTGCAGTTCAATCAAGATACACAGGTTGAATTGCATATGGAGACCTATTGATAAGGGTGGACATAAGGGCGACATTTAAACATCTCATGAGTCAATATGATTACAAGAGTTTCTCACTCAGGAGTACTAGAGGTAACCCAGTTTTTACAGTTTGTTTCCATCATTTTGCAGGTTTTGTCTTAATACCATTCGCTCTTTCAACTATACTATTTTATTGGGAGTGATAGACATGATACATAGGACTTTACATACTAGTCATTACATCATATGGACACGGACATTGTGTGCATATAGTTTCGGTCATGTTCTGAAATGCATTTGCGGTTATTGATATACTATTGCAATATGGTTGATGTAATGACTATAATAATTTTACTGTATTTGTAATGCACCAACATATTTGGTGGCTTACAGGCCCTAATCCAGTAGTATTCAATAATTATGTTATCAGGACGTTACAGGCTCAAGTGGGACTTATTAGTCAGAATGATGTTGGCACCTGCTGGGCTCTAGTTATAAGAAAGAGCAAGCCCCTTCCCATATTTGTACATGGTCAGCTATGATTGCTAGCCAGACATGCTGGCTGTTCTCTTGACCCCCCCCCCCTGGACTGTATCAGCCGCTCAATAAATTCTTGTTGTCAAGACATCCAATACCCTTGTCAATCCCCCCCACCACTCTGAGCACATGACTAACCAGCAGTGCCTGTGTTTACAATGCTTTTAGGTTCTCACCACAACCAAGTCTCCCATGTGGAATCAAAGAAAAAATAAAATTGCAGACATGCTCTATTTGGGCTCAGATAGGGTGGCTAATCCCACTTTTATGACCTAACAGGCCCGTGACAGTTATGAAAAACCCTCATGTCATAGCTGTTGAAGCTATCCCTCCAGACTATTTGTAATTGGATAGGAACAGTGTATCCAGGATAGGGGGCTAATGCAGGGGGGTTAAGACCATGAAAAAAAAAAAAGCTGCGTTTTTAACAATAAAGTGTGCTCTGCTAAAATTCACATAAATTAGGATTTTATCACCGAAGAAAATACACTTCTGACCCTGCTGCTGGGACACAGGTCGCAATCCTTAATTTGTCCCAATTCCTGACCAGTAGCATTGGTGAAACTTGTCCTAATTCTGGTGCATATCCGGTTAGCGGGGATACAAACTGAGCTGCAACCTGCTGGGTAGTATCAGCCGAGTGACTTAAAAAGCACCACCAAGTAGTGGGTTGTGACAGTATGTTAGTGGAAGGTATTTTGCTTGGCGACATGAACCATTGGACACCCACCACTTGTCAAATGCAGCCCTTATAAATACTGTAGTGTGAGCAAAGTGTAAAATAAACACAGGATTAAGACGTCAATTTTTATAAATTTTATTACAAGCGTAGACTCTTCTGACTGGTCATCTCCGGATTCTTTAATCCTTCTGCAAAGAGAAGAGATTGTAAGTGCTTTATTCAGACCTCACCATTTCAGTACTAGTGACCAGGCCAGCCGCTTAATATAAAGGTCCAGGTTCTTGTAGTACTGAACTGGAAATGTGTACAAATATATATAAAATCAACAATGCGAGTGCAGGGAGGTCAGGGGACGGGAGGGAGGCAGAAGCCAGTTTGATTTCAGTTGCACAAGCAGCTTACATCTATAACAGCACATTGCACATGCCCAGAATTACCATGCAGGATTACACAAGTGTATGCATTATTTAATTGGCATATTGTAATCACAAAGCAGGACACAATCACACAGATTCTTTATGAGAAGGCAAAATTACATCTACATTGCACACAATAATTTCCATGCATAGAAAGTAACGTTAATGTATACCTGTGCCAACAAATGCCAACTCACTGTGAAAGTGGCAGGGAGAAAAAACAAAAACAAGACAGTTACATTTTGTTACAAAGATAATGTTTTAGTTTTTAAAAAAATCTATTTGAAATATACATTAAGTAGTAGGAAAGGTATATCATAACGAAGGTGTAAGAAATAAACAGCTAATGGACTATATACACCCATTAACTCACAAAAACAGGGGAAGAAGAGAGGGAGTAGAAACAAAATAAAATAAAGGGGAGGGTGAAGAGAATGATGTACACTAGAAACAGAAAGGAAATATTGATGTTACTAATGCATATAAGATCTAGGGTGGTATTGTTAAGTCTTTCGAGTTGCCACAGACCCTGTGACTCCCACACACAGGTAAGATATTGGCCTAATTACTCTGAGGACTAGAATACCACTGATAATAACTTGAAGGCTTTATATTCACCTCCAGTTCTTCTATAGAAATGTTTTACAAATTAGCACATTAAGGTCTAAAACAATGGATTCCATTTTTCAACAATATGGATAACTCATTTTAATGAAAAGGGGAAAAAAGAAAACAAAAAGTTCATGCACTGAAATGGTGAAAACTTTGTTAAGAAGCAAAGATTACATATCTTTTATATAAGCAGCCCCACACACATTAAGTGCGAGTAGTAAAAAAAAAAAAATAATGCAAAAACTAGAATCTATATTTTTGGGATACATTTTTCCATGCCAGGTTATTTGATCTGGTTATACTCAGAGTATAGTGCAAGAGCCAGTAAACAGAGAAACCAGCTGGAAGTCACACAAAATATACACACTTACATTTATATGGGTTTCCCTGTTTTTGTATATTAATAAAAACTACCTAAGCTTTTGTTTGCATCTAAATATTCACAAGTTCTTAAAAGCCATTTGTACTCCCTGAAACCTTTCAAATAATCCCCACCCCAAGCAGCTCATGCACACAGTGTTTCTATTGGTAGCAGATGTACTAGCCAATCACAGATAGTATGTGATTAGTTAGTACACATAGTACCAACAGAAACATTGTGCATGAGCTGCCGGGGGTGAACTTTTTGTAGGGATTTTTTGCAAGGTTTCAGTGAGTAAAAACAGCTTTTAAAGCTCTTGTTAATCAAATAATGCTTGGATTTGCAAACACATAGGTTGATCAAAAACAGGGAAACTGATATAACCAACTACTGTATTGGACAAAGCAATTAGGCATTTTAGCAAGTCTACCACCAACTGGAATACCCTACACTAAAACCTGATGAAATAACCAGCAATTTTACCAAGGTTTGACAAAACGTGAAGTTGCGCAACTACAGCTGGAAGGATCCCAACACCAAAACTGGCAGAAGGGTTAGGTAAAAATACTATAGGGTTGTTCTAAGTGTAACCAAGAAAGAAAGAGGGGGAGCAAAACTGGAATCTAAAGCAACCTAAAAAAAAACAAAAAAACAAAAAAAAAAAAACACTAAAAGCAAAGACATGCACATGTAAGTTTGCATCATGAGGAGTGGAAGGCAATGGCAATCACACTCATGCAGTCTCTGTACCTGTGAGACCTCATTTCTGATGTAGAATTCCAAGCAAGTGTAAAATAGAAAGGCAGATGTTACATGAATGAACAACAGGAAAACCACAAATTAGCTTAACTTTGTGATATGCAAGTTATCTGGATTTTACTAGATATATAATATCTTTGCATATCCATTTACTACAGAGTCTGTATATGTTGCATTGGGCAGACCCATGCCGAGACTATTTGTTTAATTTTACGCAGTAAACAGTTTATAAGCACTTAATAAAATAAACTACATATCAGTAAATAGATATCAAGGGATATTCCATATTTAGTAACATCCAGGAACCTTCCATATCCCTTTAACTCCAGTATAACCAGTGGAGTGAAGCTACACCACTTAACTCTACAGTTACTTCAGCTCAATCCTTTGCAGATCTCTAACAGAAAAAGGATTGATCTTATCTGAAATACATCACTGACAACAGCAAACGAAGTAAAAAAATAAAAAATATATCCCTCTCAACCCCACCTAAATGACAATACCATTTTATCTTATCAATACATTACCTTAAAAAGGACCACCGGGGCTTTTATCACCACACTTCATAAGCAAGCCATTAATTGAATCTTGTTATCAATGTCAACACTACTGGTTATGCCAAATGAGGATTCTTATGGCATACATACATTATAAATTAGATAAACATTATATAAAAATAGATAAATGGCTCATCTTAGGAAGCGCTAGAGGTGTATAAATACAGAAGGTGATTAACTCTACCAATTGCACTACTAAATCTAAATTCTATGCTAAGTTGCACACGGTTACCTTCTGGAAATCCAAAATGTTGAGAGAATGGGCATAAGACGTTAAGAAAAATAAAATGATTTGCATTCTTTCAGTGTAAACGTGACACACGATGATAAACACTATTATGATCTTACCTTTTTACCAGCTCCCACGCTTGCTTTGGCCGTACCCCGGACCTTCTTCATTCTGTTCTTACGTTCTTTGCGCTGTTTTCTGGATGTCTTTTTCTTTTCATATAGGCCGTGCTGAAGAAACAAGCAATATAGCGTCAATAGGTTGTGGGCATTCATTTATAGATTAGAGTTGATTATTTAGTAAAATTACTATAAAAAGCAGAGGTACTAAGGTATCAAAGTGGTTGCTTGAGGAGGACAGGCATAGCAGCATTTGAATATTTAGTGCAATTATAAACTAATTGGCAGACCATGTCCACTGTAACTATACTTAAAAAAAAAAAAAAAAAAAAAAAAAAACACACCAGAAGTGACACCACCAAGTTTACTAAAGCAATTAAAAAAATGCTTCATAGGTGAATTAATCCAGTTAGGATCCATTCTATAAGACTGATGTAATTCAACTGTTAATATGTTTGGCCCAAAATTGATGGGGACAAATAGATTTAAAGAGACATCACCATCTTGTAGACCTAATCACATTATGCTGGTGCAGACAGCCTTTTAATGGTCTATCCTCACTGACATGCTATGTCACTTATAATAGCTTAAAGTTATATTGAAGGTTCCTAGATGTGACTAGGTATATAATATCCCTTCATTTTATTAATTAGTGCTTACAAGCTTATTTTTTGCAGTCTAAAAATCAAACAAATAGTTTCTGTAGGGGTCTGCCCGCTGCAGGTCATGAAGACAGACAAGGTAGAGCTTAATGTGCAGTGTCCTAGCCTATTAGGCACCACACATCAGCAGTTGCCAAGATGGTCACTGACTGTTTAGTATGAGACAAAGCAAGCACTACAGGGTGTTTTTTATGAGCTGCAGAGGACAGACCCATACAGGGACTATTTGTTTGAATTTGGCAGTAAAAACAGAGCTTATAAAAACTTAAGTAAAGTACATTATATACCTTGTAACATCCAGGAACCTTCCATATCTTAAGGAAATTGTATTGTACGGACTACAATACCTGCAATTTTGTATTGAACCTTTGCAGAAACTAACTGTTGCCCCTCCTCTCATCCTAAACTGCTCATTGTAAATAAAGCAATAATTACCCTGGCAAGTCTGTGTTTTGGCTCGTTCTTCTTTGCATAGTCCAAAGAATCGTAAATCATGCCAAAGCCTGTGGTTTTGCCACCGCCAAAGTGAGTCCTGAAACCGAAAACAAAGATAACATCTGGTGTGGTCTTGTACATCTTCGCCAGCTTCTCCCTGATTTCGGTCTTTGGGACGGTGGCTTTTCCAGGGTGAAGAACATCAATGACCTGCACAAAACAGCAGAAATAACCAGTGAGAGTTTATGATGGCTAGATATATAGATGCCAGGCTATCATTTTGAAATCTAATAAAAGCACCAATTTAAGGAATTCTTACCATCTGCTTGCGCTGCAGAAGTCGGTTTGTCATAAACTTCCTGGTTCTGATGGTCACTGTGTCGTTCTGGAAGAAACACATTAGGTATAATTGTTATTTGTACAAGCTTCACTTCACACTGGAAACAGTACAAAAAAAAAAAAAGATATATAGATCATTGGCTACGGCAGAGCCAAAAAAAATACAGACTAAACAATAGACACTTAAAAAAATATTCCTATTTAAAGTAAGGGTGAGAAAATAAATATATATATATATATATATATATATATATATATATATATATATATATATATATAATCCCCCGCCCCATATTCTATCCTTCCAGGTGTCTTACAAAATGTTGTGACCCCTTAACTCCTAAATTTGATACCAGTCTAATACCGACAATTTTAAATTGTTTCCTTTACAAATTTTAGGGTCATAATTTATAACTTCTGAATGTTACATGGACTAAACAAACTTAAAATCAGTTTTAACATTTTTAAATATACAGATTTGCTAAAACTTTCCAAAAAGATAGTTTAAGAATTATGTAGTTTATTGCTCTAAATATGCAGTGAAACCAATAAAACCACTGTATGAAAGTGATTTACCACAGAGGTAAACAAATAAATAAACCTATGTTGCCAGACGAATTTAGGAGCCGGAGAGATCCAGTCTGACATCAAATGTAAATACAAGGGAGGATTGTCCACCACAGAATTTTTAGCTGAAAAATCCAGTGGACCGATAGAGCAAACTATATGGGTCAAAGGTTGTACATTTCAAAAAGTGGCCTCCTATAGAATAAGGTTTAGGAAGCATCACAATGGAATGAGGATTTAGTTTAAACCTCTTCCAGGAGTGGACCAGGTGGTGTAAAAATCAGGAGCCAGCTATGGAATAGAGTGTGTGCAAGATTACATGCAACTGGTTATGGCTTGACAAGTCCTGAGCTAATCCTTACACAGGTATACCCACTTTAAGTTACCCTGTTGAGTGGTGATTGGCTATAGTGCTATTTTTCCCCACTTTGCATTAAACATTGCAAAATCGTGGTCATTAGCCCTTGAAATGCCCGCTCGGCGCTCTCCCATGACTGTGTCGGAGGTAAAATGCCCCGCTTAGCGCGGTTTCAAATAGTGCCCTGCATGGAGAAACACATGTGGAGTGCTAAATGGGGTATTGCGGTATGATTTAATTTTATCCCATTAACTGCAGGAGAAAGTTATTAATTCCCGATTTAAAGGGGCAGGAACCCCTTGTAACGGATTTCAATGAGCTTTAGGAAGTTTCACGGGGGTATAATGGCTTAAAAGGAAAGGATAGATTCATTGTTTCAAATATTAAAATACTCTCTGTAAGGGTTTGCATCTGAACATTTTATTAGCAAGTGCTTAAAAGCTCAGTTTTTACTCACTGAAGCCTTCCAAACAGTCCCTACAAATATCTGCTCCCAGCAGCTCATGCACACATTGTTTCTACAGGCACCAGATAATCAGACTGTTCCTCAAAAACATGTCTTGAAATCTGTGATTGGTTAGTACATCTAGTATTTCAGAACCTCAAGAGCGGCTCGGTGGCGGACTTTTGTTGGGACAGTATGTAATGTTTCAGTGAGTAAGAAAAAAAAAAACTTTTAAGCACTAGTTATTAAGATGAGGTATAGATGCAAACACTTTAGGAAGTTTTTAATTTTAAAATAGTCTACCACATAACACTGGCTCCTAACTTTGTACTGAATGTATATAATATACACACTTTAATATATAAACCTTTCTAGGTCGCTACCTTGTCATGGGGAACAGGCTTTTGCATCTCAGTGAAGCTGTGAGCTATACCATGTAGCATCACCCAAGAGACGTAAGACATAGAGAGACTAATCACAGTCAACTGGAGAAGGAACTGGCAACCCATGCCAGTATCAGTCATGAAAACATTCATGGGCACAACCAGATATGCCTGACATGCTGTTACCCATAGGGTCTCATAGATATGGCAATAGATGTGCTGTGATCCATAGGGTCAAGGGGAGTCAGACACAACTGAACACACAATATATACACACACACCACAGAATGTCCCCCTATATATCCTGGCTCCCAGTTTTCAGACACATTTACCAACTCCTGATTTCATGTTAACCCTACCACTGCCAGTGAAAGGGTTATTGGTCCAAAAGGGGTATAATAGGTATCCACCAGATACCCGAAGGAGGTATAATGTCTCCAAGCCCCCCAGGTCTCACACTGTCCCCACAGCACCTACATGATACAGCTGCCAGACCCTCCATGCTATCACTTGGAAACCTATAGATTATATTTTAATAGAAATACCATAATAAACAGGAAGATTGGGATCACTGTACCCCCAGACCCTGGGACACATGTGGCCTGGTGTAGACACAACTCTAGTACAGGCTTCCCCCGTGCCTAGGCCGGGCCTCCCCCCGGAGCTCACTCCCGCCGCTCTCCAAGCGTGTATCCGGGCTCCATATCACAAATATCCCGGCCATCCACACCGGAGGACATTGGAGACAATAACCCTGCCCGCCCGGGATCCTCTGACGCGGGATGGCCGAGATATTAAACGGATTATTATCAAACACCAGGAGCGCCACTCACCATCTTGGCGGCTGTCTCTCTCAGGGACGAAGGAAAGAAAGAAGGAGCCGCCCACAGCCAATCATATCGCGCGGAGCGGGCAGGGGGCGTGACTAGCGTGTCCAACCAGGGCGGGGAGATGAGAGTGTCAATCAAGGACCTAGGCTCCGCCCACTGGGCTACAAATCCTGCAGAAGTTGGCAATACCCTATATAATAAACTGTCATTTATAAACATGATGACTGGGTGTGAAATACAATGGAGTTTATGCATTTAAAAGGCCATGTTCTAAACGTTGTTTTGCTTAAAAATATTAAAGTTGGGCAAAATGCTTTTAAAATGTAATAATAATAATAATAATAATACATCATCTAATTAATCACCATTTATATGCAATTATGCTGCCTATGGAATCTACCAATTTGGTTTCTGCTGATGCGTGGTGCGGTCCATCGGGTCATGAAGAATCAGACAAAACTGAACGACTAAACAACAACAATGCCCAGTTTACAAGGACGTCATGCTGAGTTGGTAGCTGCAAGAAGCAGCCTAGTAAAACATGGAACGTGTGGTAAAAATAATTGCACGTAATAGTAAAACATCCAAATGCTGTGATTATATTTTTCTGATTTGTAAAAATATTTTGTCCATTATAAAGTTTAGTTGTTCAAAAAGTTCATATAGTGTCCACACGGGCCCTTTAAATGACAGCGGATGACAGCTTTGCTGCAGTTCACCGCTTAGCCAGCAGAGAGCGCTGCAGTACGGCCAGAGGTTACCTTCACTTACTGAGCTCTATGTTTTTTTTGTGAATTTCATTGGTCGGCTTAATTCTATGGCGCTCTGCCCGGATTCTCTAGCTACCCTCTCCTCTCTATGGTGCTGGAGGCCCGACTACCGGAAGTGATATCCAGCATGCAACACTGAAGCAGCTCCTGGGGGAGGAGATACAGCAGCAACATGAAGGAGCAATTCAGAGAGACGGATGTGGCCAAAAAGATGTAAGAAAGAAATAATGAGAGATACAAAGATGTAAACGCATACACACACAGAACACCGAGTGGGACAGTGTGTGACAGGATGGTGTCTGTGGGAAGAGATGTAAGAAACATATATGTGAGAGATAAAGAGTGATGAGAGAGAGAAGGGTACACAGGAGAGAGAGAGAGAAGGGTACATAGGAGAGAGAGAGAGAAGGGTACATAGGAGAGAGAGAGAGAGAGAGAAGGGTACACAGGAGAGAGAGAGAGAGAAGGGTACATAGGAGAGAGAGAGAGAGAGAGAAGGGTACATAGAAGAGAGAGAAGGGTACATAGAAGAGAGAGAGAGAGAAGGGTACACAGGAGAGAGAGAGAGAGAAGGGTACACAGGAGAGAGAGAGAGAGAGAAGGGTACACAGGAGAGAGAGAGAGAGAGAGAAGGGTACACATGAGAGAGAGAGAGAGAGAGAAGGGTACACAGTAGAGAGAGAAGGGTACATAGGAGAGAGAGAGAAGGGTACATAGGAGAGAGAGAAAAGGGTACACAGGAGAGAGAGAAAAGGGTACATAGGAGAGAGAGAGAAGGGTACATAGGAGAGAGAGAGAAGGGTACATAGGAGAGAGAGAGAGAAGGGTACACAGGAGAGAGAGAAGGGTACATAGGAGAGAGAGAAAAGGGTACATAGGAGAGAGAGAAAAGGGTACATAGGAGAGAGAGAGAAGGGTACATAGGAGAGAGAGAGAAGGGTACGTAGGAGAGAGAGAGAGAAGGGTACACAGGAGAGAGAGAGAGAAGGGTACACATGAGAGAGAGAGAAGGGTACATAGGAGAGAGAGAGAGAGAAGGGTACATAGGAGAGAGAGAGAAGGGTACATAGGAGAGAGAGAGAAGGGTACATAGGAGAGAGAGAGAAGGGTACACAGGAGAGAGAGAGAGAGAGAAGGGTACACAGGAGAGAGAGAGAGAGAAGGGTACACATGAGAGAGAGAGAAGGGTACACAGGAGAGAGAGAGAAGGGTACACAGGAGAGAGAGAGAAGGGTACATAGGAGAGAGAGAGAAGGGTACATAGAAGAGAGAGAGAGAAGGGTACATAGAAGAGAGAGAGAGAAGGGTACATAGAAGAGAGAGAGAGAGAGAAGGGTACATAGAAGAGAGAGAGAGAGAAGGGTACATAGAAGAGAGAGAGAGAGAGAAGGGTACATAGAAGAGAGAGAGAGAGAGAAGGGTACATAGAAGAGAGAGAGAGAGAAGGGTACATAGAAGAGAGAGAGAGAGAGAAGGGTACATAGAAGAGAGAGAGAGAGAAGGGTACATAGGAGAGGGAGAAGGGTACATAGGAGAGGGAGAAGGGTACATAGGAGAGGGAGAAGGGTACATAGGAGAGGGAGAAGGGTACATAGGAGAGGGAGAAGGGTACATAGGAGAGGGAGAAGGGTACATAGGAGAGGGAGAAGGGTACATAGGAGAGGGAGAAGGGTACATAGGAGAGGGAGAAGGGTACATAGGAGAGGGAGAAGGGTACATAGGAGAGGGAGAAGGGTACATAGGAGAGGGAGAAGGGTACATAGGAGAGGGAGAAGGGTACATAGGAGAGGGAGAAGGGTACATAGGAGAGAGAGAAGAGTACATAGGAGAGAGAGAAGGGTACATAGGAGAGAGAGCGCACTGACTAATTGGGAAGTGCAGCTCTGGAAAAGAGCACAGAGGATTGTTTTTAGAAATGAGGCTGGAGCAAGGGTACCATGCTGCTGGGTCTTGGAAGAACCAAATATGGACTGTGAACCAGCAATAGGGAGCTAGACACTGATCAAGGGCAGGAACAGGGGTGAGCCATGAGATCCTGCCAGATCAACAACCGAAGGACCAGCTTTACCCAATTAGCTGGAGAACCACCTCTAACAGAGCGGTGGGAGAGATACTGACCCAAGGGAGAGACTGGATTAGAGCAGCTATGCTCACCAGCCCTTGTAGGAGGACAAAATGGACTGCACCCTGGAAATAGACTATGTTCTAGGTGGGGCTGTGAACCTAGAATGGGGCTCCACTGTCCAGGAACCCGTTATAGACCATGGGGCAGACCAGGGAAACGGCCCTGGAACCTTAGTGGGGGCAAGCAGGCCTACCGAGATAATAGAAAGTAGCTTGGACTACTGTGATCCAATAATGGTACTCCAGCTGATAAAAACAGTCGGGGAACTAGCTATAGACCAAGGGGAAGGAGAAAGGGTGAGCCTTGAGATATAAAGCGTGCCAGACATAAACCAAGATGAGAAGCCATACCAAGACACAGCTAGTCTAAGCACCTTAGGCCAAGAGGAGAGTCCGATTTGGAGCAGATGTGCTCATCGGTCCTTGGGAAAGATTATAACGGACTGTAAACTATTGATGGGGGCTACAGCAAAGGTGAAGCTACTGAGGTCATCATTTGTTTTGATCACCAGGGATTTTTTGCCCTTTTTTTGGCCCCTTAGGCCAGTGGACTGTTTTAGGTATAACACGACATCTATTGGGACTGGCTTTGTTGGAGAGGGTGGTGATGGCAGGGGATCCACGGGAGTCACTCCCCAAATTGTTTTCTCCCCTGGAATTTGTACAGGAGAATAATTAATTATACTGTATGACTGCCAATTAACTGACATGCATGACTTATACTGTATGACTGCCGATTAGCTGAAGCGCATGACTTATAAGGCACTTCTACAATGAAAGCACTTAATTCAGCACCATGACCTTAATTTAAAGGGATATGGAGGTTCCCTGTTTTTAACATTAACATCAACTTCCTACATATTTGCATCTAAACATAATTTTATTAATAAGGGCCTAAAAGTTGTTACTCCTTAAAACCTACCAAATAGTCCCTGCAAAAGTCGGCCCCCAGGTGATCATGCACAAGGTGTCTCTGTGGTACTAGATGTTCTAACCATTTAAAGATTGTCTATAGGGTCACAGAGAGTTGGACGCAACTGAACGATTAAACCGCAATGAAGAATATACACTTGTTAGAGAATACAAGGCTAAGGGATGGCACTGACCTTAGATTAACCCTTTTTTCCCCATCTTTGTTTCCATAGAAGCCACATCTGCTTCGGGGTGAAGTCGGCAGAGCAGATGCGCCAGCAGGCGCACATACAAGTGGTGAGCAAGAGCCTGTACAGCCAGGATAATAATCATGCACCACTTCCTTTTGGGGTCCTTGACCACCGCATGGTAAGGCTTGATGACACAGCTCAGTTTATACACTGCAGATATGTTTTTGTCTTGTGTTTGTTAAACATATTTATGCTTTAAATTATGCTTTTTTTACACATTCAACTGATCATGCGCTAGGTGGAAATGAGAAGTATTATTACACACAATTCCAACAGTGGGTGCAACTAAAGGCGCCTCTCTATATAATACATCAAATACATTTTGATCAGTGAGATGGTTAGATTTAAATGAAATTTACTGATAAACAACTGTAAAATAAATCGAATTGCAAAATTGGCTTGCCCTCTAGTATTAACTTATTTTCACGACCCAGAGTAGGGGTCCGATTCAATTCCAGAGTCCTCCTGCCTTATCTACAGGAATATTCTCTTGGACTGTGGAGTGGACAGGCCTCTCAGTGACCGGCTTCTATTCCAGGAACATCAGCACGATCAAAGGGTTATAACCTCTAAATAAGTCAGACCACCTTGATTATGTTCCCTAGAAGAGTCTTTATTTGTGAAAGTTGGAACATTTACAGGCAAATAGAACAATAATACTTTGGTTCAACCACAAACCTGATTCATTTACCTGCCCTTAACCAGCTATCATTATTGTCCCCCCTGTAGTACCCCACTGGCCAATCTGGGGGTGTGGGAGTTAATCCCATCACAGGGTGAGCCGGTAACTACAACACAAACTTAAAGACATTCACAGTTCCCTTCTAAACTAGTTAACTCACTTACACTATTTGAATTTACTGTCCACAGCTAGATAATCCCATCATGTAGGTTGTTATCAAGATGTACAGTACAATGTTCAAATTTCTTGTCTCTGGTGATGGCATTAGCAGGGACTGGAATGGCGATCCGGGGGAGGGAAAAGAACTGACCACAACCATACCCAGGAAGGTGCGTGTGGCGCTCCAGATAGGAGGATCACAAGACCATCCCAAGACCATCCCAGAGACTCCCACCTACCAATGCAAAGTCAATGGGGGAACATTGAGGGGGTTTAGGCCCTGAGGCGTGTTTGGGGGATTCTGGGAAGTCCAAGTCTGCCATCCGAAAGCATATCTTGACCTTTATCATGAATATTATTTAAAGAACCACTATGATTTTTTTTGGGGGGGGAAAACTAAACTCTGTAATTAGCAAAATGTTTTTTTTTTTTTGGAAGAAAAAACATTTACACAATAGTATACATTTTTTTATGCAAATAAACTAATGAAGCAAGCATTAAACTGTATTAATTATTGCCAAATAGTGAGACTGTGTGCCTTCTTTTGTTCCTTAGGGCACTAGTGAAAAGGATCGCCCTTGTCAGACTTGCGGCAAGAACCTGGCAGAATGTCTGGGGCACTATGGCTACCTGGACCTGGAGTTACCCTGCTTCCATGTGGGGTATTTCAAGGCTGTCATTGGAATATTACAGGTGAGCCCTAAAGGACCTCTCTTTTGGTCCAGCTTTTGTCAATTTTAAGAGAAATCATACACTGAAAATTGCTGATCCATGTTGAAATCCTGGCCTGTTAGGGGCTACTTAAGTTCAATTTCTCAGTGCATTTACCACCAGGACTCGGCAGCCATTTCTGTAGGGATTCAACCAAAGACACTGGGCCAGATACAATCCATTCTGCAGATTCAGTATCTTACTGTGATTTCTCATTTCTATTTACCTTTATCTTTTGCTTCTAGACATAGACCCTTAGACATCCTTATGTCCGAATACTCTTGCTTCTTCCATTTATTGTTTTATTTATCCCTTTTAGATAGTAATTTTGCGAGTTTTCAACCCCATAAGGTGCTTTGAAAAAAAACTCCTTGTATGTAAGATTTTAAACTCAAAGACAAAATCCTCTACTTTTTGCCATGTGTTTAATATTGTATTTAGTTTTTCTTTGGACTTAACCCCTGTACAGCGCTACGGAAAATGTTGGCGCTTTACTAAAAGCTGTAATAATAAGTGTTTGCATACTAAAGAGCACTAATTTTACTCACTAAAACCTTCCAAATAGTTCCCGCAAAGGTTTTCCCCAGCAGCTCATGCACAAAGCATTTCCAGTGGTACTAGATGTACTAGCCAATCACATGCTGTTTCTCAGCAGCATGTTTTTAAATGCTACTGAGACAATCTGTGATTGGTTAGTGCATCTAGTACTACAGAGACACTGTGTGCATGTGTTACAGGGAGACTATTTGAAAGACTTCAGTGAGTAAAAACAGAGCTTTTAAGCACTTGGTAATAAAATTATGTTTAGATCTGCAAATAAACACTTGGGTAGTTTATTATAATATTAAAAACAGGTAAACGGCTATATTACTTTGACTATGCAGCGCACTTTTTGCAGTATACAACCACCCTCTTAAGTGTCGCACAATCAGAGTATAGTTTACCTACTTTGCAATGGCCCTTTAAAACTGTTGTGTTGTGAACATACTCAACGGCTGCTTTATTAAATATATTATATTGAATGGTAATTAAATAGTATATTTGTATTCACATTTGAACCTCTAAAATAATTAAAGAAAAATATATATATTTCCTGTTAAGAATTCCAAGAAATACAGTTATTGCACTGCACTCTGGGGAACTGGGCGGGGGCATGCAAATGAACACACAGTGTTTTTATTCTTTAATCCAATACCACTTTATACATTGTTCCTGCTGTATTACACAGCTTTTGAAGCACAGCACAGGATGGTTTGTGCACTAGTTAGGAGACCTACCCACAGACAGCTGTTTCAATCGTAAACCGATCTCATCAGTGGGGGGCTGGTACCCAAGTCCTTCTATAGATTTGTGGACAGAAGAGTATATAATTGTAGCCACTCTCTTTCTAATTCTACTTCTTATATAGTTAATTTAATCCAAGACTGATTACAATGCAGTTTACCCCACAATAGTGAACACTTCTTGTTTCCTGACTTTCTCTCTCCATCCGTTCCCATCAGATGATTTGTAAGACCTGCTCCCGGATTATGCTATCGGCAGAGGAACGGAAGCAGTTTATGGATATCCTGAAGAAGCCCGGCCTTGTCTACCTGCAGAAGAGAGGCCTAAAGAAGAAAATATCAGACAAATGCCGCAAGAAAACGGTCTGTCTATACTGCGGGACCTTTAATGGTAAGAGGAGAATGACTGGAATTCACTTGAGTGCTGTGCGAGTGATATAAACCAGTTATTATTTGTATCTATGAATTGGTTTCATGTGACATTATATTCTACTTCATGCATTAAACTGATATGGAATGATCCTAGATGTTACAAGGTATATAATATATTGAACGGTAATTAAATAGTATATTTGTATTCACATTTGAACCTCTAAAATAATAAAAAAAATATATATATATATATTTCCTGTTGAGAATTCCGAGAAATACAGTTATTGCACTGCACTCTAAGGAACTGGGCGGAGGCATGCAAATGAACACACAATGTTTTTATTCTTTAATCCAATACCAGTTTATAAATTGTTCCTTTTATACTTATTAGGTTGAACATGATGGATTGAAAGTCTTTTTTCAACCTTAAATACTATGTAACTATGGAATATCCCTGGGTATCTACTTACTCTGATGTGCTGTGTGTGATACTAACCAATCAGTGACCATCTCTCGGCAACATGCTGCTAAGATGCGGTCCTTGATTGTCTAGGACACTACACTGCACATACAGCCCTATGGAGTGTGTATTTGCATATGCTGCAGAGGGCAGACCCATACAGGGACTATTTGTTAGATTTTAGGCAGTAAAAATAGAGCTTATAAGCACTTCATATTAAAATAAAGAACATAAAAGTAAATAAATACACAGGGATATTAAATATCTAGTAACCTCCAGAGAACTCCCATATCCCTTCAAGTGATAGTCTGTATGGCAGATGTTGTTACTTAATGCCGTGTCCTCCTACAGGCTCTGTGAAAAAGTGTGGCTTACTGAAGATTATCCACGAGAAGTACAAAGCCACTAAGAAAGTGGTAGATCCTGTGGTGTCCCATTTCCTGCAGTCCTTTGAGACAGCGATAGAGCACAACAAGGAGATGGAGGCGCTGCTGGGACGGGCGCAGGTGAGTTCATTGCCGTTTTCAATTGAATAATTACATGATACTTATGTGGTATCAGTTGTGGTCACCTACATGTTGCCAAGTGTCCGCGCTTTTCTCAGGAAGGAGTGTCGGTGTAAACGAAGACTTCCTTTACTCCCATTGAAGTCACTGGCGGTTTTAGCTGTCACATTTCCACTAGGCAGATAGAATTTAGTTGTCTGTTGATCAACATGCCACCATCTTATCTAACGTACCTTCACCCTTCTTATGCTCTGCAGGAGAACCTGAACCCACTTGTGGTGCTGAATCTGCTCAGACGGATTCCAGCCGAGGATATCCCCCTCCTGCTCATGAACCCTGAAGCTGCAAAGCCCTGTGACCTTATCCTGACCAGGTTACTGGTGCCTCCTCTCTGCATCCGCCCCTCTGTAGTTAGTGACCTAAAGTCTGGCACGAATGAGGACGACCTCACCATGAAACTCACAGAGATCATCTTCCTGAATGATGTCATTAAGAAGGCGAGCTATTATGTTTTAACAAAATATGCACACATCTAGTTTTTAAGTTATACAATTATTGTTCTTATTGACATTTGTATTTTGATTTTTATTACACTTACCTAGTGGGAGGATCTATGTCGGCCCGTTACCGAGTCCTCCTAGAATTCTATTGTGTTGACATTTGAAAAAGAAGAAACAAACTTGTTGGGGTGACAGTGTCCCTTTTAAGCCTGTCGTACATATTTATGTCAGCTGGGCATGCTTATCCTCAAGACTGCTTATTCTAATTGGTGCTGATAAGGTCATTAGATCAGAGTAGATGCTTTTTCAATGTATACATAAAATATTTCTAACTTCTATCTCAATTTTGAGGTACTTCCAACGAAATTCCATTATGTCTGCTTCTACTTCAATAAATGGGACCTTTTCTTTGTCCCTTTAAATAAGCCAGATAATAATAGTATCTTGACCACTTGATTTTATCGCTTTGAAGGGTCAGTTTTGTTGAGATGTTCTTGCAAACAATTGCAATAAACTGCATTAGGTATCACATAACTGCAGCATCTTAAAGGAACGTGGAAGGTTTTGGGATTTCACTCTGAAGATAGATAGATGGATGGATGGATAGGTAGATGGTTGGTTGGATGGATAGGTAGATGGTTGGTTGGATGGATAGGTAGATGGTTGGATGGATAGGTAGATGGATGGATAGGTAGATAGATGGATGGATGGATAGGTAGATGGATGGATAGATAGGTAGATGGATGGATAGGTAGATGGATGGATGGATAGGTAGATGGATGGATAGGTAGATGGATGGATGGATAGGTAGATGGATGGATGGATAGGTAGATGGATGGATGGATAGGTAGATGGATGGATGGATAGGTAGATGGATGGATGGATAGGTAGATGGATGGATGGATAGGTAGATGGATGGATGGATAGGTGGATGGATGGATGGATAGGTAGATGGATGGATGGATAGGTAGATGGATGGATGGATAGGTGGATGGATGGATAGGTGGATGGATGGATGGATAGGTAGATGGATGGATGGATAGGTAGATGGATGGATGGATAGGTAGATGGATGGATGGATGGATAGGTAGATGGATGGATGGATAGGTAGATGGATGGATGGATGGTAGGTAGGTGGATGGATGGATAGGTGGATGGATGGATAGGTGGATGGATGGATAGGTAGATGGATGGTAGGTAGATGGATGGATGGATAGGTGGATGGATGGATGGATGGGTGGGTAGGTAGGTGGATGGACGGGTGGGCGGCTGGATAGATATGTACTTTGTTATTAAGAAGTGTTTATAAGCTTTGTATAATCGTACAGTTTGGACCTGTTTGTGTATTCATGAACTACGGAGGACAAACCCATATTGTGAAGTGTTTCAAATGAGCCTCTCTCACACAGCATGTTGAACAGATGCCACTTAATGGCTACTATGAGACACTGCATACCATGTACTTAGAAGTACACTATCTGCATGAGCTGCAGAGGGGAGAAACCAGTTAGAAACTATTTTGTAGGATTTTTAGGCTGAACAGAGCTTTTGATCACTTATGAAAAAAATAAAGTACATAAAAGTATAGATATATGAAGGTATATTCTATTCCTAATGCATTTCAGAAACCTTCCATGTCCCTTAAATACTGAATATGTCTATCCCACCGAATCTGCTGCAGATACCTTTTGTGGAGCAGTCACTTTGCTCGACCTGAGTTGTTGTAAAGTCTCTTTTATATTTGTTTATAGCACAGAATTACAGGAGCCAAGACACAGATGATCATGGAGGACTGGGACTTCTTGCAACTGCAGTGTGCCCTCTACATTAACAGTGAGCTGTCCGGCATCCCCATGAATATGGCACCCAAAAAATGGACCCGTGGCTTTGTTCAGCGTCTGAAGGGCAAGCAGGGTGAGCAAGCAAGTTAATTTATAAAAGTCTCTGTAATCACTGCTAGTTGTGTCCGACTCTGTGACCCCATGGACCACAGCACGTCAGGCACAATTGTTGTGGGTATCTATCAGATTTTCTTTGTAAAGATAATGGAGTGGGTTTCCAGTTCCTTCTCCAGTGACCCGTGATTTGTCTGACCTCTTTGCTATTACCTGCTCATCTTTGGTGACCCTACATGGTATAGCTCACAGCTTCACACACTAAACCCTTCACTATGACAAGTTAGAGATCCAGAAGAGGGGACTGACAGTACCACCACATATAATATTTTATTGTTAAAAATAATAAATACTTTAAATTGCAGAGACACTTACAATTCCTTACTAGTGATTGCTTAGTCTGTTGATCTCTTTAGGCCAGGGATAGTCAAAGCTGTGGAAAATCTGGACAAGCTATTAAACAGAAAAAAATATATATCAGTATGAATAAAGGTCCTCAAACTCAATGTGGGAGTTGGACCAGAAGGCTGAGCCCTGCAGAATGGATGCCTTTGAATTGTAGTGTTGGAGAAAACTACTTAGAGTCCCTTGGACTACAATAAGATCCAATCAATCAATACTACAGGAAATTAAGGCAAACTGTTCACTGGAAGGTTTGATCATGAGGTTGAAGCTCAAATATTTTGGCCACATAATGAGAAGACAGGATTCCCTAGAGAAGACTGATGCTGGGAAAAACTGATGGCACACACAGAAGGGGACGGCAGAGGAGGAGATGGATAGATGAGGTCATTGAAGCAGTGAACATGAACTTTAGGGAGCTCAGAGGGGCAGTAGCTGACACATTGCTTTTTCATGATATGGCCAATATATTTTAGCTTCAGCCTCATGATCAAACTTTCCATTCAACAGTTTGGCTTAATTCTTGTAGTATTGATTGATTGGATCTTCTTGCAGTCCAAGGAACTCTAAGCAGTTTTCTCCAACAATCCTCCACAGTTTTCTCCACAATCCTAAGACGTTAAATAGTAAGAAGGCAATAGACTTGTGCTTAAAAGTAAAATCATACTTTGTGCATTTTCTTCCAATACCATAAATGTCCTTTAGAATTGATAAAAATCTCTATTTTTTTGCATCCAAACTGTCTCTGTGGTTTATTTAACAACCCATTCTTTTTCAGGGCGATTCAGAGGAAATCTCTCCGGAAAAAGAGTAGATTTCTCTGGACGAACAGTCATCTCTCCAGACCCCAATCTTCGTATTGATGAAGTTGCTGTTCCCGTCCATGTGGCCAAAATATTGACCTTTCCTGAAAAGGTGACCAAACAGTTTATGGTTTAAGGAGAAATGTATTATTTTTTATCCCTTTTTTATTATTTTATTTATTATTATTATTATTATTAATCTCATCCTTTCTTTATACCGAGCCACCCGCGTTATACAGGCCATAAGTACAAGGTAAAATCACACATTGTAAAAGAATGGAGAGCTTGTCAGAGCACGGACACAAGACTGAAAACTTGCAAACTTAAGATGTTTTAAAGAACTGAAGTATACTCAATTCAGATCTATCCTGTTGTGTATGCGCAAGAAATCTCCAGCACTGGCAGCTGCAGTGCCAGCAAGTAGCGGGCGCCGTCAGTTTTCAGGGGAGGCCTATAATTATTCCCCCCTCCAACGTGGCGCAACTCGATGGCGATTAATCGCTATATTCAGCACGGGCACTCTGCCCTCGATTGCCTCGGACACGCCTCTCATAGCTCAAGGCCTCTTCTGTTGATGCGCCTTATATGCAATATCGTTTGCTGCAGGCAGCCATATCTTGCCTTGTTTGCCTTACCCAGTGTGTCGCTGGGAGAGGACCTTAGATGCAGCTCCAGTTGAACATTTTTAAAAGTTGTATTGCTTTTTTTAAAGCCTTTCCACTAGATTGGAATGAAATCTTATCATTGTCTAAGATCTCCATGAAAGAGGTTTTCTGGATTTTACTAGGTATATAATATCTCTGTGTTTCAATTTACTTTTATGCACTTTATTTTATTAAGAAGTGCTTATAAGCTCTGTATGTGCTGCCTATAATCATACAAATAGTCCCTATATGTGTCTGCCACCTATGCAGACACAGACTCTGTAGGACTGGATGTGCAGTGTAGTGACCTAGCCTATCAGGGACCACGTCCCAGCAGCATGTTGTATTATATTTTCTGAGACATGGTCTCCAATAGGCTAGGACACACTGCACATCAGAGTCTGTGTCTGTATAATCTGCAGTGGGCAGATCCATGCAGGGACTTTTTTAAGCAAAACATATCTTTTAAGCACTTTTTAATAAAATAAAGGACATAAAAGTAAATAAATACACAGGGATATTATACACCTAGTAACGTCCAGGAATCTTTAAATGTAATTGCATAAAAAGTTATTCAGTTAAATGCTGTATTTTTATATATTTCTAGAAAACCTTTTCTTATTGGCAAGTGAAATTCATCAAAGATCATACTGTAAATTATGTGATTTCAGGGGTATTTTAAACTCCTAATCTAAATATAATCCGTAATTCCAATTCCTTTCCTATAATGTTGTTATTATTTTTATTTTTATTGTTATTTTCCATTTATTTGTAAACCAAGTAACGAGGTGTTTCAGTGATCATTGTTTCTCTTGTTCTCACTTGCCTCTCATATTCTCTAACAGGTAAACAAAGCAAATATGCACTTCATGCAGAAACTGGTACAGAACGGGCCAGATGTCCACCCAGGAGCCAACTTCATCCAACAGAGGCACACCCAGATGAAGAGGTCGGTCTGAATCCTGATCTCAGCCCTATATGTTCTCTTCTAGATATCGCCCATAACTGCTCATGTGCTTCACACAAACTGTAGGAACTTAGGGCCCTATGCCAATACCTGAAAAAGCAATTACGAGTGCCCTAACTGCAGCGTAAACCCTAGCTAGCTATGCTAATCACCCATGCCTAAAACATTGCGAGAACTCCTATGAGTCACTGCTACAAGTGAACTTCACTACACAGACGAAAAGTAAGGCACAAATCTCTATTGATTTTTGCACTGAAAATAAATTGCAAGTTACATTACATTCTTACACCCAAACCCTATGCTAATAAGATTTAATGAAACACTCAAAAATTAGGGCAGTGCCGTAACAGCAAAAAGCAGAAGAAAGATTTACATGTGCCAAAGACCACTCACAACTGGTTATTAAGTCCCCCAGAAGCATTTAAGGTGACAGTAAAGCACAAGAAGCACTACAAAATGATTACATTTCAACATTATTTGCCACTTGACAATCCAATATCAACATATGTGTAATTAATAATTATAATCTGTTAGTATTAAGTCTGGTTTATGATACAAAATCCAGGGTAACAAACAACCCAGTATGCAAGGGGTTAATACACGTCACAAACCACGTCTCCTAGGAACAAACACTCTAATACATTGTCTATAAATATATCATATTTTAGCACAAAATACACATCCTTATTTATTAAAGCTGTAAATACAATTGTCACATTTTTTATATAAAATGTTTTAATAAATAAAAAACAATTAAGATAGATAGATAGATATACATCTGTTCTCTTGCTGTAGCTAATTATGGCAGTTGTTCCTGCACATCCCACTCATAAGACTTATGATGTTCTTATTTCCTATTGGTTCCTAGGACTGTCTCATCCGAAAAGTTTGCTTTGGCTGCTCCCTACACAGATATCTGTTAAAGCTACAGAGCAAGATTTACAGATCTGAGCTTAGTGCTGTAATCTGTGGGAGTAAAAGATTTACAATAGTGTAAAAATTAGGGGGATAAAAAGCTCCTGCAGCTGATCTATCTAACTTACTTAGAGCACCTGATTTATATAGGGCTCTTAGTTACTTATTTGACACCTAAATATTCTACCATGCATAGCTTTGTTTATATTGAAGATTATTTATAATAATATGTGAAGAAGGTGAACAGGGAAGCAGCATAGAAATAAATCAAAAACAGTGCGTCTGATTTGCTTAAGCCCTATAAGAGAATTAAAACAAACATGAGATGCGGGGAAGCCCTTATCTGTACTATCTGATCCTATTTCACATTTAAGTTAATGGGATAAGAACAAAAGGTGGTTGCAGTTCAGACATTCATGTGGCCGCCCCTCGGTTTCCTGGACAGAGAAGGTAAAAATAATCCCACCTGCGTCTCACTGTAATGTTATTTTTATATACCACAGAAAACTTGTTTTTCATTAATTCCTGCAAGAACGAATGAAAATCTTATTGGTTTTCAAAGATACATCTTTCTGAAAAAGTAGCCGCAGAATTAGTTGAAATAAGAAAATGGAGCCCCACGGAAACAATTGCACATACAAAATATAAATGTACAGGCTGTGTTTATTTTTTGGCCTTCTAAACACATTTGCTCATTATCAGATTCAATTTTCCAAAGTCACTGTAGGATAAAATTGATTGTTTCTAAGGAATTAATTATAAATTGATAAACAGTAGAAAGTATATTGTATACTTAGAAGTGCCTAGCCAAGGGGAGGGGATCCAACTCTGCTCCAGAATCATCCTGCCTTTTCATGAATCCTCCCTTGGATCGGGG
Organism: Discoglossus pictus; assembly: GCA_027410445.1. Classification (NCBI taxonomy): domain Eukaryota; kingdom Metazoa; phylum Chordata; class Amphibia; order Anura; family Alytidae; genus Discoglossus; species Discoglossus pictus. The sequence goes on along the minus strand of CM050171.1, from coordinate 5,861,802 downwards.
AGTGGATGGGCTTCTCCATGACCGGCTTCTAGACCAGGACCATCAGGGTGCAAAACAGAAATAAAGGGCTTAAAAATAGCAAACCAAGGTTATGATCTCTAAATTAGAGACTGAATACCCCGATTATGTTCCCTAGAAGAGACTTTATTGGGAAAATTGGAACACTTATAGGCAAATGGATACAATACAACTTTGGTTCAACCCACAAACATGATTAAATGACCTGCCCTTACCCAACTATCTAAATCACCCCCTGTAGTACTTCACTGGCTAATCTGGGAGGGGGTGTTAACAGGGTGAGCTGGTAATTACATCACAAACATAAACACCCCAAAGTTCCCTTCTAAACTAGTTTATACTATTTGAATGTGCTTTCCACAGCTATCCTATCTCTGGTGATGGAGTTAGCAGGGATTGAAACGGGGATCAGGGGGAGGATAGAGAGGGCCCACCTCTTTTTGCATTAATATTTTATTTAATGACAACTAGCCCTTTAGTCCTCCTTTTGCATCTTAAAATATAATATACAATTTTTAGGAATGTATTTCAGTAACTGAGGATAAGTTCTCTTGTGTCTATTTGCGCAGGTTCCTGAAATATGGAAATCGTGAGAAGATCGCTCAGGAGCTGAGGTATGGAGACATTGTGGAGAGGCATCTAATAGACGGAGATATCGTCCTATTTAACAGACAGCCGTCCCTGCACAAGCTCAGCATCATGGCGCACATAGTGAGTGTTATAGCTGCTCCTTGAATGACGTTTTCCAGAAATTAAATGTGCTTTCTCCGAGGACATTGTATGGACAATTATGAAATGCAGACAAATCCGTTGTATGGAGGTAGTAATTGAGCACGATTAGAGTGCCATATGGCATGTGAGGCTCTATGGGGGAAGGCCGTGATTGATGGCAAAGCATAAAGTGCGGTTACACTCCACTGACTTGTAAATCCATGGCTTTCCTGTTTTATGTGGGTACCAGTATTCCATGCCTGTGCAGATAATGTGGTATGGGTTACATTTTTGCTTGTTTGGAGCAATCCCCCTGAGCTGATCTGCATATCTCAAATTTCAGAGAAGGAAGAGAGTAGAAACCTAAATTATCTGGTTTCTGGGGAAAAATAAACCCATTATAAGGTCTGCTCCCTCCAAACTTGAAATGTAAGCAGTCTGACAAAACATTTCCATTGACTTGAATGGGAGACACACCCCTGCAACCTGATTGGTTGCAGTAGTGAAGCAGACATGGAGCAGGCTGTGCGCAGTCTTTCAGAAATATAAACACAATTTTTATTTTATTTGGTTTTATTTGGAAAATGCACGTATTATATAAATTCACAAAGTATTTCAACTTGTGTTTAGGAGAGCCTTACAGTGATATGGTCCAAATTGTACTGCATTGCATTGCCCTGTAATGTACATGCACAGATGAGGTGTGTGCAGCAACTGTGCATACCCAACTTGTATATTTATAGGACAATCTTTGGCACAAATTAAACTGTCCAGGCTGAGTGAAAAATGGCGATTTTCCTATATTAGTTATATTGCTGCTTTCACACATTAGTATTCAAAAAGTGGGACTGCAAAGTGGCTAAAGCAATTGGCTTTGCTTTGAAATAAGATTGTGACTCCCACGAGACCCTCCTTTAATTTTTTTTCTGTAGGTCAGAGTAAGCCGTAAAGACTAGTTTTTCAAAAGAACATAATGTAGGACTGAAATTCTCCTTTTGTTTTATTAAATGTAATCCTATAAAATGTTCCCTCAGTAAACACATGTTTCATTGTACCAGTTTGTGTTTGTTATATTGCATATACATGACATATGTAGTTGATATATTGCTTTATGTAAGTGTAGTAAGTTTCATGTCTATTTATCTATGTACAGGCTCGGGTCAAACCGCACCGGACTTTCCGATTCAATGAATGTGTTTGCACGCCATACAATGCTGATTTTGATGGAGATGAAATGAACCTCCATCTACCGCAGACAGAGGAAGCCAAGGCAGAAGCGTATGTGCTAATGGGGGTAAGCGCAAAGCAGAAGCGTATGTTCTGATGGGGGTTAAGCGCAAGGCAGACGCGTATGTGCTGATGGGGGGTAAGCGCAAGGCAGACGCGTATGTGCTGATGGGGGGTAAGCGCAAGGCAGACGCGTATGTGGTGATGGGGGGTAAGCGCAAGGCAGACGCGTATGTGGTGATGGGGGGTAAGCGCAAGGCAGACGCGTATGTGGTGATGGGGGTAAGCGCAAGGCAGACGCGTATGTGGTGATGGGGGTAAGTGCAAGGCAGACGCGTATGTGGTGATGGGGGTAAGTGCAAGGCAGACGCGTATGTGGTGATGGGGGGTAAGTGCAAGGCAGACGCATATGTGGTGATGGGGGGGTAAGTGCAAGGCAGACGCGTATGTGGTGATGGGGGGGTAAATGCAAGGCAGACGCGTATGTGGTGATGGGGGGGTAAGCGCAAGGCAGACGCGTATGTGGTGATGGACTAGAATGGTGATGAACTAGACCCACTGCTGCTGTTTATTTTACATTTAGGTGAATTGTGGTCTTTTTTTTTTTTTTTACAGACTAAAGCAAACCTGGTAACGCCAAGGAACGGGGAGCCTCTGATTGCCGCTATTCAGGACTTCCTCACAGGTCAGTTTATGGAGTTGGAGGGTGCACTGAACAAAGATGGACAGAAAATACATCAAGTTCTCTGCTTGCAAACAACGTAACCTTATCACTCCTCAGCAGCCTTACTGATATTTTAATAATGTTCCATGAACCCATAATAGGAAGATAGAGAGTAAATATTTCCATTTTTTTTTGGGTGAAAATGTATTGACATATGGCTTTTATTAGGTGTGCATTAAAATATGTTTTTTACCAAGAAATTATAAATTGGGATTCCAATAACATTATAACATCATATAACCACAAGTGAGCATTTATTAACCTCACAATTTGTTTTATTAGAACATATTTAGTTAAAGAATCTAAAAAAAAACTATTTTGTTAATCACATGAGTGAAACTCACGTGAGGCATCACCTATTTACACGAGCCTTTGCCGGAAGCAGTTGCCCGATTCTCCTGCGCAGAACGCAACTCACAAGCTGAAAACTGTTATAGTGGATTATTATTATTATTATTATTATTATTATTATTTTTATCCTTTATTTGTAACAAATGTCAAATCCAATTGTTCATTCATACAACGAGAAAGCTCTAAATTATTTCCTTAAGCCAGATGTGCTTTTCTCTCTCTCTCTTTTTAACATTATTATTTTTTTTTTGTTTTGTTCCAAAGCACAGTTATAAGGACAGTGAACATATTCATGGAATAAGTTAGACCATGTAAAATGGATTAGACCAGATCCATCATTACTCTCTCTCTTGCTCTCTCTCTCCAGCTGCCTACCTCCTTACGCTCCGGGACACTTTCTTTGACCGTTCCAAGGCCTGCCAAATCATTGCATCCATCCTGGTGGGGAAAGATGAGAAGATTAAAGTTCGCCTTCCACCGCCATCCATCCTCAAGGTGAACTTCTCTAACTATTAATGGGACATGTATGGTTTCACTGATTTGATCAGGTATATAATATACCTACAGTATCTCACAAAAGTAAGTACACCCCTCACATTTTTGGACATATATTATTATATATTTTCATGTGACAACCCTGAAGACATGACACTCGGCTACAATGTGAAGTAGTAAGTGTACGGCCTGTATAACAGTGTAAATGTGCTGTCCCCTCAAAATAACTCAACACACAGCCATTAATGTCTAAACCGTTGGCAACAAAAGTGAGTACACCCCTAAGTGGAAAGGTCCAAAATAGGCCCAAAGTGTCAATATTTTGTGTGGCCACCATTATTTTCCAGCACTGCCTTAACCCTCATTGGCATGGAGATCACCAGAGCTTCACAGGTTGCCACTGGAGTCCTCTTCCACTCCTCCATGATGACATCACAGAGCTGGTGGATGTTAGAGACCTTGCACCCCCCCACCTTCCGTATGAGGATGCCCCACAGATGCTCGATAGGGTTTATGTCTGGACACATGCTTGGCCAGTCCATCACCTTTACCTCCAGCTTCTTTAGCAAGGCAGTGGTGGTCTTGGAGGTGTGTTTGAGGTTGTTATCATGTTGGAATACTGCCCTGTGGCCCAGTCTCTGAAGGGCGGGGATCACGCTCTGCTTCAATATGTCACAGCACATGTTGGCATTGGTTACTATGAGATCTAGCACGTCAAGTACAGCGGAGTCTGTGTCTTCATACACTGCAGTCCGCAGACAAACCAATACAGGGACTATTTGTTGGATTTCAGGCAGTAAAACCGAGCTTATGAGCATGTTTTAATAAAATAAAGTGCATAAAAGTAAATAGATACCTAGTAAATTCCAGAAACCTACCATATGCATTTAATGGGAGACCTCAAATATGGCAGCTACTGCATGTCTCTGCGTATTGTAATATCCTTGCACTTCCTAAGGATTCTTATGATATCTCATTACCCACTCTTGTGTCCACAGCCAGTTACTCTCTGGACAGGGAAGCAAATCTTTGGCCTTATTTTACAACCCAGCCTTGATAACCCAGTCCGTGCCAACCTGAGAACCAAGGGCAAGCAATACAGTGGGAAAGGAGAAGACCTGTGCCACAACGACTCCTGTGAGTGCTCTCGCTTTATCAGAAGGAGCTCGTTGTCTTAATTATAAATAGTTAAAATTCCTATTTAATAGTTTATAATAGCAATTATCAATATTAAATTAACTTTAAAAGATTAAACTAGTAGGTCATCAAGGGGGTGGTGGTTGAGACAAGTGTAAAGGGCTTTAAGAACAATCTGATTAGATAAAAGGTCACTCAATCATTCATAGTTTGCCCCTGCAGCAAAAGCTTGTTGTCAAAGGAAACTGCTATAAGTCTCCAGACAACGGAGAGCATTGTGGGTACATAACTTTGTGCCTGATAATGTTAGCACTGTCTGCTAGGCAAAGTCTTAACCTATTAACTTATAGTAAATACCTGCAGCAGCTATGTGATCTTCAAAATAAAATTTACTATTGAATATTGCATTTTTAGATCACTGAATATGAAATGGCTAATGCGTAATTTATTAACCATGTAACTCCTGTTAGGACATTACCTTGTTTGTGTCCGTTTTTCCCACGGTACATTTCTTACTTCATGGAGATTAAGTTGTGTTCCTTATTAGGGAAACTGAACTAGGTCTTAGAAGTCCGAATGTGGTCTTTATTCCTTTCTCTCTCCATAGATGTCACAATCCATAACAGCGAACTAATGAGCGGCAGCATGGACAAGGGAACCCTGGGATCTGGCTCCAAGAACAATATTTTTTACATCCTGTTACGTGACTGGGGACAAATGGAGGCTGCAAATGCAATGTCTCGCTTGGCAAGGCTGGCACCTGTATACTTGTGTAAGAGAGGGATATATATCGCTGTACCCTATTTATTGGAGTGTTGCTCTGTGTGATAACATGATACAGAGATAAACTTCCGGACCAATGAGGTATTTTAACCATCATATGATACATTTTAGGAAGAAATAGAGCAGCCGCGTGTAAATAGAGTGCATCCAAAATCAATATAAGGTTATGCCAGGAAAGAGATTCATAGGAAGAAAATTAAATTAGAGGAATAGGAATATCACCTTAAAGAGCCACTCGACTCTCACTGTAAGTGCTCTTCATTGTGAGCACAAGATTGATGTTAAAATGATCTATTTTTTTAATTGCACTAATAACCGCTAAATAATCTTAAGTTTTAGATCTTTGTTTACATACAGTCTATTCTGCCCATTTAGATGTTGCATGAGTATTTAGTAGAGTGTCCAGTGAGGCTCTGTGGGGGAAGGCTGTATATTATGGCGCAGCATCCAGGAGTGATGGCGCAACACGCTTGGGAACTCAGGTTACACTACACTGACCAATTTACCCATAGCTTTCCTGTTGCAGATAGATGTGGGAAGGGTTAATTTTTGTTTGTTTGGAGCAAGACCCCCTTCACCATGTTGGTCTGCATAGCCAAAATTCTGGAATTTCTGGTTCCTGTAAACAATAAACCCATTACAATGTCTGTTCCCTTTAAAACTGGATATATAAGCAGTCTGACAACAAACCTTCCCATTGGCTTACATGCAGGACACACCCTTGCAACCTGACTGCTTGCAGATATGGAACAGGCGGTTGGCAGGCTTTTATACATATAAACACAGATTTTATTGAGTGTATTTTTCACTGAGAAATCAAATGAATTTCAAAAATTTAAAAAATATTTCAACATACTTTAGGAGGTCTTTAAAGTTATGTGGTCCAACTTGTGCTGAATTAAGTGGCCCTTTAAATAGAGAAAGTAGTCCATGACAGTCAGGTCAGCCAGACTGATGGAAGTTGTGACAGCCGATTCAGTAGATAATTAAAACTTGGTTGAGTACATTTGAGATAAAAATGGAATAAGTATGACATTTTGTATCCAGGGAATAATTTGTATATTAGGTCCATGGACCACACTGAAAGACTTTGCACACGTTGCAGTCCTCCTTCTGGACGTATTCCTGGGGTCTCATCCTTATGTCTCTTCTATCTTTCCCTCAGCCAACCGAGGCTTCTCTATTGGTATTGGGGATGTTACTCCTGGCCAGGGATTGCTGAAAGCTAAGCAGGACCTTCTAGATGCGGGATACAAGAAATGTGATGAGTACATTGAGGCTCTGAACACTGGCAAGTTGCAGCAGCAGCCTGGGTGTAGTGCGGAAGAGACTTTGGAGGTAAAACTGTAACTGATACTACTTGTGAAACCCAGTGGTGTAGCTCTGCCAACAACTGGGTAGAGGCCAAACGTGGCTGGAGTAAAAGGGGTCCCTTTTTTAGAGGGGAGGGAGATCTAGAGGTAATCTGAGCATCTAAATATCATGGTTAGGTCCTGGGTTAGTCCTGCGGGTTAGGTCCTGGTTTAGTCCTAGATTAAGGAAGGTGAAGCAAATTGGACTTGATAAAATTAAAAATAAGCACTTATGGGTTTGGACCTGCGGGTTAGCTCCTGGTTTAGTCCTAGATTGAGGAAGGTGAAGCAAATTGGACTTGATAGGATTAAAAATAAGCACTTATTGGTTTGGTCCTGCGGGCTTGGTCCTGCGGGCTTGGTCCTGCGGGCTTGGTCCTGCGGGCTTGGTCCTGCGGGCTTGGTCCTGCGGGCTTGGTCCTGCGGGTTTGGTCCTGGTTTAGTCCTGCGGGTTTGGTCCTGGTTTAGTCCTGCGGGTTTGGTCCTGGTTTAGTCCTGCGGGTTTGGTCCTGGTTTAGTCCTGCGGGTTTGGTCCTGGTTTAGTCCTGCGGGTTTGGTCCTGGTTTAGTCCTGCGGGTTTGGTCCTGGTTTAGTCCTGCGGGTTTGGTCCTGGTTTAGTCCTGCGGGTTTGGTCCTGGTTTAGTCCTGCGGGTTTGGTCCTGGTTTAGTCCTGCGGGTTTGGTCCTGGTTTAGTCCTGCGGGTTTGGTCCTGGTTTAGTCCTGCGGGTTTGGTCCTGGTTTAGTTCTGCGGGTTAGGTCCTGGTTTAGTCAATTGAGGAAGTGTAAACAAAGACTCATGGGAAAGTTATTAAATGTGTGTTATTAACTGATCTATGTTCATTTGAATGGCGATGCAAGCACAAATGGGTATCAGTCCAAACTTTTATACCAAGTGCTGCTCTCTGAAATATATTACAACAGAGGAGAAAACAGTACCATTGTATTTTCAATTGATGTAAAATTTGTCTATGCTATAGACCACTTATTATTCCCTTTCAGTGGTCCAAAAGCAGACCCTGTGCATCATTCAATGCAACCATAGAACTCCAGAAATAAAATGACATAAATAAAAGCTACTATAGATGTCTGAAAACATGAGGTTACAGAGATCATTTAAGATAAATGATGTGGCTTCATGCAATGCATGCTGGTCTAAAGATAATTTTTGCACTATTTATTTGAGGTCTATTTCTGTCTCTCCCTTATTGCGCTCTCCAGGCCCTGATCCTGCGGGAGCTGTCTGTGATCAGAGACCACGCCGGCAGCGCCTGCCTGAGAGAGCTGGACAAAAGCAACAGTCCCCTCATCATGGCTCTTTGTGGCTCCAAAGGTAACGGACAGAATCCTCAACAAGGGCCGAACATTTACTCGCCAGTTATTTTACATCTATGTATGTTCTAGTAACAAACAAGTTACTATGTTCATATTCTGGGGGGAAATGTATGTAACTTTTTTAAAAATTATTATTCAATTTTAACGACAACTTGCCCCTGTCTTCCTATAACACGCCCTCCCTCCTACCCTGTCCACGCCCTCCCTCCTACCCTGTCCACGCCCTCCCTCCTACCCTGTCCACGCCCTCCCTCCTACCCTGTCCACGCCCTCCCTCCTACCCTGTCCACGCCCTCCCTCCTACCCTGTCCACGCCCTCCCTCCTACCCTGTCCACGCCCTCCCTTCTAGCCTGTCCACGCCCTCCCTCCTAGCCTGTCCACGCCCTCCCTTCTAGCCTGTCCACGCCCTCCCTTCTAGCCTGTCCACGCCCTCCCTCCTACCCTGTCCACGCCCTCCCTCCTACCCTGTCCACGCCCTCGCTCCTACCCTGTCCACGCCCTCCTAGGATTTCTGTTAGGAGGTGATAGTGCTAAGCCTGCACTAAAAACTCTCACAGCTGATAAACCCACAAACCTAATCCCTAATTAACCCTCTACTTTCTTTTCAATTACTTGCCAAGCCCTTGTTTTTTCATTTTAAGTACTTCACATTTTGTTTCATTAACCCCTTTAGATTGTAAGTTTGCAAGTTTTCAGTCTTGTAAGGTGCTTTGAAAAGATTTTAAACTCAGACTTTTTTGACGCGCTTAATTAATATTGCATTTTTCGTTTACTTAAACTCTGTATAGCACTACAGAATATGTTGGGGCATTACAAAAAATGGACAATAATAAAAATAACCAGTTCTATATACATAATATATTGCATTTCATACTTAAACTCCTATGGCTCTTTCATTTTACTAAGGTATATAGAAGCTTCCTGGATTCTGAATGCTTCTTATAGAGGAGAATCAGTAGTGTTTGCATGAAAAAAATAAGTAAACATTAATAAACTTACACTGAAGTTTGTAAATTTCTTTGATCTTGTTGAAGGAACGCAACTGAAAATCCAAGCTAAAAATGTTTAATTCATTGTGGCCAATCTGAGACCGCTACAACGTTGTTGCAATGTCTAAGAATTAAGTCTCTGCAGCAGAGCATCATGGGATGTGTCGTTTTTTTGTTCCCACAACAAGGAAAAATCTTCAGGTAGTGCTGCTCTGGATCTCTGCACTGTGCTGCTGTTGGTTTGAAGGTTATTATAAGGTTAAAAAAGTACTTGAATGCAGTTTTTGTATTGTTAGTACAGGGTGCCTATGTAGTCAACTCTAGGGTCCATTTCCTTGTTTTAAATAAAATAAATCTGTGTGTGTATAGAATGACTCGGTGTAATGTGTGTGTCGGATATAAGCAGCAGTTGTTAGATTTGAGAGAGGAAAGCACGAGGAAACTTCCAGATACCTTTAATGCGGGTTCTGTGCCCAAATATATAGAACAGGAGTTGCGCTAGAGTCCTCAAAAGCATAAAATTACTTTAAAATGTAATGATTTTCTTACCATAAATTATGGTGCTGTTTATACCGATTTAGCAGGATCTGGTTAGACTTCAGGACATGTACATGCACTGACTTCATTTTTTTTTATTTGGTTTCTTTCCAGAACAATAATTATTTGTAATATCTATATAATATATTGATGTTTCTGGTATCTTGCAGGTTCATTCATTAACATCTCCCAGATGATTGCCTGTGTGGGACAGCAAGCTATCAGTGGCTCCCGTGTCCCTGATGGTTTTGAGAACAGATCTCTCCCTCATTTTGAGAAACACTCAAAAGTACGATTTTTTTACCTGAGCATGCTCATCATTTTCTTTTGTATACCTAGAAATTAGATCAATGTGTAATTGAGGGAATGTAAATGTAACTTATTCATATTGAACTAAATTGGTTAACGGAGTTCCTCAGGGATCGGTACTTGCAGCTGTTTTCAATCTTATTATTGAAGTGCCACCAAAGTGCTTAAAATTGTATAGATATTTAAAATTAATTATGGTTATGAAGTATCTTTTTTTTGCATTATTCTAAAAACTTACTTTGTTTTTCTGTTGCTCAAGGGTCTGCCATGTAGCTGAACTACTTGCAATAGGTGTGTGTGTATATGCACACTCGCACACACACACACACACACACACATTCACACTCCAATCACTCCAATCACATTATTATTATTAGCTAATATCCCAAATAACCGCGGTGTGCAGCATGGACAGCAGTTAGATGGCGTGGTATTAAGTCAATAAGATGCTGGAAGGTTGGCAAGGGTATTTGGAGCCATGCAGACTGCAGCAGTGCATCTGACAGCTGCTGAAACATGGTGGAGGATCCATACTGCGAGCATGGTGATCAAGGTGGTCCCACAGGGGCTCAATGGGGTTCAAGTCAGTTGAATTTGGAGGCCAGGGAAGTACTTGGAAGTCTTAGTCATGCTTCTTCAACCACCCCCGGACAATTCTGGCCGTATGACATGTTGCGTTGTCCTTCTGGAAGATCCCATCCACTCCAGGGAAGACAGTCAACATGTATGGGTGTACTTGATCTGCAAAGATGGGTGGATAACCTAGAGTGCCTTCCAGAGGTATGAGTGCACACAGACAATGCCAAGAAAACATTTCCCAGACCATAACGCTGCCGCCACCAGCTTGTATTCTTCCAACAATGGTTGCAGAGTTTTTTCTTTGAGGTTTTGCGCCTGTTACGCCAGCGTCCATCCATACGATGAAGCAGAAAACCTTACTCATCAGAGAAGGAAACCCTTTGCCAATCAGAAGAGTTTTTTAATTTCGGTACTATGTTGCAAACTGAAGCCGTTTCTGCCCATGAACCCTTGTCGGCATGGGTGCAGTGACCAGCCATTTGCTTCTAAGCCCTATACGCAAGAGGGTCGGCTGTACTGTTGTTTGAGACACAGATCTGGTAGCAACCTGGTTTGTTTTGGTTGGTGAGTTGCTCAACTGTAGCATGTTGGTGGGCCCTCACACACCTTGAGCCGACGTTCACCTCTGACATCAATGGCACATGGTGCTCCGCAGTTTCAACGCTGTTTATTTGCACTGGTGACATTTGTCCAGTCATGGTACACTTGACTCGACCCTGTGTTTGTGTATATGCTCAGCACTCCCACCACCAAAAGTATACATCTATACTGAGGAAAGGTAGTTGAAATAATCCCTAAATGACTAAATTGGATAAGGCACAAAGAGCACAAAAACACGGATATGAGATGAAACCCTCAGTTTGCGATGCAGAGAGAGTGGAGGCAGCATCTGACATCAGCAGATAAATGCATATAGGGGGAATCAACACAACATATTATAGAAAACATATATAGACATATGTGTTTATATGTTTGGTCTGGGCCTGCAAGAGTGCTGTCGGCACTGGGCAGCTACAGTTCATTGAGGGAACCATGAATGCCAACATGTACTGTGACATTTGAAAAGAAAATATGATCTATTGTACTGGTATCCTGTGTGCCTAACGCCACCTTTGAATAATAAAATGTATAACTTTAATTGGATGCATTAGATCCGGAAATAACGCCACTGTGTATATTTAACAGCACATTTTTAATTATAACTCCCCTCTTTAGTTCTTAAATTAGTATTAATATGGCCCCAGTGATATTGCAGTTAATATGCTTGTTATACACTATCTGCTATTTAACTTTAGTTAAAATTCAAGTCAAAATGACTATTTAGTTCCTGTTCTGCCAGAAACACAAAGATATGAACGCTTTGAATCGCGTCATTGCGCAATGTCAAAGGAACAATAAAGTTGTTAGCATGTTGAATTGCGTAGTTACGCGATCTTCTTCACATTGTAGCAGAGTGTCATTTCTTCAGTGTTGTCACATGAAAAGATATAATAAAATATTTACATGTGAGGGTGTACTTACTTTTGTGAGATACTGTGTGTGTGTGTGTGTGTGTGCGCGCATGCGCGTGTGCGTGCATAGTAATCTCTCTTTTTTTTTTCCCCCCAGCTCCCAGCAGCCAAAGGATTTGTGGCCAACAGTTTTTATTCAGGGCTCACTCCCACAGAGTTCTTCTTCCACACCATGGCCGGACGAGAGGGTCTGGTGGACACTGCTGTGAAGACGGCAGAGACAGGATACATGCAGGTGTGAACTGAATTGAGTGTGAACACTGAATGCTGGACATTTAATCCACTAATAAAGGGATATGGAAGGTTGCTGGATATTACTAGGTATATAATATACCTGTGTATCTATTTCATTTATCTCTTTTTTTTATGAAGTGTTTAAAAGCTCTGTTTTTGCTGCCTAAAATCAAACAAATAGTCCCCGTATGGGACTGCTTACTGCACTTTGTGCAGACACAGAATCTGTAGGGCTGGATGTGCAGTGTAGTTTCCTAACCTATCGGGGACCATGTCTCAGCAGCATGTTGCTGAGATGGCCACTGATTGGTTAATTGGAAACCCTGCAAAGTCAGTAGTACAGAGTCTGTTTTCATGAGCTGCAGAGGGCAGACCCAAGCAGTTAAAGGCATATCTAAGTTTCCTGGATTATGATGCATCGGATAGAGGAGAATCAGTAGTGTATGCAAACACTGTTTTGCATGAAAAAAATACCAAAATAAACATTTACAAACTCGCCCTGATGTTTGCTAAATATTTTCAGTTTGCAAGGTGTGGCTTTTTTGTCAGTTGACATTCCTGCTAATATTAGCATAATTAGTTTTGGCCAATCTAGAGAAAACGGATACGTTTGTATCATATTCTGGTGTTCCTGTGTTGCAAAGCAGCCTGGAATATGTAGTGGCTTTCTCTCTATATCCTTGTGCTCTGATTCAGTTGTAAGTTCAGACCCCACCCAACCATGTGATTCCATCCGCAGGAAGTACTTTCTTTGAAAGGTCAAACTCTGTATCTGGCTGCCTCTCCTCCTCAGTGTACTTGGTTATGTAAGCTCCCTGTGGGTGTGCAAAGCTGGAATTTACTTTCCTGCCTATAACGTTGTAAGTACACTGAACTTCTCTATATAACACGTATTTTTGTGATACTCACTTCTTACCAAACATTTGAAATCCAGGAAATGTGTATATATACCTTTTTAATGTTTTTTTTTTATTTTGAGCAGTTAAAAACAGAACTTTTAAACACTTCCAAATAAAATACATAGTAAATGGATACAGAGATATATTATATATTTTTGATTATTATACATTTTTAAAACATTTGAGATTATCTGCAATCCTTAAAATAACCCTTGAAATAAACTGTACACTTTACTGGGTTATTTTTTTCTTAAAATGCATGCACTGCACGGTCAAGTTTGGGAATATTCATCACAATAAACTCATATATTCCTTTAAACACATCTCCAGTTCCTCTCGCACTTCATCACAGTGTCTTGTTTGGACATTTTTGGTATTTCTATCCTTGCCTTTTGGGGCACTTTAAGACTGGAACTGGGAAGATCTGCATTCGCTTAGAGAGCTGAATCCTATTATTTGGTACTTTATCACAGCCAGCTAATTATCTGCTGTATCTCACTCAGAGGCGTCTGGTCAAATCACTGGAAGATCTCTGCTCTCAGTATGATCTGACTGTCAGGAGCTCCACTGGGGACATCATCCAGTTTATCTATGGTGGAGACGGCCTGGACCCTGCAGCCATGGAAGGGAAGGATGAGCCCCTGGAGTTTAAACGTGTTCTGGACAATGTGAAGGTGCGTTCCACTCAACTGGGACCTATGGGTGTAGGTAGTGCACGGACAGGCTTGTCCTCTGAATTTTTGTAGCATGTGACTTGTAAAGCTTTAGTCTTATTAATCATTCATAGCAGGCACAAACTTCATTCGGTTCCTCTGAATGAGAGGTGGTGGGTGGTGATTCCCTGAGTGGCCATGTTTATGTACAACACAGAATATCCGGCATCCTCGGTTCCAACACCTTGTCAGATTTGCCGGACTAACTTTGGTTCGGCTAATTGGTTAATCAGGCAAAGCCACCTAATCACGAAAAGGGGTGCTCCTGCCACAGAAGGGCAACCCCAACAGCCACAGCAGGAAGTTCCTGATGTAAATGTATCCAGAATAAAGGAGATTCCAGATAATCTGTCTTGTACCTATATGTATACATTCTGTGTTGTTTTTATGTCTGTGTGCAGCTGAATTTCTTTGAGTATATACCAGTGCTCCATTCAGCTTATTACATTTTACTCTCTCATGGATCATATATGATACCAATATACTTATAGTAATTCTGACATTTTAGGTAATCATACAGCTATGGGAATGTGGCTAATTTATTTCTGAAAGTTAACTTGTCACTCACTCTAAATGATTATACCGCGTCTGTGTCTCTCTGAACTGTCTCTTGTCTCTACCTAGTCTGTGTACAGCTGCCCAGATGAACCAGCCCTAAGTAAAAATGAACTTGTTCTTACCACGGAATCCATTATGAAGAAGACGGAGTTCCTCTGCTGCCAAGATGCCTATCTACAGGTAATCACTAGCAATTTGTCCTTGGGCGCAGATGGACCCCCACATTCTGCCATGCCCAAATGTATTTTAAATAGATATAAACTGTATTGCAATAGTGAACTCTCTATTCTGCTGTATAGTAGGAGGGCACAAAGCGATGTCACTGAAATGTCTACAGTAAGCTATAGTCTTTAATGAATATATATATATATATATATATTTATTATTATTATTATTATTATTATTATTATTATTATTATTATTTTTTTATCCTTACATTTGTTCAGTATCCATTCATTTCCCAGATAGACACTGGACATCCCTAACCATCATGAATTATTCTGTTTTAGCACATAAAAAAGGTTGAGAATAAGATGAATGTCTAAAATAAAAAATACCCTGATCTTCACATTGGTGTTTATTATGATCAGAACTCACCTAGGAGCCAATGGGCATGTGATCTTATGATGGTGGAGGTTGTTTGTTTTTTCGCCCGAGTATCACAGGCTCCAACAAAAACAGAAATGTACAATCCGAGAACGAACTAACGTTAATAGGTTAGTTCAATGGACATAACCAACTCTGAGAGCAGCCTCTTGTAGACACTTGTGCCCTTCACATGGAGAAATATCCTGTAAGTATATCAGTCTGGTCTCACATATTAGAGGATCCAGCCCTGAAATACCAGGCAATTCTACCTTAAACAGGAGAAACCACAAATTCTAGGCGTATGTTTCGCCCTTAGTTGGGAATCATCAGTAGAGTGTAGCTGAACTCCAGGCTCTGTAGGGAAGGAGTCCACATTTGGAGCCTCCTATCACCCTTAGGGAGACTAGTTTTTGTTTATTCAATTGTCCCTTGGGGCTTTAAAGTCAGAGGCGCTCAATCAGAGAATGAACTTACCTTAATGGGTTAGTTCTATAGACGTTATAACCCACTCTGAGAGCAGCATCTTTTAGCCACTTCATATGGGATAAATATCCTATAGTGTATCTGTCTTGTTTCACTCAATAGAGCGAGCCAGCCCCAAAACACAAGGCAAATCCACACTGAACAGAGGAAAAGGCAAAGCCCAGATGGATGTTTTGGCCTCTCTTGGGCTTCTTCAGTAGGGCATAGCTTAGCTCCCTAAGGCACAGTGGGAAAGGAGTCTCCACACCTGGAGCCCCCTTTAACAATCTGGGAGACTAAGGCCTAAGGGTCATTTGAATAAATATAAACCAAGTCTCTGATTGTCATGCAATTGATATGACATAAATATTACACTGAATAGAATAATATTGTTTCTTAAAATATTACAGTGTATAGATTGAGTTTGAGGATTAATTTATCAAAAAGTATACACTGTGCAGAAATAGCATTTATTGGTATAGCAGGAAATATCAAGGATTAACAATTATAAGTGTTTACATTTGTAATCTTTTATATTTAGTTAGATCACAATATACAATCTACCGATGTCTATAAAGAAATCTCTTTTGGATGATTGGATTACAATTAGTCTTAACACACTTTATATATGGTTAGATCAATACAGAAATTAATAAATAGTGTATATAAACTTATCAAATGTGGATTAACAATTTATTTTATTACAATCTATATTCAGTTAGTTCGATATAGGAGTATATAAACAGTGTATATAATCTTATAAAGTTTTGTTAAAAGTCTGTCTATTTGGTTAGTTCAATACAGAAATGATATGCAGAAGGTATAAACAATAAGATGTCTATTTGATACAGTATATATGATATTAATAATTAGCAATATAATCTGTTACTCGATGGAAGCAGTAAATAGCTAAATATGTTATAACAGTCTATATGGCAAGGAGAATATAGAAATATATATTGAAGCAATATGTATCAATGTTGGTTATATTGTATGTGAGGTTGCAAGATAATTAAAATTTGTATTTAGGTATTGGCAAGCTATTATTTAGTTATTGGTCTTACATCAAAATTGATTACATTTAATTTAATTTGTCAAATCGGTCAATTCAATCAATAATGATGTAAGAGAGTTTTGTTGATTGTGTGATACAAGATTATATATGTTGAGTATTGCTAAGTATGGTTTGCTGTTTAGGTGTTTTTTGATTGGTTTTGTAAAAGAGTCAAATGGTTACATTATTGAATAAAGTCAATCGGACTGTTGTAGGGAATATGGACACAGATAGAAATATATTGATTAACACCTACAGTCTGGAATGAAGGTGCTAATTAGTCTGGGTTCTGTGACCACTCCTAAAAGGGTAACAGAAGGATTGTGTTATGTTCGGTTCATTTTAACTCTACTACAAATTAGAAAGTTAAACCAGTTTATACATGCCATGTATAGAATTTCAGGTTAACACCGGTCTCATTTTTAGGATCCCTTCTCAAGATAGTCTGAAGTATTCCATCTTTGTGTTATTGGTTTGCTAGGAAGAGTTGTGGAGATAGATTTGTATAGACAGATATAGTAAGATATCTTAGAGAAGATATGAAGGGGATATAGGTTTATGCCCAAGGATGACTGTACGGTATGTCCACAGACAGGACTCTTAGATAAGCCAGAAAAGACCAGACAGGAAATCGTACAGAAGAAGGAAAGACCCCAGGAAAAAATATAATGAACTTCCTCTCTATTAGATAACTATTTCTTCCTCGCTGTCACAAGTTTGGTTTCCACCAATCACAAATAGTTACTCCCCATTTGCATGTATATGTACAAATTATAATGTATTGATAAATATGTTGTGTATATCTGTTTCTATCCGCTTGAGAGCACTCTGGTACAAAATATAAAACTGGATTAATAATATAAATATGTGTGACCTCATATTGTCTAAATATGTGTCCCATATTGTCTGCCAAGTATTAGACTAGGCCATTGTACGCTTACTTAACACCTGCTTGATAAGATTTATTTGAAGTGAGATGCGTATGTCTCAGAACACATCTTAAAGTTGCATTTTGAAGGTCACTGCTGCTACTTTTGAATTGGCTCGAGTCTCGTTTGCTAGAACATGCTTATCAGACTCAGAAGTTTATTTTGTAAACTCAAACCTCATTTTCTGAAAAAGAATAATGGTTAAGTCTTCATATGTCAAAAAGGCATACTATAGGTGTTTGCGTATATATTTACAATGGTAATAGCAAGACCAATGGACAATCATATAATGTAAATAATAGATGGATGTATATATCCTTTTTCTTTTACCCAACCAAATGCACAACATGATGTATGCAATGACCAAGTCAAATGTGATCACTTTCAAATTATATGTTGTTGGGAGCTTCCATCTTTGATATTTCTCCCAATTCTTTCATGTTGCATTTCAAATTAATCTTTTTTTGCTGCTGTTTGTATATTGATTGAATTTATGTGCTACCTTGTACCAGATAAAATGGTCACATTTCTAGAAGCCCATTTTTATCAACTTTTTTTTTTGATCTGGGGACTGGCTGATTACATTCCGTTGCTCATGGGAATCTCTTTTGGGGATAACATTTTTTTTTACATGGTGAGCCTATGTGATTTACTTAATTTTCGTTTGCTTTTGGACTGATCTGAATTGAGGGCCATTTAACCGCGGGTACATTTATCATGTGAGAGCTGGACCATAAAGAAGGCTGAATCCTGTAGAATTGACGTCTTTGAATAGTGGTGTTGGAGAAAACTGCTTAGAGATCCTTGGACTGCAACAAGATCCAATCAATAAGTACTACAGCAAATTAAGCCAAACTGTTCACTGGAAGATTTGATCATGAGGCAGAAGGTCAATTTTTTTTTTCTCCATATCAAGCGATGCCTGTATTTCCTAGAGAGCACTCTGATGGTGGAAAAGATTAAATCACACAAAAAAGGGGACAACAAAAGTGGAGATGGATAGATGAGGTCATTGAAGGAATGAACATGAACTTGATGGAGCTCAGAGGGGCAGTAGCGGATAAATGTGCCTGGTATGCTGTGGTCCATAGGTTTACGGAGAGTCTGACATGACTAAACGACTTAACAATGTTTATCGATAACACAGGCCAACAACAAAAAATTTTTCTTGGTGTTTGGTTTTTAGGCCTGTTCCAGTGGTTATTTTGACCGCATCAGCTCTAGTTTCTTAGATATAGATATGGAATTGTAGAGCCAAACATGAACATTGGACAAGAAAAGATTGGCCTCCGAGGAAATATATGTTGGTTGGAGGACAAAATGTAATAATGAACCTTTGGTAGCACAAGATGGAATCATACTGACAACACTACATATAAAGCTAGGCCTGATGAAACAATTTGTAAAAGCTTTGAATAAAGGCGGTTCGTGCATTGAATACATAGCGCATAAATAACCTGGACTTACCATGGAAAAACTGAAGGCCACAGATCAGACAACTTATAAAAGACCCTCATTTCATAGCCTCCATGAATGAAATCGAATCATGTGCTTGGTCTTCATTTGTTCTTGTTGTGAAACACCTTAATTGGCAGCTACATACAATTAGTAGAGGATATGCTCTTTCATTTCAACAGGCTTGGCTGTTACATGAGTGTTAAAGTCTATTATCTGTACAGTCACTTATATTGCTTTCCAGAGAACCTTGGTGACTTAAGCAAAGAGCAAGGTGAAAGATTTCACTAAAACATAAAAACAATGGAAGCCAGATACCAAGGAAGATGGGATGCACACAGGCTATTGTTGGAGTCTTGTCCTTGCAGTTCCCACTCTCGGACGTCTTACAAAAGGAGCTTCTTGTGTGTCGAATGACTGGAAAGTTTGTATCATAAACCATAAAGTGGTATATGGCATATGTTCTGTATCTCAAACATTAGAGCTTATAGGGGAAAACCTGTGCCATCTTTGGAATTAGCAGGTCAAATATACCCAGAAACAGGTCTAACATTTGAGGCACCAAAATGTGTGTTGGCCTTTGTAATCTATCAGTAACTGTGGGTAATGCAATCATTTTAGTTCTCCTCGTCTCCTATTGTCCAGAGCAGGTCTTGGGGGCAGATCGGGTCTCCGGGACCTGCTGTTGAACAACTGCTCTGGATGTCCTGAAGCTGTACATCTCAGACATAACATGTACAATGTAACCTTGAGCGTCTTTGTGGTCCCAGGCCGTGACTGCGCTGGTCTATGATGGATGTGCATGTGGCTGTCGGAGCAGCAACCGTGTTGGTTAAAGTCTCTTCATACCTGACTGGAAACCTAATCAGCCAGTGGCCATGAAACTTACTTGGCAAATACTCTGGTGACCTGACACTTCCTTTCCTGTTCTGCATTCAGATTGCTGATTTCAGAAAAAGACCCCTGCGGCCTAATATTAAATATAAAGGTTTCCTGGATTCTGATGCATCTGATAGAGGAGAGTCTGTAGTATATGAAAGCAATCCCAAAATAAATATTCATAAACTTATCCAAAGTTTGCAAAATTTCTTCAGTTGATTTTAAGAAGGAACACCCCTGACAATCCAAGATAAATTAGCATAAAATTAATAATAAGTTGTGGTAAATCAGAAGCAGGTACAATAAGGTATCTGTTTCTCTCTTTCACTGGCTGAGACAAAGCTGCTTTGGAGGCAGCCATGAAACTGACAGCTGATTGGCTAGGACACAACTCTGCACAGCTCATTGGCTAGGACACTGTGCCTACATAGGTTCCTTGGGGGTGGAGCGCACACAGATGGACTTCCAAATATACAGAATTGCTCAGTAAAATGATTTGGTGCGAGATGCCCAATCAGACACACAGGAAATCGCACACCGACAGATAAAGTTAAGTAAATGGAAGCCAGCAGTAAATAATAATTCCATATAAAAATATAAAGGTTATTATTAACGTTTACATTCTACATTTTGCACATTTTAGTTATTCAAAACACCATATAGAAAAAAAAAGTCCAGATCTTCACACTCACTCATTTATATTCGATGCCTGAAACGACATACATTTGGGGTATAAACTGCTAAATACAAACTACATTTTTCTTTTGTATATATTGCTCTTTTCTAGCACTAAAATAGTTTAATGAGCCAGAACCTTGTATAATAACAATGAATATTTATCACCTTTCCTGAGATTATCCACACATTTTTTTTTTTTTTTTTTTATCTCTCGTTCCACCCCCTCTCCACCTTCCAAGTCACTCACAGACACCGGGTACAAACAATATTACCAGGTAATGGCAGCATGGAGTGGAGCCTGCACATGTCGTACATGTGTGTGAGCATGTCTGGAGCATTCACTAATCGCAAGAGCTAACACTTTGTTAGTTATCTGTGTATTGATATTTGGCTGAATAGTCTCACATGTAATTTAAACAGACTTGGTGTTTCAGACTGTGTGTGTGTGTATATAGATATAGATAGATATACAGTAGAGTCCCGGTTATGCGGCACCCTACTAACCCTACGCAACCGGCATCAATTCCCCAAATTCAAACCCCCCCCCACCTAAACCGGCACCAACCGGGAGTTCGAGACTGCAAAAAAAATGCTAGCTTTTTTCCTAATTGTTTTTTTGGCCCGGTTTAGGTGCTAAAGCCTTTTTAAAGGCATTTTAAGGGTTTTGGGGGGGGGGGGGGGGGGGTTAAGGGCCGTTTTTTTTGTTTTCTTACAATAATCAAGTCATTTCCTGCTCATATCCCGGAATGTGTCTGATCTGACTGCTGATGGATGGTCATGCTCGATATCACTTTGTAATGCAGCATACTCGGGAAACACTGGTGGCTTGTCTTCTGAAGCACCATAGTGGCTGTAACCTGTCCTGGCACGTTGACTGTCTCTATATCAGGAGGATGGGGATGTCTGGGTGGTACAGAGACACCTTGTAGTCTAAACGTGTACCAACCCCCCGGCATGCACTCTGCAGCTTTGTGCTGGTTCTGTGCTGGCTCTCGTTGCTGTGATTTGAGTACTGTCTGTTTAAATACGATGTTGGATCTTCTTTATAAAATGGTAAAAGACAATCTCCAATTCAGAAAAATATTTGTGTATCCGTTGAGTGATAGGAGGAGTACTGACCCATGTGTAGGTATTATCATCAGTATAGTGATTCACTAGAACTTGCTGCAGTGATATATACCACAAACACTTAAGGAATCTGGTAAGACTTTGCACTTGGGATCATATACAACATGGTAGTGCGGCACATTTGGCTGCTGGGATTCAGGATCCGCGCCCTGATGTGTAGTACAAGGAGCATACACGCCCCTGCGCCAAGCGTAGTGTCAAAGCAAAACAACTGAGTTACTAACCAATATACAGTTAAAACTTATATTAATTTTTGTATGTATGTGCTTCTTTCTTTATTAGACAAACATATTTGTTGACACTACGATCTTTTTAGAGTTGCAGGTCTCTTTATCATCAGTTCTACAAATATGTTTGTCCAATAGAAATGGTTTAACTGCAATATGGATACATATATATCACATTTGTACAGATTAAGGCTGAAGGTGATAAGATTTTTTTAAACAGGTGTGTTTTTAGTATTTTTTTTAGGTTTTGAGGCAGGAAGATAATCTAATGGAGCATGGCAAAGAGTTCCAAATAGTAGGGGCAGCACGAGAAAAGTCTTGAAGTGAAAGGAGGTGATGAGAGAGGAGGAAAGAAGAAGGTCGTTAGCAGAACGAAGGGGGCGGTTGGGAGAGTATTTTGAAACAAGAGCAGAGATATAAGGGGGTGCACTGTTGTTAAGGGCTTTATATGTTAGAGTCATAATTTTGAATTTAATTTGGGAAGCTATGGGAAGCCAGTGGAGTGATTGACCGAGAGGAGCTGCAGACACTGATCGTTTGGTATTGAAGATGAGTCTAGCGGAGGTGTTCATTATGGATTGGAGGGGAGACAGACAAGAGATGGGGAGGCCAGCAAGGAAGGAATTGCAGTAGTCAAGTCGAGATATGATGCGAGAGTGTATTAGAATTTTAGCTGTGTCTTGTGTAAGATAATGACGAATTTTGGAGATGTTTTTTAGGTGAGGAATAAAAGAGAGGGCGGGATCCAGTAGAACCCCAAGACAATGGGCCGGGAGGTGGGAGTGATGATGGTGTTGTCAACAGTGAGAGATATTTGAGGAGTGGAAACTGTAGTAGAGGGTGGAAAGATAAGTAGCTCAATCTTAGACATGTTGAGTTTGAGTTGATGACAGACATCCAGGAGGATATGCTCTAGGCAGTTGGAAACTTGAGCTAAAAGAGAGGGGGATAGATCGGGTGCAGAGCGGTAGATTTGAGTATCATCTGCATAGAGATGATACTGAAATCCAAAGGATTTTATAAGGGAGGAGGTGTAGATGGAGAAGAGGAGGGGGCCTAGGACAGAACTTTGGGGAACGCCAACAGATAGACGGAGCGATGAAGAAGAGGTGCCAGAGAAGGAGACGCTAAATGTACAATCTTTAAGATAGGATGTGAACCATGAAAGAGCTGTGTCCTGGATGCCAAAAGAGCAGAGAGTTTGGGTTAGAAGAGGGTGGTCAACTGTATCAAAGGCAGCAGAGAGATCCAGGAGAATTAGAATAGAGTAGTGACCCTTTGATTTGGCGGTTAGCAAGTCATTGGTGACTTTTGTAAGGGCTGTTTCTGTAGAGTGTTGGGCCCGGAAACCAGATTGGAAGGGGTCAAGTAGGGAATTGGAGGAAATAAATGGAGTGAGGCAGTTTAAAAGCCAGAGGAAGTAGTGAGATAGTGTGATAGTGGGAGGCAGAAGCTGGGTCAGATGAGGGCTTCTTAAAAACACACCACAATTACACAGTTTCTTAAGAGAATGGAAACTTGCCAGTGTTTAGGGAGAGGTTGAATAGATGTGTGGTGGATAGGGGAGGGATTAGCAGTGATTGAATAGGATCATGTGGACATGTTGTAAGGTGAGAGGTTGATAGTAAAGTAGATACTTCATCCTCGGTTACAGGGTCAAAGGCGTCCATAGTGGTGGAGTGATTGGGGAAGGGTAAGGGCTGGGTGTTGTCGGTTTGTGGAAAGTATGGTGGGATAGGGCCAAGCCTGGAGGAGAGCTCATTTCGGATGGTTCCAATTTTTTTTTTTAAATGGCTGGCTAAGTCATTAGCAGTGCGAGAGGAAGGGGCAGGAGGTGGGGGTGGGCAGAGGGCATTGAATGTAGCAAATAAACGTTTAGGGTTGGAGGACAGGTTTGATATTAGTGATGAAAAGTAGTGTTGTTTGTCAAGATTGAGGGCAGAGAAGTAGGAGCGCAAGGTAAATTTGTGCGAGATTTCCTCCATAGTCGGTCTGCAGTGCGTGAGCATCTCTGTAGATAGCGTGTTTGTGTTGTGTGCCATGGATGTGGATGAGAGCGAGGGCGTTTCTTGTGATTATGGGGGCAAGAGAGTCAAGGGTGAAGGTTAGAGTATCGTTGTACTGTGAAGTGGCGATGTCAGGGCAGGCAAGGGTGGTGAGGGGGCTGAGAAGGGGTTTCAGTACATTTGAAAATTGTTGTGGGTTGAGTGCTTGCAGGTTTCTGCGTGTTCTGATGGCAGGATTTGAAGAAGGGTGGTGAGCAGAAGATGAGGTGATGTTGCAAGTTAGCAGGTGGTGGTCAGATAGGGGAAGTGGGGAGATGTCAAGGTTGGAGATTAGCGAAAATAAGGTCAGGGGAGTGTCCACCCCTGTGAGTTGCTGAACCTGTCCATTGTGAGAGGCCAAGGGAATTTTGCAGTTGAAAGTTATACTACATTTTCCAAACCATATAATCGGCACAACTCAGGAAGTTCTTAATATTATTCATTTCAATCCTTAAAAGATATCAACGCTGATAATAAAAGAACTTCCTCTATGTGCTGATGATATTGAATGTAAATTTGGTTCATACTTCCTGTTCTTGCTTCACAAACCTCAGCAAAACATTTAGGGTGGAGGAAAGTCCTCTGTAACATGGATAGAGGTGGTACTTGTTTGTTTGTTTATTTTCTTGTTTGTCATTGCATTTTAATCTGTAAGTCTATGTTCCTTAAAGTAGAGATCCTATATAGACCGGGTTTTCCTGACTTTTTTCCTTCTTTCTCCTCTAGGAGATTAAGAAGTTTATTAACGGAGTATCTGAGCGCATTAAGAAGACACGAGACAAGTATGGCATCAATGATAATGGCACCACAGAGGTTAGTGCCCTGGAAGACTGAGAACAAATAACATGGGGTACTCTTAACTCCTTAAAGGGATATGGAACTTTCCTGTATTTGACTAGATAAATAATATTGTATGTATTTACTGGTATGTACTTTATTTAATATTTGTGTGATTTTAGGCAGTAAAAACTGAGCTTATAAATCTTCTTAATAAATAAAGTACATAAAAGTAAATGGATACCCAGGGATATTATATACCTAGTAACATCCAGGAACCTGCCATGTCCATTCAATGTGACAATGGAAACAAGATATCATTAGAAAATGGATTGTTATCACCTGTACTGTTGTAATTCCTTTGGTCACTTCTTGGTTTAGCCTCGCGTCTTATACCAGTTGGACAGAATCACCCCTACACAGCTGGAGAAGTTTTTGGAGACGTGTCGGGATAAATACATGAGGTATGGGAAGAATTATCTTATGTATGATTTTCTTTTAACTGGCATTCAAGAAATTCAGTTGGTGCTCTATACAATTAGATAGGTAAACACTGAGGTAGGTGGAAGTGAGGTACAAGTTACCTGCAACATTTTCACTTCCTAGTATCCCAAAGTGTTCAATTTGTGCAAAGCAAAGTTCTTGATTCTTGTTGTGTTCACAGATGAGGTGTCGTTGCACGTTGATAGCATAAACCTAGGCACTACCAAAAAGACATGGTAGTAGCCATCACTGTGGTAATGCCTCTGCATGTTTCACCCTCTATAGGGCTTCTTCAGGAGTTGAAAAAATGATTATCTAAGGAATGCAGTAAACCTGCTTCTAAAAAAAATATTCATTTTAATATCTTAAAACCAGAGAACCATCCATATGCAGTGCACCATGACATATGCCTCTGTCTGCTCCATCCTGCTTCTCATGTATATGGATGTGACAGGTTTCTGTCTGAACTGTCTCAGAGTATCACACTCTCTGTTTGCAGGGCGCAGATGGAGCCGGGGTCTGCGGTGGGAGCCCTATGTGCACAGAGCATTGGGGAGCCTGGCACCCAGATGACCCTGAAAACGTTTCACTTTGCGGGTGTAGCTTCTATGAACATCACCCTGGGAGTGCCACGTATCAAGGAGATCATCAACGCTTCGAAGAACATCAGGTATGTTTGTGCTCTTACTTGCTAACATACCTAGTCATGCTCATACAATAGTTTCCATTGGTTTACTTAGTAACAGAAAACAAATCAGTGTAGGTTTTAAAACTTAAATTTGATTTAATACATTTTCAGAATTCAGGTGTCCATGTGGTTGGAGATGCTCTGCCCAGGAGGCGGTCTATCTTAAAAGAGCTTTTATCTGCCTCTTTTCCTTACAGTGGTCCCTACTAACAAATAGACCTGTCAGGAAAAAACAATTTCAGATTCCCCCCACCTAGTAGGGGGGGGGGGGGGAGAAGCAGGTCTGTTTGACTATAAAATACAAAAAAAAATAATAATATTGTTTTTCCAATTTCTTTTTCCCCCCATCTCTTTCTGTTTACTGTTTTTAGTTCATACTTGTATCAGTATTGCTTTTTGACTTGATAAAGAGAGGTATTATCTCTCGAAAGCTTGTCGCTTTATTATGAATACGTTTGTCCAATAAAAAAAAAGTATCACTATATCCTGCAATACTCTGATTATTCAACTGGATTACTGGACATTCACAGCTACCTCACTATATATATTCACACTTCTCATCTCACCTCGTTACCTATATATGACTCCTGTCCACAAAAGCAATCAATCAGATTCCAAACTCTCCACCATGGCCAAGACCAAAGAGCTGTCAGGGAAAAGATTATAGACCTTTACAAGGCTGGAATGGGCTACAAGACAATCGCCAAGCAGCTTGGGGAGAAGGTGACAACAGTTGGTGCGATTATTCGCAAATGGAAGAAACACAAAATAACAGCCAGTCTCCCTCGGTCTGATGCTCCATGCAAGATCTCACCTCGTGGAGTTTCAATGATAATGAGAATGGTGAGGAATCAGCCCAGAACTACACGTGAGGATCTTGTTAATGATCTCAAGGCAGCTGAGACCATAGTCACCAAGAAAACAATTGGTAACACACTACGCCGTGAAGGACTGAAATCCTACGGCGCCCGCAAGGTCCCCCTGCTCAAAAAAAGCGCATGTACGGCCCGTCTGAAGTCGCCAATGAACATCTGAATAATTCAGAGGAGAACTGGGTGAAAGTGTTGTGGTCAGATGAGACCAAAATCAAGCTCTTTGGCATCAACTCAACTCGCCGTGTTTGGAGGAGGAGGAGTGCTGCCTATAACCCCAAGAACACCATCCCCACCGTCAAACATTGAGGTGGAAAAATTATGCTTTGGGGTGTTTTTCTGCTAAGGGGACAGGACAACTGCACCGCATCAAAGGGACGATGGACATGTACCGTCAAATGTTGGGTGAGAACCTCCTTCCCTCAGCCAGGGCGTCGAAAATGGGTCATGGATGGGTATTCCAGCATAACAATGACCCATAACACACAGCCAAGGCAACAAAGGAGTGGCTCAAGAAGAAGCACATTAAGGTCCTGGAGTGGCCTAGCCAGTCTCCGGACCTTAATCCCATAGAAAATCTGTGGAGGAAGCTGAAGGTTCGAGTTGCCAAACATCAGCCTCGAAACCTTAATGACTTGGGCCCTCATTCAATTGCAATTTGGCCAATTGAACAGGGCTCTAAATAAGCACATAACATATATTTTTTAAAGAAGTTTTTAATTAGTGAAAACCTTGTTTTTGGATAGATGCTAACTAACTAAAAGCTCATTTAAAAAATATATGTTATGTGCTTATTTAGAGCCCTATTCAATTGGCCAAATTGCAATTGAATGAGGGCCTTGGAGAGGATCTACAAAGAGGAGTGGGAAGAAATCCCTCCTGAGATGTGTGCAAACCTGGTGGCCAACTACAAGAAACGTCTGACCTCTGTGATGGCAAAACCCTTGTTGGCAACCAAGTACTAAGATGAAGGGGATCAAATACCTATTTCTCTCATTGACCTGCAAATCAATTTATAACTTTTTTGACATGTGTTTTTCTTGTTCGTTTTTTTTTTATTATTCTGTTTCTCACTGTTGAAATACACGACCATTAAAATTATAGACTATATATATATATATATTTATATATTGCCCTCAAGCAGAGCCGCTTAACTCCACCTCCTGAACTGAAAAAAAAAGTATAGCCAGTCAGTCTCTGGTTCAGAGGCATGCTCAGTAAAGGGGGTTAGGGCTTTGATTACTCATGCACTGCCACTGGCGCGGTGCCCAAGAGGAAGCTGCAAGCGGGCCACAATATAGCGTTTGCAGTGAGGCAGAGCTACTGACATCACAGGGCAAGGCCAGTGACATCATAGCAAGCCTGCTTCCAAGCTCCATAATTACCCAAGCAGAGCTGTCCACGCTCAATATATAGGCGGAGAAAAGCCGTTCTTCTTGAAGAGAAAATAGACAACTTTAAAATAAACTTTTTTTTTTTTTTTTTTTTTTTACTTTTACTTTTACCTACATTTCTAATAGTCTCTGCCAAACAAACATATGTCATTAAATACTTGCAAGGGAACAACCAACATCATCTTATGCTACTGATGAGTTCCCTGAATACTTCATGTGACAATAAGTCAAGCCATTTAGATAACCACGCAAGTACATACAGAAGAG
The DNA here is from genome assembly GCA_027410445.1 of Discoglossus pictus. Taxonomy (NCBI): domain Eukaryota; kingdom Metazoa; phylum Chordata; class Amphibia; order Anura; family Alytidae; genus Discoglossus; species Discoglossus pictus. Next base: position 5,833,416 of record CM050171.1, on the reverse strand, counting down.
CAGAACACTGCACTTGTCCACACCAGCCCCCCATAGCCCTGTACGTCCTGCATATAAGGTCATTGCTGTATATGTGTCCTCACTAACAGATACTCTTCTCTTATTGTGATATATCCCTGCAGCACGCCTATTATTACAGCCAATCTGGACATTAATGATAATGCTGACTTTGCCCGTCTGGTGAAAGGCAGGATTGAGAAGACTTTATTGGGAGAGGTGAGTGATGGCAAGCTCTTGTGGGCAATATTGGCCTTGCTTATATTTGTGATTTGTTCAGTTGTGCAATGATTGCCATGTTTATCAGTTGCAGGGAGGTAATATCTAGTGGACAAACTAATAATTCTTCATAGCTGCTGTGATGATAACATGTTTAAAGATCACATACAGTACAATATTATTTTGAATACATAATGGACGTTTGTTGCCCGATAGAGCGTCACACCAGGCTTACTTTTTGTATATACGTATATATAAGTGTGTTTGGGAGAGTGATGAGAGGGTAAATCTAATGATTTCAGCACTGGCATGTACAATTCATTTTATTATTATTTAGTTTTCATGCAAGAATGGTTAATGGAAAAAATATTGTCTTTTTTTTTATGCATGACAACAAATTTAAGACTACAGGGTCACTTTTATGAGATTTTTTTTTTATTTGTATTTTTTTGAAAAAGCCCTTCTTAATTTAATATATTTTTATACTTAGCCTGAGGAAATTTTAATTTTGCTGTATGTGTTATTTTTGGGCACAGATATCTGAATACATTGAAGAAGTGTTCCTTCCAGATGACTGCTTTCTCTTGGTGAAGCTTTCCCTGGAGAGGATACGGCTGCTGAGGCTGGAGGTAAGGCCATGGTGCTGCCCTCTGACCTGGTCCATCTATATATGTATCACAGACATGATAATCACTTAACTCCCATCACTACCCTATATCTCCGTTCTATCCTACTAGTGACCTGCAGGCTAAAGGCTCATGCCAGATGTTTTCTGTGGCCTTCCTTCTGCCAGGGAGTCTCCTCACAAGACTGAAATTATTAAAATGAAACAATTAGTACAGTTTAAGCACTTGAGATATATCATATGTGTGTAAATTCCCAGATCTTTGTTTCATAAGATATATATTTTTCTTTAAGTTATTGCGTTAAGTTTTAGCAGCTGTCTGGCCAGTCCATGTCTGACCCTCACTCACAAGTAGTTGGCCAGCATGGCGCTCTCATTTTGCTCTTACATTTAGTACTCTGAGCGTCTGTGGCCTTTTCCTAGGTGAATGCAGAGACCGTGCGATACTCCATCTGTATGTCCAAACTCCGAGTGAAGCCCGGAGACATCGCTGTGCACGGGGAGGCCGTGCTGTGCGTCACCCCACGAGAAAACAGCAAGAGCTCCATGTACTACGTCTTACAGTCTCTGAAAGAAGAGCTGCCCAAGGTGGGGATGTCACTAAAGAAATATACAAGCAGCCTGTAATCCTAATTAGCACATCAAGGCAGCTAATTAATGTGTGAGATGCTCTTTTGTATATAAATACAGCAACAACGTGGAATTTCCCAGGACTTGTTCACTTTAGAAAGAAAATGGATAAGACAACATATAGCCATTTTTTATGCTCTTTAAGAAAAAAAAAAACTTTATTTTGTGGTGACAGGGTCCCTTTAAATCACCAGTAAACCCATTTACAAACCAGCTTTAAAGCGTATTTACTAAAACCAGTCAATTGTATCAGTTGTAGTTCTGATTTGCTGAGGGGGTTACACTCCTTTTTATGCATACTTGACTCCCAGAATCCTCTTTGTCCAGGTGGTGGTGCAGGGGATCCCTGAGGTGACTCGTGCCGTGATACACATCGATGAGCAGAGCGGCAAGGAGAAGTTCAAGCTGCTGGTGGAAGGAGACAATCTCCGAGCAGTTATGGCGACTCATGGAGTAAAGGGCTCCCGGACCACGTCCAACAACACCTACGAGGTGAGACCACATACCCTGATGAAGCTCTGCTGATTTTATATGTTTCAGCCATGAATAAGTTCTCTTTAAATAGAAATGTTATGATGGTCTATCTTTCCAGGTTGAGAAGACCTTGGGGATTGAAGCCGCCCGCTCCACCATCATCAATGAAATCCAGTACACCATGGTGAACCACGGCATGAGCATCGACCGGCGCCATGTCATGCTGCTGGGGGATCTCATGTCTTACAAGGTGAGGACACTACTTCAGACTCTCATCAGCACATGCCATTTCAGAATAGCTCTGTATAGTAACTGTTGATGACTGACTCTGAATTCAGGGCCGGATTTACATCTCCGGCGCCCCTGGGCACAGCAGCTTCTTCCCTTTTGTAACTCTCTAGTTCCTAATGTTCACCTCCTAGCGGCGAGACTGTGAACTGCAATATTTCCTTTATTACTCCATTGAACATCTTGAAGTGTAAAATAAAAAGTCCTTCACAGGGAAGCGCTCCTAGGCAACTGCTTAGTTGGCCTAAATGGACTTTTTGCCCATGGGAGATAATTTGGAATATATAAATGGCATCACATCCATTCAGCAACAGTTGCTATACATGTGACTACTTCATAGGGTTCTTATTAAATGGCTCTTAATGATAGAGACTGGCAAAGGAGAGAGGATCCTTGAGTCTGGTCACCACAAAGAGAATGCAGTATTCACAGTAATATATCTGGATTTATTTCTCATTAATGACAATAAAGTGCAATCCAAACAACGATTTGTGTCTATATAAATAGGCAAATTAAACCGTATTATAGGAACTCTGCATTGGCCCCTTAACTGAAACCCACATTTGATATCATGCATGTAAATAAATAAAAATAATGTGCCGTAATAGCTCCCCAATCCCTGTCTCTGTCCGGTCACAGGGCGAGGTGCTGGGTATCACTCGTTTCGGGCTGGCAAAAATGAAGGAGAGTGTCCTGATGTTGGCGTCCTTTGAGAAGACCGCTGACCATCTGTTTGACGCTGCATATTTCGGACAGAAGGATTCTGTGTGCGGTGAGTACAGGGTCAGGGATTTGTCCTCAAGGAGAGCTCTGTAGGTTCTGAAAGGACCAAAAATCATAACCACACTGCAAATACCTGTGCACTTGATTCTTCAGAGCCTCCAGCTGTATCTCCCATTTAGCTAAAAAAGATATAACACAGAAGTAACCGGACTAATTCATTGCAGACATAGAAGCCTAGAGATGGCAGCTGATAAGCACCAAAATAACCCATCTAGTCTGCCAATTGTATCTACCTAAAAGTTTGTCTTAACTGAGCCTCGGGATAGCCTTCTGCTTACCCAGGCATGCTTGAATTCCTTAACTCTCTTTGACCACACCATTTGTACTTATATACCAGCTTTTCTGTAAAACCATCTAACATTAACCCTACATTTTCCGTATTATGACCTTTTGTGTTATTGATTGCAGACTTATTGGAAATAATAAGATGCTGTGAGTATTCCTTACATTGATGTTTCTTTTTCCTCAGGGGTCTCCGAATGTATCATAATGGGAATCCCAATGAATATCGGTACCGGCCTCTTCAAGCTGCTTCACCGGGCAGAAAAGGATCCTAACCCCCCAAAGCGACCTTTGATCTTTGACAACAAGGATTTCCACATCCCGGTCACCAGCACGTAGCAAGGACGGGGTTAAAAAACACAGAGATCTAAATTATAATGTTGCATATAAATTAACAATTACACAGACCTTGCAGCCTGTGTGGGGGGCAGGTGTCAAGGGGCATCTCCATGTGCAAGTGAGGGTGTGCAGCAAGAGCAAGATTTATTTTGTTTGCTGAAAGATTTACACTCTCACAGTGTTTTAACCCGATAACTGACAGAGGGACTAGTAATGCATCTGCCAGTGAATGGGTTAAAGTGATATGGAAGGTCCCTGGATGTTACTAGGTATATAATATCACTGTGTATAGATTTCCTTTTATGTACTTTATTTTATTAAGAAGAGGTAATAAGCTCTGTTTTTACTGCCTGAAATCAAACAAATAGTCCATGTATGGGTCTGCCCTCTGCAGCGTATGCAGACTAAGACTCTGCTGCACTTGCGGTGCAGTGTCCCATTCTAACCAATCAGTGACCATCTCTCAGCAACATGTTGCTGAGACATGGTCCCAAATAGGCTTAGACACTGCACATCCAGAAGTACAGAGTCTGTATCTGCATATGCTGCTGAGTTCCATTCAAGAACTATTTGTTTGGTTTTAGACGGTAAATACAGAACTCATAAGCACTTAATAAAAAAAATTAAAAACATTTCATAAAAGTAAGCCGGCCATTTTCGGACATCTCACACATTAAATTGTTTACGTCTTGTGTATAACTGTAAATAGCCTCCAGTGGCAGAGACCGTCAGATATCCGTGTGTTCAAACCAAGCACTAAGCAGCAGGAGATAAGACAGGAAATGGATCTTTATATTTTTATTTATTTTGGAATTGTTCGATTTAAATTATCCTGCCGCTGAATTATTAAAAATAATATTACATTGAATGTGTTTTACTAGATATATAATATCCCTGTGTATTTACTTGTATGTACTTTATTTTATTAGGACGTGCTTAGAAGTTCTATAGTAGAGCATATTAAAGTGAAAGTGTAACACACACAGGGTCACCTCACTGGGTAATGTCCAGCCCAGAGACACTGGGTGTCCAGCATCATTAGAGGCCACTGGAGTCCAAGACTTTCTAACAGAGCATGTTTAATACATCCCAAAATGAAAATAAATACATGACCATGGAACATATATTAATGGAAGGAAATGATCAAAAAAACAACACAAAGGCAGGTAAAAAAACAATGTATTAAATACATCTTTATCTTACCAGTGAGTTGAGGAAGGGCTCAGACCTTGTTAATTGTATTTTATTATCTGATTTACATTAAAATCAATGTGAGCAAAAGCACAATATGTTACAGTTAATACATCCACAAGGCTCACTGTCCCTCTGTTTCAAGTAACATATCAGGACAGAGGAGAAAAACATTCCACAATGTCTATATTTAATGTAATTTTCTGCGCTAGTTATAATATTTCTCCTTCACAATAATAATGAGCAACGTGCGTGTAACTGTTACGTACTCGCACATGCGCAACAGATGCACACATGGAGGGGGAGGGGGCAGAGACAGATGGTACAGAGCGAGGCGGGGGAGAGCGCGGCGGGGAGGCCGGGAGAGCGCGGCGGGGAGGCCGGGAGGCGCGGCGGGGAGGCCAGGAGAGCGCGGCGGGGAGAGCGCATTATATCATCATTTATGACGGGCAAGTTACTAATATATAAATAATATGTAATGTATAAGACGTGATATTTGCACTCTAGAAATGTCTGGACTACAGTAGCCCGGCAATAATATTTCCCTAAAATGCCTGAAACACAAGAGTAGAGAGAATAGGCTTGTTACAGACTCATTGTATAAATCATGTTCCCACAAGCTGTGTGGCTGAGACTTCTTATAAAACACTTATTATACCTGTGACTGACATATATATAATTTTCTTATGTCTGTGTCATGCTAGTTAGTACATTTGTAAGTTCAGTTTAAGAAGAAAATGCGCCCAAATAGAGACTTTTTTGTCATTCATTACGATACCCCCATTTGATAAAAGTAAAGTAGATTCTCTCACATCCCCTATCTCTGAAGAGGAAATTAGAAGAGCAAAAGGGGCTACTAAGCCTCATAAGGCACCTGGTCCGGATGGATTCACTAATTACTATTACAAGCAATTCATGGAAACTTTGTTACCTCACCTCCAACATCTATTTAATGAGTTCCTCTCAGGCAAAACTATAAAAGCTGTATTTCTGGAGGTAAAAATGTATAGTAATACATAAAGAATGCAAAGACCCGATGCAGTGCAGCATTTATAGACCCATATATTTAATATACAATGATATCAAATTATACTTCAAGATCATAGCAAATAGATTGGCTTTTTTGTTGCAGACTGTGATTCATCCGGACCAGGTGAGCTTTATCCCGGGTAGGGAAGCTCCTGATAACACTAGGCAAATCTTAAACCTCATGGATATCGCTTCAGACAAAAAATGACCACTAATGCTACTATCTTTAGATGCAGAGAATGCATTTGATAGGATTGATTGGACTTAGATGAAAAAGCATTGCTTAAATTTGGCCTTAGTGAAAACTTTGTAGGAAGCATTATAAGATTATATTTTTCCCTTAGGGCTTATATTTCCTATCAGGCTTTCAAGTCTATTTTTTTTAAGATAGATCAGGGAACAAGACAGGGATGTCCTTTATCACCTCTACTTTTTGCTCTATGTTTAGAACCACTAGCGATAGCATTAAGGAAAGCTCCAGATGTTGGTGGAATCAAGTTAGTTTATATTCTTTCTCGTCTAAGCCCATTTGCAGATTATATTCTCCTCACAGTTACTAGCCCATTAATTAGCTTACCTAGCCTGTTTAAAACATTGAGCAATTTTGGCCATATATCAGGGTTTAAAATTAACGCAAATAAAAGTGAAGCTCTTAATGTCTCATTGCTCAAGCAACTGGAAAATTTGCTGACTTTAAACTATCCCTTTAAATGGTTCTTGCATCATATAAAGTTCCTAGGTATTCATATCCCTAAATTTACTAAACAGATATATGATTCCAATTACCCCATTATCTTTAAAGAAATATCTTCTGATCTTCGCACCTGGTCTTCATTAAATATTGTGTGGTTTGGTAGAATACACGCCATTGAAATGAACACCCTCCCTAAACTGCTATATATACCTTTTTAGGACTATACCATCATTGATAAATCTTAAAGACATATCAACACTACAGAAATCTATTTAAATTCATCTGGGGCAATAAGAAACCTAGAATAAATAGGGCGACCATGATAGCATCAAAACAGAAACGAGGCTTATCCACTCCTGACCTTCTACGATACTATAAGGTGGCGAGATTAGCCCAAATGGCTTAATGGTATATTAAGAGAGCCCCCCCAGTTTGGGTGGAGATAGAATGTCAGGTTTTGAGACCAAAATATTCTCCTGAACCAAATACTATAGCTAAGCATCCATCACAATATTAATTTAAAATCACTTTCGATGTGTCCGAGTCACTCCATAGTACTATGGAAGCAAATCAACAAGAGAACTCCTCTACTACAAAATGGCTCATGGCTAACGCCATTATGGCTACCACATGCAGACTTATCAATCAATAAAAATACCCAATTCGCTTGGTGGATTAGAAGTCTGATAACAATTGTTGCAGATGTAATGTTAGAATGTCAAAACTGGTCTCCATCAGGCTTTGGCATAAATCACCGATTGCCACACAAAGAATGGCTTCACCTGATGATGATTAGCACACAAGTGGGACAAACTGCAAAAAAAAAAACTAGCGAGCAATATTATCTTGGAGCATTGTTGCTTACTCAACTCAAAAGGTAAAAAAAAAAACAACTCCCTATTCTTTATAGCTACCTAAATAAACAGGCCACACCTAATAATTTGTCCTATAGGGCCTCCTGGGAGGCTGAGCTCAATATAAGCCTAGATGATGAATAATGAGGTATAATTATCAAAAATGCAGCAAACTCCTCTTTAAACATTATATTGAAGGAAAATGTTTACAAAACTATCTTGAGATGGTACCTTACCCCAGTTAGACTCCACTGTTCAAATAATCAGTTGGATGGCAATTGCTCCAGAGATTGCAACACCATAGGTTCCTTAAAACATATGTTATGGGATTGCCCCAATGTCCAGCATATTTGGATGGCGACCTATAATGCCCTGGAGAAACTATGGGATACAGTTATTCCTCAAAAACCAGAAGAGGCATTATTAGGCTTACCACTCCCAGGTCTTTCTAAAAATGTACAATCAGATATTTCTGGCTACTAGAAGCATAATTGCAAAACATTGGAAAAAAACAGTTCCAGCCTTTGAGGAGGTTCTACGGAAGATTGAGTTTATTCGCTCCATGCGTGTCTTATCTGCTGAGATAAATGAAAAATACAGGAAATGGGCCTCCTGCTGGGATATGTGGGATATGTGGACGCTGAGAGTTGGCCGATGAGGTTGGTGAATGTAGACCTTGAAAGAGGGTAATATCTTTCCTTTTTTTTCTTCTTTCATTCTTCTTTTTTATATTTAAGTAATTGTGCCAGGAACCAAGATGTCTGCCATAACTTCCAGCTTAATCTTGCAGTCTGAGGTGTGAGTGCGTCACTTCCGGGTGGTTTAGAAGCCGTATGCATCATCTTACCTGGATCCCATGTAAGACAATCTCTCCCATCTCTGCCATTGTACGATAGCCAGGAACGGTTACTGACCGGCAGCCTTTTTCCAGCCAATTGTACTCTGACTGGCCAGAATCGCCGGCGGGTGATTTGTGCTTTTATGGTGTTATCTAGATGATCCTGGGCTTTAACTTCCCGGCTACGGCACGAAAAGTGAGAAAAACATGGGAACACCCGTAGCGTCACTTTTATATCCAAATTGATATTCATATCACACACACACCAATAACTGGCGTCCCATCGCTGTGGGTTGAATGTGGGAGACAGGCTTAGGGAACACACTGTCATTGTGAGGTCACTGACCTGTTCATTACTATAATGTCATTGACCATCTCTCTGCAACATGCTGCTGAGACGTGGTCCCGGATTGGCTAGGACACCGCACTCTGTATCCAGTCCTACAGGGTCTGTGTGTGCAGTGGGCAGACCCATACAGGGACTATTTGTTTGATTGTAAGCAGAAAAACAGAGCTTATAAAAATCAGTTCTCCCATCTCCACCTTCCTTCTCTCTCTCCCCTACCTCTCATTTCTCCCCTGCTTCCTCCTTGTCATGATCCTGTAAAGTTATTATTTACCCTTTTGCCTCCCCTACCTCTCCCCTCTCTGTTGCCCCATTTCACCCATAACTCCTCCCCTAACTCTCCCTTGCCCCCTCTCTCCCCTAACTCTCCCTTGCCCCCTCTCTCCCCTACTCCTCCTTTCTCCCCTGCCTCTCCTACCTTCTCTCTCTCCCCTACCCCTCCTTTCCCCCTACCTCTTATTGTCCTACCTCTCTCTTGCCCCCTCTCTCCACTATCTCTCCTTGCCCCCTACATCTCCTTTCTCCCTTGCCTCTCCTACCTTCTCTCTCTCCCCTACCCCTCCTTTCCCCCTACCTCTCATTGTCCTACCTCTCCCTTGCCCCTTCTCTCCACTACCTCTCCTTGCCCCGTACATCTCCTCACCCCTACCTATCCTTGTCCCCTCTCTCCCCTACCTCTCCTTGCCCCTCTCTACCCCATGCCTCCCCTTGCCCCCTCTCTCCCCTACCTCTCCCTGCCCCCTCTCTCCTACCTCTCCTTTCCCCATCTCCCCTACCTCTCCTTTACACCTGCCTCTCCCTTGCACTCTCTCTCCCCTGCCTCTCCTTTCCCCCTCTCTCCCCTACCTCTCCTTTCCCCCTGCCTCTCCCTTGCACTCTCTCTCCCCTGCCTCCCCTTTCCTCCTCTCTCCCCTTGGCTCTCCCTTGCCCCCCCTCTCCCCTACCTCTCCTTTCCACCCTCTCTCCCCATCTCTCATTTCCTCCTGCCTCTCCCTTGCCTCCTCTCTCCCCTATCTCTCCTTGCCCCCTCTCCCCTACCTCTTCTTGCCCCCTCTCTACCCTACCTCTTCTTGCCCCCTGCCTCTCCTTTACCCTCTCCCCTGCCTCTCCTTGGCCCCTCTCTCCCCTACCTCTCCTTTCCCCCTGGCTCTTCCTTGCCCCCCTCTCCCCTACCTATCCTTGCCCCCTCTCTCCCCTACCTCTCCTTGCCCCTCTCTACCCCATTCCTCCTCCTTTCCCTAACTCTCCCTTGCCCCCTCTGTCCCCTACTCCTCCTTTCTCCCCTGCCTCTCCTACCTTCTCTCTCTCCCCTACCCCTCCTTTCCCCCTACCTCTCATTGTCCTACCTCTCCCTTGCCCCCTCTCTCCACTACCTCTCCTTGCCCCCTACATCTCCTCTCCCCTACCTATCCTTGCCTCCTCACTCCCCTACCTCTTCCTTGCCTCCTCTCTCCCCTACCTATCCTTGCCCCCTCTCTCCCCTACCTCTCCTTGCCCCTCTCTACCCCATGCCTCCCCCTTGCCACCTCTCTCCCCTACCTCTCCCTGCCCCCTCTCCCCTGCTTCTCCTTTCCCCCTCTCTCCCCTGCCTCTCATTTCCCCCTCTCTTCCCTGGCTCTCCCTTGCCCCCCTCTCCCTTACCTCTCCTTTCCACCCTCACTCCCCATCTCTCATTTCCCCCTGCCTCTCCCTTGCCCCCTCTCTCCCCTACCTCTCCTTGCCCTCTCTCTCCACCATCTCTCCTTGCCCCCTCTCCCCTACCTCTTCTTGTCCCCTCTCTCCCATACCTCTCCTTGCCCCCTGCCTCTCCTTTACCCTCTACCCTGCCTCTCCTTGGCCCCTCTCTCCCCTACCTCTCCTTTCCCCCTACCTCTCCTTGCCCCTGGCTCTCCCTTGCCCCGTCTCCTCTAACTCTCCTTTCCACCCTTACCCCCTCTCTCCCCTATCTCTCCTTGCCCCCTCTCTCTCCTACCTCTCCTTGCCCCCTCTCTCTCCTACCTCTCCTTGCCCTCTCTCTCCACTATCTCTCCTTGCCATCTCTCTCCACTATCTCTCCTTGCCCCCTCTCTCCCCTACCTCTCCTTGCCCTCTCTCAACTATCTCTCCTTGCCCCCTCTCTCCCCTACCTTTTCTTGCCCCCTCTCTCCCCTACCTATCCTTGCCCCCTCTCTCCTTGCCCCCTCTCTCCTTGCTCCCTCTCACCTGCTTCTCCTTGTCCCCTGCCTCTCCTTGTCCCCTGCCTCTCCCTTGCCCCCTCTCTCCCCCGCCTCTCCCTTGCCCCCTCTCTCCCCTCTCTCCCCTCTCTCCCCTGGCTCTCTTTGCCCCCTCTCTCCCCTGTCTCTCCTTGCCCCCTCTCTCCCCTGTCTCTCCTTTCCCCCTGTCTCTCCCTTGCCCCTCTCACCTACCTCTCCTTTCCCCCTGCCTCTCCCTTGCCCCCTCTCTCCCCTACCTCTCCTTCCCCTCTCTCTCCACTATCTCTTCTTTCCCCCCTACCACCCCCTTGTCCTGATCCTGTAAATTTACTATTTATTGAACAGATCTGATGTGATTTTCTGCCATTTCTGTACTACCACATCATATATCTCTATAAATAAAAGCTCTGCAGTGTGGATAGTACTGTATAATAAAGTGCCGGTCACAGTGTGGATAGTACTGTATAATAAAGCGCTGATCACAGTGTGGATATTACTGTATAATAAAGCGCTGATCACAGTGTGGATAGTACTGTATAATAAAGTGCCGATCAGAGTGTAGATATCACTGTATAATAAAGTGTTGGTCACAGTGTGGATATTACTGTATAATAAAGTGCCGGTCACAGTGTGGATAGTACTGTATAATAAAGCGCTGATCACAGTGTGGATATTACTGTATAATAAAGCGCTGATCACAGTGTGGATATCACTGTATAATAAAGTGCCGATCAGAGTGTAGATATCACTGTATAATAAAGTGTTGGTCACAGTGTGGATATTACTGTATAATAAAGAGCCGGTCACAGTGTGGATATTACTGTATAATAAAGTGCCGGTCACAGTGTGGATATCACTGTAAAATAAAGTACCGGTCACAGTGTGGATATTACTGTATAATAAAGCGCCGGTCACAGTGTGGATATTACTGTATAATAAAGTACCGGTCACAGTGTGGATATCACTGTATAATAAAGCGCCGGTCACAGTGTGGATATTACTGTATAATAAAGTGCCGGTCACAGTGTGGATATCACTGTATAATAAAGTGCCGGTCACAGTGTGGATATCACTGTATAATAAAGCGCCGGTCACAGTGTGGATAGTACTGTATAATAAAGTGCCGGTCACAGTGTGGATATTACTGTATAATAAAGTGCCGGTCACAGTGTGGATATCACTGTATAATAAAGCGCCGGTCACAGTGTGGATATTACTGTATAATAAAGTGCCGGTCACAGTGTGGATATCACTGTATAATAAAGCGCCGGTCACAGTGTGGATATTACTGTATAATAAAGTGCTGATCACTGTGAGGAAATTACTGTATAATAAAGCGCCTGTCACAGTGTAGATATCACTGTATAATAAAGCGCCGGTCACAGTGTGGATATTACTGTATAATAAAGTGCCGGTCACAGTGTGGATATCACTGTATAATAAAGCGCCGGTCACATTGTGGATATTACTGTATAATAAAGTGCAGGTCACAGTGTGGATGTCACTGTATAATAAAGCGCCGATCACAGTGTGGATATTACTGTATAATAAAGGGCCGGTCACAGTGTGGATAGTACTGTATAATAAAGTGCTGGTCACTGTGAGGATATCACTGTATAATAAAGCGCCGGTCACAGTGTAGATATCACTGTATAATAAAGTGCTGGTCACTGTGAGGATATCACTGTATAATAAAGCGCCGGTCACAGTTTGGGCTTCACCTTCATGTAGAATTTGCTACAAACACAAATGGTGAATATTGTTTCTGAGTATTTGTTACTGAGAGGTAAAGTAAACAAAAATACTTATTTGTCCATTTCGTATTTTACATAACTGCACAATATAACGCATACAATGTATACAGAAAGAAAATAAATAAATACGACCCTTCTATTTTGTAACTTTATTTTGCAGTTATTATTTACTGTTTATTTTACAACTTATTTCTCAGGAGGGCATATCCTTGTAAATAAAATACTCTTCCCTCTTCTCTTGCAGGGTGCACTGACAGTTGTAGCTTCCAAATTCCCATTAGACAGATACTTCTTTTTCAGGAGGGTGTATTCTTGTAAACTGATTAACTTTCTTGTACTCCTGCAGGGAGTACTGGCAGTTTTAAATGCCAGATTCTCATTGTGCAGATGCTTCTTTCTTTGGAGGGCATATGCTTGTAAACTAATGAACTCTCCTCTTCTTCTGAAGGGAGCACTGGCAGTTGTAGCTTCCAAATTCCAATTGTCCAACAAGAAAATGTATATGCATATTGGGCAACAACAGAGCATCTGACAATCCTATAATTTCTAGACCAAATAATATATTACGTCTCTCTTAGAACCTGGTATGGAAGAAAAATATCAATGTAAACACAAAAAGAAAATAAAGTCTCCCATTTAATCCAGTATGCCCTATTACATTACCCTTATTAAATAAACTATATAATAGTGTAGAATTAAATGTATAGAATTTATTAGCAAGTATAAACACTATTAAAAAACGACGATTAAAATACAAATGGTTGCCCTTGTAGCCAAAACACCCTCACATATAAATTACATCAATGTGTAAACTCTATGTGCAAAGTATTGCTGGTAGTAATCGCCAATAAAGGAAATAAAGTGCTTGAGTGCAATATAATATACATATATACACCTGATAAGAGCATAGGAGGAGCCCGCCACTTACTCCCTAAATGTGCAAAAAAGTGAAGACTAATCTAACCCTTCTAAAAAACTCACCCTACTATAAAGAGAAAAGAAAACCCTGTTAGGATGTGGCATGATGGGGGTTATCACTTGTCCCCTTATCTTTATGTGAAATAAACCTATACTATACTATATAATATTCATTCCCTAAGTGGGATGTGTATACCACTTGTTATACCAAACACAAATATATATTATACAGTTATTAAAATAGCTAGAATATCAGACAATATCAGTATCCACTAGATATAATGTATATAATGTTAATCCAAAGTATTAATTAAAGATCAGTCTGATTACTTAGCTTTATATATGTCATACTGAGGGATGTTAAAACATTAAGTGATGCCAATCCGTCATCACTCTAGTGAAGTCGCTCCTCCGGTATGCACCATGTCTCTCCTGCATACACAGTGCAGATCCAATCCCTCATGTAGTACTTACAGGTTGATGTGATCACATCACTTCCAGGGCATCAAGGGCATCTTAGCCGATGCATGCGTTTTGCCATGGGCTTCTACCAGGCTTTGCCGGTCACCTCAGAACCTCTCTGTGTGGGATCTCTATGTCCCCTCTCCTTCTGCCATTGTGAATTTAAGCAGTCTTTTTATATGATATTTGGGCTGTCTTTTCCCCCTATCTTAATTGGATCTGTTGACAGAGTAGCCTCTTCTGACTTTCTTGCAATCTTAATCAATAGATCTCTTTGATCAACTGTACTAAAACAATGATCATTATCATTGATTATCTTCTCCACGGGTGGTGCCCTGTATTTATGTGAATAGACCCCATATATCTTGTCTATTTTCCTCAGCCCTTTGATGTGTTCCTTTTGGAATTTAACCCAGGATTGACTGACTGACCTCACACACACACACACACACACATATATATATATATATATATATATATATATATATATATATATATATATATAGACATATATGTATATATATAAAAGAAGAGAGAGGAAATAATAACATAAACATAATGTATTGTGGGCCAATATGTATGACCTATTTCTTATAATATCCACACCTTGAGAGTGAATTAATTTTCAAATAATGAATAAATCTCTTGATTATATTTTCCTGTATAATAGTATTTCCATAGTTTTAACCTTTGATTTGATTCAGCAGAATACAATAAGTCCAAATAGTATAATGGCAGCCTGAATAAGAATGAGTATTTTAAAGGTTATACGTAAAATCGGATGTTGAGATGCATTATAAATAGAATCCCAGGTTGTTTTGGACAGTTCATCGACAGCATTCTCCACCATCTTTATATGCTGTTTGACCTGTAACAGATGTTGTGGTTTTTTTTCCATTAACATTTGTAAGTCTGTTGATAATGGTGATATAGGAATTTTGAATTCTGGTACAGACCTACTGATTTTCTCTTCATACCTTAACCTTACCTTGATTTGGAAAATGTCATGGTAAACTGGGACTGGGAGAACTGTGTGACCATTGACTTTCAAAATTGTGTTGACCATAAGACAAAAATTAGGATTTTGAAATTGACACTCTCGATTCCCATATATCAAATTGGATGCAGTTGACACAAAACCAAATTTGCCCTCTCCAACGTATGTTACCCTGGTCATCCCCTCATGCCACTTTGTTAATTTTATTGCACAGGTTTTGGAAGAGTCCTCTTGGTTTAACTCTTCTTTTTTTTATGCAAATTCACATGGAGGTTCGGCAGGGTCCATGACATTACACCTGCATACATATTGTTCATTTTGCTTAGTACAACAAGACATATGTGGTGTCTTTCATTCACCAGACGACCGTTTGACCATTAGTTGGGGTGGATCGTGGAATTCTTTTAACACATGTCCATCCAGATTTCCAAGGGAATGTATCTGCACCAAATCTCTGTATATTTCTTCTGTAGACATGATAGGTAACTAAATGGTAAGAGGTATTTTCAAGCTAAAAGGGTTGTCATTCTCTATTGTGTGTCTTGTAATTTTACCCAAATTGCGAATAGTGTACATTGTCACACCAGTTCCAGATTTGCCATACCATTTCCAAATCTGGTCATCTGTAATAAAATCTAAAATATGTTCAAGTTCAATATCTCTGAGGATATCAGTAAGTTTGCTGAGTAAGTAATCCCCATAACCTACACATGCAATGGCTTTTCCTATTCTATTTTCCTGGGCTTCACTGTTATTTATTTCTAATGTTCAATTTATTTTGTCCTGTAACTGTGTGAAAATGGATGCTATTGTGTGAATATTATATATAGTGATTATTTCCTCATTTTCTACTTCTAATTGTGACCTAACTATTGGTTTTAAGAGTTTCTGGCTTAGTACCCCCTAAGTTTCTCACTGTTATCATATAAGGCCTCAATTAGTGATGTCGCGAACCGCGAACGTGAACCGCTGCAAATGTTTGCGAACAGGCGAACATCGGCGAATCGCCATAGACTTCAATGGGCAGGCAAATTTTAAAACCCACAGGGACTCTTTCTGGCCACAATAGTAATGGGAAAGTTGTTTCAACGGGACTAACACCTGGACTGTGGCATGCCGGAGGGGGATCCATGGCAAAACTCCCATGGAAAATTACATAGTTGATGCAGAGTCTGGTTTTAAGCCATAAAGGTCATAAATTACCTAACATTCCTAAATTGTTTGGAATAACGTGCTTTAAAACATCAGGTATGATGTTGTATCGATCAGGTAGTGTAAGGGTTAGGCCCGCTTCACAGTGACAGACCAAACTCCCCGTTTAACACACCGCAAACAACCGCAAACAGTCCATTTGCACAGCTGCAAACTCCCCATTTGCACAAGGTTGGATACCAAGCTAGCCATGTCCCGTTCTTTGTCCTTACTGATGTCATTGAAGGTCTCTTCCTCCACTCAGCCACCAAGGGTCCCCGAAAGGTGACAGCAAGCCCCCTGGGACGCCTGCTGTGTTTGGTCTTCCACCTCCTCAAAAGGCACCTTCCTCCTCTGACTCCTCTTCTTCAGACTCCTCTCACTGCGTTGCCTCTCTCTGCATTATTATAAGGTGTGTTAAGTAGTACTACTCTTATCAGTTTAATACTTGTTACGTCACCTATCAGGGGGCGTGTATAAGGCCTGGATTCTTAGAACCAGGAGATGGAAAAAGATGCTTTGTTGGTCGTATCACTTCAATTTTGGGGCACGGCACGTGCAGTCAAAGGTGCCACCAGATAGGAGTGGCGTGTTTGTAAGTACTACTCTTATCAGTTTAATACTTGTTACGTCACCTATCAGGGGGCATGTATAAGGCCTGGATTTTTAGAACCAGGAGATGGAAAAAGATGCTTTGTTGGTCGTATCACTTCAATTTTGGGGCACTTTGTGACATTAGCTTCTTACGCTCAAACATGTCCTTTACAGGCACCTGACTATGGGCAGATGAGCAGGAACTGCTCAAGGCGAGAGACGGAGTGGCGGATGGTTGAGAGGGGGCAAGGAGGACAGCAGTGGTTGATGTGGCTTATGATGCTGCTCCAGGAGGAGGATGGCGGCTTTGAGTTTGTGTGCTGCTTGTACTCATGTGTTGGTCTGGAGTCACCCAAACATTAGGTCTCAACCTGTAGAGGATAAGGGAACCAGGCTACTCTAGACCTCATTCATCATTACAGGTTTTGACAGATCAGTACTATGCGTGCAAGCTACTGTGACAACAGATATGAGTGGCACTGTGCACTTGCAGAAGTTGGTAGAGTAGACGCTGTAGGTCTGACACACACGCTTGCAGACAACTAACTGCTATGCAATCTATTACAGTACAATTTTTTTTTTGTTTTAAATGTACACTACTGTTACACCACAGTGGTGTGTTAAGTAGTACTACTCCTATCAGTTTAATCCCTGTTATGTGCCTTTTTTTTGGGTTTGGTTGTTGAAGCCACAGTGCAGCACCAGATGCCAGAAAAATTAGGCATGTACACATGCCTGAAAAATTAGGTATTGTTGATCTTGCAGCGAGCAGAGAAGAAGATAGGCCTGATTCAACGCCCCATTCCTGCATATCCACACTCAGAGATTGAGGGGGCGACCCTTACAAGGCCACGGGCCGGAGATATAATGGGGGGCCATCCCAAATAAGCACACAAGGGGGGACAAAGGTTGTGAAGGGGACATAGAGGCCCATGGACTGACGGTCGCCATCTTGGCAGGAAAAGGGCCCAGCAATTAAGCCAAACTGACCCAGCACAGGCAGCTACTTGAGTCAAACGCTGTACAATTACACCTTAATAAAGCTGAAACATGCAGCAGCAGGGATTCTAAATGGCCACACAGGGACAAGGAGGCTAACAGCCCCCACAGTCTCTGCACCACTGTTTTTAACAGATAACCCAATGGGCTAACCAGAGACCTTGCCCACATAAAAAAACAGAATTTTATTGGAGGAATTATTAGTGTCTTTACCCCCCAAGAGAGGACATAATATACGGTATCTTTAGACTACCTGATGGCCAAACCTCCTTTAGCCCCAATGCTATCCAAGAAACATTTCAACACTTTATCTGACTGGGGGTCTATAGAGTGACATTAGTACTGACCTTTATATGACTGGGGGTCTATAGAGGGACATTAGTACTGACCTTTATATGACTGGGGGTCTATAGAGGGACATTAGTACTGACCTTTATATGACTGGGGGTCTATAGAGGGACATTAGTACTGACCTTTATATGACTGGGGGTCTATAGAGGGACATTAGTACTTACCTTTATATGACTGGGGGTCTATAGAGGGACATTAGTACTGACCTTTATCTGACTGGGTGTCTATAGAGTGACATTAGTACTGACCTTTATATGACTGGGGGTCTATAGAGGGACATTAGTACTGACCTTTATATGACTGGGTGTCTATAGAGGGACATTGGTACTGACCTTTATCTGACTGGGTTTCTATAGAGGGACATTAGTACTGACCTTTATCTGACTGGATGTCTATAGAGGGACATTAGTACTGACCTTTATCTGACTGGGGGTCTATGGAGGGACATTAGTACTGACCTTTATATGACTGGGGGTCTATAGAGGGACATTAGTACTGACCTTTATCTGACTGGGTGTCTATAGAGGGACATTAGTACTGACCTTTATCTGACTGGGTGTCTATAGAGTGACATTAGTACTGTCCTTTATATGACTGGGGGTCTATCGAGGGACATTAGTACTGACCTTTATATGACTGGGTGTCTATAGAGGGACATTAGTACTGACCTTTATCTGTCTGGGGGTCTATAAGTGACATTAGTCCTGACCTTCTGCTGCAGTATTATTACTCCCAGTACTCCCAGGCTTGCTACTATTAGGTATAATAACCTCAGTTTAGTTTCCTTATCTGTTGGTAACATCAAAATATGATTATTAAATATTTCATATTTGTTTGTTTTTTTCTCCCAAAGTGACCCCCTTTGTGTGTGTCCCACAGACATGGCGTTTCCGCTCTGCGTATGTTGGATTTGCACCGCTCAAAAAGTATGAAAAGAGATCCCCCCCCCTTGAAGCCCATTAATGACATCATCAGTAAATTGTATGTAACAGATTCCAGTGTTTAGGGTTTATGACCCAATACTGCGATCATATCATTTATGACAAAAATCCGTATTTGTCGTATTATTCAGACGCGCGTGCATCTTTGTGTTACATTTCCTGATAATTTATTATCTTGATCTTTATATAATTACTAGCGACTTGCCCGTCAAAAAATGGCGGCAATAAGATTGTAAGGCAGGTAATGGTGTTTGTCGAGACATTCATTTTGTTGGCGGTCGGAGATCCTTCGGCACTCATTGCGAGGCTGTTGGTTGTATTTTTTTTCTGATAGGCGCTTTTGCTGTTATTCTTTGGTCGGCGGTGATGTGTTTTTTGCGCTTATTGCGAGGCTTTGTGTGCTATGAGCAGCGTTGGCGCTCATTGTGAGGCGTGCAGTGAATGGCTTTTATGTTTAATGTCGTAATGTTTTTTTTGTGTATATGTATTTTTGTATGCTAATGAAATAATTACTAAATGAATATACTTTACCTATTTATAAGTAATATAAGCATTGTGCTGAAGAGCTGACAATCTGTTTTCATGTTCCTGTAGCATACAATGTAGGTTTTCAGTGCTGTGGAGCTGCTGTGTAAGTGTCAGCAATGTGCGCAATGTGTAGTGTAAATAGGCTGCGTGCGCGAGGGGATGCAGTTAGGGTAGCTGGGTTCTTCCGCATTGTGTAAGTTAGTGTTGTAAAATGGCGGGGAATGTGGATGTGGTAAGCGGGTGTGGATGATTTAGCGTCCTTGTTAATAGTGTATCTTTACCTCGTACGGCTTTTTAGGAAAATCCATATGTGTTTCGCATGTTTAGGGTCCTGTAGCCTCGTTTTCTTTTTTTCAACGGCCATTTTTTCTCTCACTTAGGTGATTTTCGGGTGTCTAAACTCATGAATTTGGACTTAAATGGAGGTGTAACTTCACTTGCAGAGGTCCTCGGTGCCCGCCTTGCTGTGGGTAAGCTTTTTATGTGTTTGTTGTGTGTATCTATTGTGTTTTTAATGTTTTTAAGTGCGCGCGGTTCGGGCGTTAAGGTCGTATTTTTGTGAGCTCGTAATGTTTTTTTTTTCTAAGTCCCGTATTTTTGGATGGTAAGTCCGTAAATTTGATGGTGTAAGTCCCGCCTGCGGCTCATTGCAGCCGACGTGGGAGCCTTCGGCGCTCCTTGCCAGCAACTCTGGTCCTCGCTTCGCAAGCCCGCAGCGTTAGCAACAACCCGCCTGCTCACAACTATATATGTGATATCTGCAACGTCTTCCCCAGTTGGCACTTGTAAATCGGCTAAGCGACAAAAAAAATGGCGTCCGGAAAAAATGAAAACGAGGCTACACGACCCCAAACCGCGCAAAACATTGCCAGCCATGTACGACTTTTACCTAGGAACAGACGAGGTACAAAATACACTATTAGAAATAATGGAAACTGCTGGCGAGCCGTGTAACACATACACAATCGCCGCCATTTTACAACACTAACTTGTAACTAATAACATTACAAATCTAAAATGGAGCGTTACACGACTATACAAGCGGTTTCCCCTCGTGCACTGCGCACATTGCTGACACTTACACCTCAGGTCACCAACAGTCCAAATGTACACTGTAAGCTGCAGGAAAATCAAAACTGGTTGTTAGCTCTTCAGAATATAGATCACTGGATATATTAATTTCAAATAGGTAAAGTATTTTAGTAATTAATTAATTAATTATTATTAAAAAAAATATCTATAAAAAAAATACGCTTAATAGCATATTTTACACTGCCGTTACTTTACATACATTAACGCTTCGCACTTCCTAATACATTTGTTCATTCACAATAGTTATTATCGTGCATTCATTTAATAAGTATTAATTAGTAATAGAAAATAAAAATGTAGACTTTACACTACACTAAAATGTTTTACTTTTTACTCTGCAGTTATATATCTGGATTACTGTTCATTGGCTGCCAGCGATAGCACTCTCAAAGCAGTTACAAATCTAAATCACTTTATTATGCTCTGAGACCTGAATACATTTTTTAATTTACACTGCACAAAAAAAATTATATATTTAACACTGTACTTATATATCTGTCTTTGCGATGAGCGCCGAAGATTGATCGTTGCAAAGCACGAAACATGAAGGACACGAGGGAAGAGACTCACAATGAGCGCCGAAGGTCCTCAGAGTTCAAAAAGCATCACATTGTGTGGCAAACAGCATTGCCATGGCTTCAAACTTTATTGCCCCATCATTTGTGCCAGGCAAGTCGCTAGTGATATAATATAAAATAATTCAATACAATATTATACAGTACACATGGGTGTTGGAACTGGGGGGGGGGGGGGGGGTAAGGGGTA
Organism: Discoglossus pictus; assembly: GCA_027410445.1. NCBI lineage: Eukaryota > Metazoa > Chordata > Amphibia > Anura > Alytidae > Discoglossus > Discoglossus pictus. The sequence continues at coordinate 5,812,043 of CM050171.1, read as the reverse complement.
ACCCCCCCCCCCCCCAGATTTTTTATCGTATGTATGTATGCGTATAGAAGCTAACAGGGGAGGGGAGAGGGGGAGGAAACACAGGGGAGAGGGAGAGGAAGACACAGGAGAGGGGAGAGGGGGAGGAAGACACAGTGGAGAGGGGGAGGAAGACACAGGGCAGAGGGGGGAAGAGAAACAGGGTAGGGGAGAGGTAAGGGGAAGAGACACATGGGAGGGGGGAGAGACACAGGAGAGAGTGGGGGGTAGAGACACAGGGGAGAGGGGGGAAGAGACTAATGGGAGGGAGTGGTGAGGAGACACCGGGGAGAGGAAAGGGGGTAAAGACACAGAGGAGGGGTGAAGAAACACAGGGGAGAGGGGGTAGAGACACATGGGAGAAGGGGGAAGAGACACAGAGGAGGGGGGAGAGACACAGGGGAGAGGGAAGGGGGGAAAGACACAGGGGAGGGGGGAAAGAAACACGGGAAGGGAGAGGGGGTAGAGACACAGGGGAGGGGGGAGTGACACAGGGGAGAGGGAAGGGGGAAAAGACACAGGAGAGGGGGGAAAGAAACACTGGAGAAGGGAGAGGGGATAGAGACACAGGGAAGGGTGGGAGAGATACAGGGGAGAGGGGGGAGAGAGACACATGGGAGGGAGTGGGGGGAGACACAGGGGAGAGGGGGGAGAGAGACATATGGGGGGGGAGTGGGGGGAGACACAGGGGAGGTCTTGTGCTTTATTATTATTCTTATTATTATTACTATATAATGTGTAGATGTACCGGCTGGGCATGCTCTTGTGCATTATTATTATTATTATTAGTAGTAGTATATAATGTGTATATGTACCGGCTGGGCATGCTCTTGTGCATTATTATTATTATTATTATTATTACTATATAATGTGTAGATGTACCGGCTGGGCATGCACTTGTGTATTATTGTTATTATTATTAGTAGTATTTTACTAATAATAATAATAATAATGCACAAGAGCTTGCCCAGCCGGTACATCTACACATTATATAATAATAATAATAATAATAATAATAATAATAATGCACAAGAGCATGCCCAGCTGGTACATCTACACTTTATACAGTAGTAATATTAATAATAATAATAAGGCACAAGAGTCCTTCAGCACTGCACTGGACACTGAATAAACATGCCTAGCTATGGTTTTCCCTATTGATGCAGTATCACCTACACTCTACCTCCTCTCAGTAAGACTGCAAGTTAGTTATGATTCCAAAATGGCTGCTGTCCATGAGGTTAAAGGGTCTGGAAGGGAGTGTATGCTGCTGATTGGCTGGAATGTGTCTGCTGACTGTGACATGCAGGGTCAAAGTTTGCTCAATGATAAAGTATTGGGGGCGGGTCGAATATCGCATATGTTCGCAGTTCGCCGCGAACGCGAACATGCTATGTTCGCCGGCGAACTATTTGCAACATTTCTAGCCTCAATATCTTCTCTGTTACAGATAGACATCCCTGATCTGAACAGTCCAGATATTGTGCCTACCCATCCCTCTATACTCCTTTTAGATCTTTGGTTAAAAGTTTGCCTCATATTTATTTTCCAAAAGGAAAGTATTTTATCTTTAATAAAGGTATTATACATGCTTGTTATTTTGGGATCACACAGTTCTTTTGGGAGGGACCGGTTATTGAAATCCAAAATAACAGGTGCATGTATATACCTTAATTTATTATAGAGGGTGCCAGGAATTTGTTGGGCTACTAAACCACTAGGGGGAAGGGGGTTATTTGAGGACATTCCTCTGCATCTATAATTTTTATCAATATACCCTCACCCCATTGTCCTTCGGCCCATGAGCTGTGTGGTGTGCATGCAACCATACCATTCTGGATCAATGTCAAATTTCATTCCAGGTGGATTCTTAATCTGGGCCCATCTGTTACATTAGCCCATTCTATGTCTGTTGTTTGATGGAGTGAGCTTCCTCCTGGAAAAAAAACATCTTAGAAATTTGTCATGAAGGTTCATGAGAGGTACAGTTACATCACATAGAATTATTGCCCATTCTCCCTCTGGACCACTCACAATATTTTGTGTGACTTTAATTATGGCAGATTTTAACCCACTGTTCAAATTGATTAGAGCAGTAACTTTTTTGTCAAAATGTCTCTTTTCCCTTTTCGGGTAGTAATCTGTTTCACTGTTATAATTTTCCTCGTTGCCATACACAAAGACAATCCAGCCAAAAATGAATGCTATACTAAAACCCAATAATATCCATTTGGAAATTAGTTTTCCTTTCCGAATGTCCTTGGTCTGCATTCTAAATCTTTTCGCAAAAATGTGGAGTTCCACTTCTGTAAAAGATGAGGCATGATGTTATTAGTGTGATTTATGTATATTTTAATTGATTGATGTGATACCACTCGAGTAATGGTTTTCCTTTACTCCCTGTCATTTTAAGCAGATAAACAGATGGGCTGGCTTTGTCTACAATGTTGAAGTTCTTTCCAAGAAGGAACAAAGGAATGTTCTTTCTTCAAAAAACTCGTACCATTACCAAATCACCAACATTGTATTCAAAGGGTCTAACCTTTTTATCAAAATACTTTTTAATTTGTTTCTTGGACCGCCCTGAGTTTTGTGCTGCAAAGATATTAATTTCCCTTATATGGTCAGCTACTTTTTCCCTCCAAGTTTCAGTAATTGCCCCTTGTAAAATAGAGGTTACAGAGGGGAGTCGTGAAAGTCCAGGAGTACGCATAAGTCTACCAGTCATTGCTTCATAAGGGCTGACCCCTGTGGTAGAATGAGGAGTAGATCTTATGGCCATAAAGCAAAGCAGTAAAACTTATTTCCAGGTTGTAGCATTGTTTTAATGGTGGGGTTTCCCCTTTCCAAAGTTTTGGCAGCTGTAAGGGCTGTCTGATTTTTAGTAGGGAATGCGTTAATCCATTTGGTAAATACATCAATCACTACAAGGCAATATGTATATCCACCTGGTGTTTTTGGAAGGGGCCCAATGAAATCAATTTGAATATGGGTCCATGGCCCATCTGGAGGGGGTGCTGATCTTAAAAATGACTTGTTTGTGCAAGGGGAAGGATTTACTTGCAAACAGGGGTGGCATGTCCAGCATTTAAGGTTAACATCCTCTTTAATTGAAGGCCACCAAACAGAATTCAATATTTTTGCTAGTGTTCGATCTGCAGAGTAATGACCACCAACAGGGTGAGAATGAAAAATCTGGAAAAATTAATCAGCACAACCAGGGGGAACACACACCACAGGAGAACCTACATTCCTTGTGTACATGAGAATAGAATTGTGACCCATATCTGACATTAATGTGGTACTATCTGCTTATTCAGTTGGCATTGGTGCAGGCTGTCCTGCAACATGCCATTCCCTAACAACCTCATAAGGAGAATAAGATCTCTGCAAGGAAAGCAAGTCAGGTGGTGTAGTCACTTGCAGGACAGAAACTTCAAGGACCCTGGGAGTACTCGACAAAACAGCCTGTTTTCCCACTTTCTTTGCAGCTTCATCTGCCAATTTGTTTCTCTGAGTGCTCAGTACCTTTTGAATGACCTTTAACCTTTATGAGTGCACATGGGAGTGACCTATGTTGTAGCAAATTCCAAATATACCTTAACAAATTAGATTGCACTAACAATTTTCCATCTGAGGATCTGGACCCATTATGCACATACAAAGGTAACATTGTGAGAGTGTTTACCACATAGGCGCTGTCACTGTAGATATTACTTGCAGTCTCACTGCACTCCTCCAAGGTGCAAGCAATCGCCGCTAGTTCTGCATACTGTGAAGAATGAGGGAGACAAGAATGCATGAATACGCTATCAGGTAATATCATGGAAAACCCTGTGTATGCTTTGCCCTGGTCATGATAAGAAGACCCATCACAATACACATTCAAGCCCTGCACTGGTGTGTCTGAGATTGAGTTTGGTGGAAGGGTAAGGACAGAGGGAAGGGGACATTCATGTGGTTCTCCTTGGTAAAGAAGCAAAGCCGGTAGAAGGGTTGTGTGCTTTGGCGTGATGTCCACCTTGAGAGTCGGGCAGAAGAAATGGTAGTATCCCCTGGTTTTAACAATAAGTTCAGCGGACTGTGAGGGCTATGTATCATTAGGCTTTGCAGTCCAGTGATATATGTGAAGTGCTGCATAGCCCAGAAAGTAGCCAGAAGGTGTCTCTCACAAGCCGTATACTTCTGTTCCACAGGTGTCAGAACTCGAGAAGCATAAGCAATTGGGCACAGCTTATTATACTTTTCTTGACATAAAAGAGCAGCTAAGGCAATGTCTGTTGCTGCTACTTCAAGATGAAAAGTCTTAGTAGGGTCTGGCGATATCAATGCAGTGGCTTCCATGACAGCTCTTTTCAGGTCATTGACAGCTTTTGTATGAGTCTCTTTCCATTCTGTTCTGATGGTGTCATCTGGGACATCCTTCTTTAGCAGGTTATACAGAGGTTTAGCCATGTCAGCAAACTGTGGTATAAAGTCTCTTTGGTACTGGACAAGACCTAGAAATGACCTCAGTGATGTCTTAGACACAGGTAAATTAAGTCTCTGGATAATGTCCACTTTGTTCTGGTCAGGAAGCTTTCCTTCAGCTGTTATGGACATCCCCAAAAATGTGACTGAAGTCTGCATGAGTTGACATTTTTTAGGATTTACTTTTAAACCAGCAGCACCAAGCAATTCAAGCAACTCTGTCAGGACGGCAAGATGTTCTTCTTCCGTCTCTGTGGCCAGTAGTAGGTCATCAACATACTGGAGCACGGCTGATGGTTTGGAGAAGGATTTTAGCAATGCTGCCATCTTTTTATGGAATATTGTTGGCGAATTATGGAACCCCTGAGGCATACATGTCCACGTTATCTGTCGGTCTCTCCAGGTGAAGGCAAACTTGTACTGCGATTCTCTCTCTAGTTTTATGCTCCAAAAGCCATTTAAAAAGTCCAGTGTGGAGAATACCTTGGCAGAAGAAGGGATAAGGGAAAGAAGGTGACAACCGGTGCACAGGCTGGGGTTATGGAATTTAATTTTCTATAATCAACACATAAGCGCCATGATAAATCTGTTTTTTGTATTGGCCAAATTGGTGAATTTGTTAATGATTCACACTCTCTCAATACACCTTGTTCTAATAATAAAATCAATTGTTTGCTGAATAAAAGGCTCACAACCTTTAGGAAAGGAATATTGTTTTTGCGCACTGTGGGCACTACCAGGAATGACTTCCTCTCCTTCCAGTCCATGTTTGGCAAATGCATAATCATAATCCTGTATTATTTTTGACACTCTGGGGTCTATGTGTGTAGGTAATGCAAGTCTTTCCGGTTTCTTAATAGCATAGACTGCAGGAGAATCAGAAATAATATAATATAATAATATTCACCTACAAACCAAATTTTGTTATTTAAAAAATCAATCACTGCACCATTATTTCTTAAGAAGTCCTACCCTAGAATAGAAACAGATTCAGGTAAATTCATTAGGTATGCACTCAGATCAAAGGCATTATCCCTAATCCAGATTTTAGCATTTCTGCCCCCCACTGCTTCTGTCTGAGACCCTTGAAAGGCTTCTAGTATTATTTGTTTTCCTGTGGATAGAGGATGTAAATGAGGTTGTTTAGTTTGAATAATAGATACAGAGGCACCAGTGTCAATCAACATCTTCTGCTGTGGGCCTCTTTCTACAGCAGCTGTGATTATCGGCCTATTGCATCTATCCCGCCCGAACTCCACAACAGGTGAGAGAGATGCAACCGATCCCTATGCAGAGGGACTGTGGCCAGCAATCTGATTTGTAACTTGGATTGCTTTCATTTTTTCCATGTCTTTACTCATTCTATCCAATTATTGCCTCAGTTCTGCATACACTGAGGTCATTGGCGTATCAGTTTTTTATCAGTTTTTGGTAAAATGACCCACCTGACCGCATGTGAAAAATGTAAAGGCTTCTCCCTTAACTAATGGCCCTTGATTTTTATTTGAAGGATTATAATGATACTGACTATATCTATTTTGTGGTGATGGCCCTTCTACTGCAGAAATTCTGCCCCTGCTAGCTTTATTTTGGTCTTTAAGAATTGCTTCAGCCCTCTTCAAGCAATTCAAGATTCTTGGGAACTGGTTCTGAGGTGATACAGATAGACCCACTAATCTATGAATGTCAGGACAAGTTCTATTTAATAATGCTTTCTTATAAATGTCATCATTCTGACTTCCTTGTGTTCCTGCTGGAAGAGTTAACTTATAAAAAGCATATAATCTATCTATATACCCCTGAACTGACTTTCCTTTCCTTTGAGTACAATTACCAAATGCTGAGTGGTGATCAGCTTCATCTAAGCCAAGTGATTTTAACAATTCCTCCATGAGTTGTTGTTTTGTTCTAGGATGAACCAACACAGCTGGGGAAAGACTTGATTTAATGAGCTGTCCAAACTGGCAACAATGACATCAAATGTATCTACTTCATTTACATTTCTGTGAATTTGATCAAATTGTTCTAATTTTAACAATACTTCTATGGGGTCACTCCCAAAATCTATATGCCCTAGTACTTTGCTAAGAGCATGAACTTCAGTACTAGTCAGAGGCCTAGATATACTTGTTTCGGAAATTGCCGGTCCTTGGGCATCCCTTTTGTACTCAATGGAAACCGGAGCCATTTACAAAGGCATACTATCCTCATTCTCTCCTCTAGACAACATATCCCAGTCCATCTCCTGAACATCTCTCTCACTGTATTCTGAAACATTAAAGGCAGCCACCACCGCATTTCTTTTCCCTAGCTGTACTCTCAGGTCATTGATTTCTGCTAAACATTGAGAATGATCAGCTTCTTTATGTCCGCGAGATGCCAGACATCTGATTGCTCCCTCTGCATCTTTTAGCCTTTCAAGAAGCTGCTCATTCTCGCTGCATAATTGTTTATTTTTTAATGTCTCCTGGTTTTCTATACTTAATGCAGTTGCTGCATTTGCAGTGACCTGTAGAGATTTTATAGTCATATTTAACTCAGATACTTTCGATTCTAGCAATTGTCTCTGTACATTTACTATTTTATACTGCTCTGCAATCCATTTTGCAGCAAAAATAAGGGCTGTTTTTCCTTTTGACTTGGATAATTGTTTCTCATTCATAGTATTTGAAACATAAACAGTAGCTTGGAACCACCAGATGTATCCACCATGGACTTTATAATATCTTCAAGGTTAGCAACTTTAGAAATCTTCTTCATTAGACCCTCCATTATTTATACAAATTTCTTACTTTCACAATTAACTTTGGAAAGAGAAAATAAATACAAATAAAACGTACTAGCTATATAACAGCTTATGCAACTACACAACAGAAGGTTTAAACAGAACAAAAATACTTTATAATGTAACCACTTGTATTAACTAACTCAAATACAGTTCATTCACCAGTAAACCACACTTTGTATTAGTTCAACAACAATATCCTTATTAGCACTTCTATTCATGAAAGCAAAAGATACTGTTTATCCAAAACAACAGATGTAACTTTACTGAAACCTGTGAAAAGACTACACAACCCAAGCATAGCAACCATATAACTTAAACCAAATTATCTTCTCACCAGTAAATGACATGAAAATTTGTTTAAGCATAGAAATAATATTCTTATAAATATGTTTTAAATACCATACCATATTTCTCCTGCCTGGCTCGCCAACTGTAAGAAATAAAAAGGTAATTTCTAGAGATTCTATTCTTTTGAGAATGATTGACAAATAAAACACAGAAATAAGATTTATGAATTAACATATATTTATATATTTCTGTGCACAAAAACAAATAATCATACAAGAACGTGTGGGAAAACAAAGTAAAAACAAAAAAAAATAATCACAAATGTAAAGTTTTATGAAATAATAGATGTAAACAAAATATAACCTATATATATATATATATATATATATATATATATATATATATATATATATATATATATATATAGTATATCCTCTCTAGTATATCCTCTTGGATGTCCGCCCACCATCTGAAACTCAACATGTCTAAGACTGAACTCTTAATCTTCCCACCCGCTACTACAGCTTCAATTCCTCACATCTCTCTCTCTGTCAACAATGCCATCATCACTCCCACCTCCCAAGCCCGTTGTCTCGGGGTTCTACTGGACCCTGCCGTCTCTTTCATCCCACACATACAGTCTCTAACCAAATCCTGTCTTTTCCATCTAAAAAATATATTCAAAATACGCCATTACCTTACACAAGACACTACTAAGATTTTAATACACTCTCTCATCATTTCTCGTCTTGACTATTGCAACTCGCTCCTTGTTGGCCTGCCCATCACTCGCCTCTCCCCACTTCAATCCATAATAAATGCCTCCGCCAAACTCATCTTCCGTACACATCGTTCAGTGTCGGCATCACCTCTTTGTCAGTCACTCCACTGGCTTCCCTTAGCCTCCAGAATAAAGTTTAAAATCTTGACCCTAACTTATAAAACCCTCAACAACAGCGCACCCCCATACATCTCTGCTCTCATCTCCAAACACTCCCCCACACACCCTCTTCGTTCTGCTAAAGACCTTCTTCTTTCTATCACTCTTCGTCTCACTCCCGCCTCCAGGACTCTTCTCGTTCTGCCCCTATTCTCTGGACCTCCTTGCCTTGCTTCACCAGACTATCCTCCTGCCCTAAATCCTTCAAAACATCAATAAAAACTCACCTCTTTAAAGAAGCCTATAACCTTCCTCCCTAACATGCTCAGCACTACTCTCTCCCTACTGTACCACATACACACTGCGAGTTTCAATTTTGCGCGGTGCTTTAGGGAAAGCGCTATGGACACCGGATTCCAAGCTCAAAGACAGGGCTATCCACTCTTTGCAATGTGTGAATCTTGAACTTGTCATTGCCTGTAACTTAACTTATGCATAGCGCTACGGAATATGTTGGCGCGTTACAAATAAACGATAATAATATATATATATATATATATATATATATATATATATATATATATATATATATAAGCACAATTAGTTGATATTTAATGGCTGGCTCCTACAACATATTAAGAAAGAAAACACCTAAATTATTTTGAACCCTTCAAGAGGAAAGAAAAACAGCAAACATTTCCCCGGTATCCAGAAAGAACAAAATCATTAATTAATATATATCCACATATCATCAGTTTACAGCAAGAAAGAAAACAGTAATTCATATTTTTACCCCAATATATATATCATCAGCATACAGGGAGAAAAAAAGAATTAGTCATCAATCAGACATGCAATATAATTACCATGGGTGAATCAAAAATATTAAGGGGTGTATTTACCACCTACGGTCTACCGGTCACCTCAGAACCTATGTGTGTGGGATCTCTATGTCCCCTCTCCTTCTGCCATTGTGAATTTAAGCTTGTGTTTTATATGATATTTGGGCTGTCTTCCACCACTCTATATTTAATATATATATATTAATTGGATCTGTCGACAGAGTAGCCTCTTCTGACTTTCTTGCAATCTTAATCAATAGATCCCTTTGATCAACTGTACAAAAACAATGAGCATTATCATTGAGAGGTTCTTAGTGCGTCTCCCTTCCCTCCCAAACAATGGCAGCATATAGGCAGACGAGAGTCTTAAGATGGAACCTAATCAGCTTTATCATTCACATCTGAATTTATCTTATTTGAGTGAAAATGCCGATATATTAGCGAGCAAGCATGGTACGCAAGGTGACCCGAGCAACTTAATGACATAATCCATTATCCTTAATGAAGTCAATATCTTGTCTTTTAGCTGTCAGTCTGGTGGGGCGATTAATTGCAGTGTCATTAAAGTTAGCTCTCTTTTCATTTGAGCTTGACAAGTCGCATAAAACTAATGTTCTTACTTATCAGGCTTTGGAATAGAATGGTGGGGATGGTGCGCAGCTGGGGGGGACCGCGATCGCCAACGCGCTCGCCCCTTTCCATCAACCCTCTCCTATCTCACAGGGATTTCTTAAATTTAGATGAACTGTCTTGAGGCAGACTTATATTATACAAGGAAATTGCTCTATAAACTCCCTATGCTGGTGCTTAACATCTTAATAGACGCTCCTTGCCAGCAACTGCGGACCTCGCAAAATTTACTGAGTTACGAAACAAAAATACGAGACGCATACGACCCATTACGACCTCGCAAGAACCGCCTGAAACCTGCGCACATGAAAACATAAATAACTCAATAAATACACACAACAAATACATAAAAAGATTACCTACAGCAAGGGGGGGGGGGGCACCCAGGACCTCGAAAACTGAAGTTACACTTTAATTTAACTCCAAATAAAAGAGTTTAGACACCTGAAAATCCCCTAAGCGAACAGAAAAAATGGCAGCCGAAAAAAACGAAAATGAGGCTACAGGACTCTAAAGACGCAAAACACCACCAAACACCTACGGATTTTATGAAAAAGACGTACGAGATCCAAAAACAAGGATGCAACCCGCGCGACCCCAAAAACATTAGAAACACAATAAATACACACAACAAACACATAAAAAGCTTACCCACAGCAAGGGGGGCACCCAGGACCTCTGCAAGTGAAGTTACACCTCCATTTAAGTCCAAATTTCGGAGATTAGACACCCGAAAATCACCTAAGCGAGAGAGAAAATGGCCGCAGAACAAAAAGAAAACGATGCTAAAGGACCCTAAACACGCAAAACACCACCAAACACCTACGGATTTTCCGAAAAAGTCGGACGACATCCGCAAACAAGGACGCTAAATCAGCCACAGCCGCATACCACACATTAGACGCCATTTTAGAACAATAACTAATACAATCCGGAAGTACACAGCTACGCTAACGGATTTGCCTCGCGCACTATTACACTACACACTGCGCACATTCATGACACTTACACAGCAGCTCCACAGCACTGATACCGCAGCAACATCAAAACAGATTGCCAGCTCTTCAACACAATGCTTCCTGCATATATTACTTCACAATAGGTAAAGTATATTAATTTCTAATTTTATTAATTATTCATTGCCATACCCAAAAAAAACACCAACGCTGCTCATAGCACACATAGTGAGGCTCGCAAAGAGTGCCGAAGGATCTTAAAACACCAACAAAATTAAATTTGCACGCAAACAACATTACATGCCTTACAATCTTATTGTCGTAATTTTTTGACGGGCAAGTCGCTAGTTCATAATAAAAATGACTTTTTATTCCTAATAACTACTTGTATGAGGAAAGAGACAATGAAATAGAGAGTAAGTCCATACTCTGCATGTTTCACAACAATTTATGATTTATGCTTTATATTAAACTAGCGACTTGCCCGCCAAAAAAATGACAGTCACTCAAATTTGAAGCCATGGCAATGCTGTTTAGCACACAATGTTAAGCTTTTTATACTCTAAGGACCTTCAGCGCTCATTGCGAGCCTCACCTCGCGTGTCCTTTAGCTCGTCTCTATATTTTTTTAAATACTAATTAATGAATTAATTGAATAATAAATTAATATAGTTTACCTTTTTCTAATTAATATATGTAACAATCAATAGCCTGGAGAGGTAACAATCTCTTTTTATTGTCCCGCAGCATATAATGTCCACTTGCTGGGCTGAGGAGATAGTGTTATGAATGTCCCAACTGTGCATTAGAAATAGGCGGCGTGCGCAAGTGCAAACCGTTGGTTTATTTGTGTAAAACGCTATTTTAGATGCGTAATGTTATTAGTTAGGATTGTAAAATTGCGTTGCTTGTCTATGTGTTATGCGGTTCGTGAGCATTTGCCGTCCTTTGTAATACTGTATCTAAATCTAAATAAAAATCAGAGAGAATATTTACATCTGGGAGTGGGAAAAGAGGATATAGATGTGTTAAAGGCCCTAATGTCTCTATTAGAAGAAAACAAACAATATAAAGGGGACAATCTGACCCCAGGGAGATGGAGGAGTAAGAGTGTGTTCACACCACAACTTAAAGAGTATGCAAACATATGGGTATTTCTCCAGCAAGTCAGCAATGATATAGAACAGATTGACCAAAGACCACTAACTAAAATACATAATCTCTCAAAATTGGAATATGAGAGGGGGCGTGTCCGGACGCTGAAGGGAGCAGACCTGCTGAGCTGCAGCTCCGTGGCCTCTATATTATAAAAGGGGTATAAGGACCCAAAAATCAGGTTACCCTGTCTTGGCTACCTATGACACCTCCAGAAATGGAGACCATCTCAAGGACTCCCTAATTCCCCCTCCGGAGCCGAAATTCGGCAGCGTGGGCTTGAGGCCTACTCCATCAGGCCTCCCGCAGCAACTACTCCCGGCAACCCCCCCATGCAAGAGGAATAGGGGGCACAGCCGTCCGACAGAACGTCGCCGCAAGGCCTGCACCCGGCCGAGGGAAAGAAGACCCACAGCTTCGGTTATCAGAGGTGTGACCCGGGGAGGGTCAGCTGAAGAGATCCCACGCTTAGGCCCGGCGGGCCGAAAAAGAGCATACCCGCTTCCCCTACCTGCAGCTTCCATCAGGGCACACTCAGGACTCAGGAGCAGGACAGAGGACTCTATAGCTGGGCAAGGTGAGAGAGCCGCCAGGGAGGAGGGGGCTTGGGCGGAAGAGCCTCATGGTGATGGTGGCCATCTTGGCTAAGGGGGCCAAGGGCTCACCCCTGCAAAACGAGCAAGTCCCGGGCACATCAAAGGGGAGCTTGCATAACACCAGGGAAGCTTCCCACCAAACGAGCGGCGGCCATCTTAGGCCTACCCACATACCATAGTGACTCAGCCAGAGCTCCACTTTTTGCACACCGTAACTGTGGGACTGCTCCCCCAGGGGGCCTAAACGGAGGTTTGTCTATAGGCTAGGACAATCCAATTACAAACTGAGAGCCTGACTGTTGTTTTCTGCAATCCATTAGAGGCTCCCATATATCTGCAGCACCAGACAGCAGAACGGGAAGCCGCCATTTTGGAAGAGGGCAAAATAGACAAAATGCCAGGAGTCTGCTCTCTCTGCTACCACTCCAGAGGCCATCAGGCAAGCAAATTTAAGTCTATACTTAAAGGACAGAGCTGCATGTCCCAGAGCTATAGAAAAGAATAATAAGCAATTTAATGTGGCATCTCTAGAAGACCCCCCAACACTGAGAGTACCAGAGGGGCACTGCTGCCATCCAGAGGACTGCATTTGAACTGCTTGCATCTTCACTGGCCTGCTTATAGTCATCATAATATTCGACTGCAGTGATAATACACAATATACCAAAAAAGTAATTAGTCTTATGACTCTTGTTCCGGGACAATACCCTGCTACACTGCCACGGGGGAACCTGATTGGTCTTTTCCTCAACATCTTGCATACTACGTATCTTTATATATCAAGGGCATGTGTCCATTGAGGCCAATGCCTAAAGCAATGCACCCTTGGGACTGAACTCCACTCTGAGGGGTACCCTAATAGATCGCTAGCACAGCAGCACTGGAAACTACATCTTCCAACCGTACTATCAGTAAACAGCTGACTCACTAAAAGATTTTGACCGCCTGCTGGGAATCCGAACATCTAACCACTCTGACCCTATGCTCAATTCATTACACGTCACAAGATGGCAAGAGATGGGGAGGAACAAGAGAGCCCTACTAACAAAGAGAATTACAGAATTCTGCAAGCCTCCAGGGGCAACGAAGGAGGTGGCATCACACCCGTTGGGAGAATCAGGGGATGAGGGCCTGGCAGACCTGCCCCATCCTGACATGAACCTCTCTAAAAGCTCCTTAGCCCAGATTGAGGGACTATTGCAAGCATACATGACCAAAACAGTTGATGCCATCAAGAAAGATAGCCATGAATTGGGCCAAAGGACCCACTTGCTTGAAGAGACCACCGATCAGATTGTTGAGGCACAAGAACGTAATAGACGTGAAATTCATCAGAATTCTTCTCGCATAACGGCCTTGGGAGATAAGTACGAAGACCTTGAGAACCGCTCGAGACGCTACAACATAAGAATAAGAGGAATTCCCAGAGCGGTTCAGGATCTGAAGCAATATGTCTCGGAGACACTGGCCATGATCCTGCCGGAGGTCCCGCCTCGCAGCTGGAAATTGAAAGGGCCCATAGAGCCCTAGGGGCGACAAAAAAACTGGAGGTGCCCAGAGATGTTATCATTCAATTTCCTTGGCAACAAACAAGAGACCTGGTGTAAACAGCAGCCCGAAACTCCCCAGATATCAAGGGCCTGATAATGCTCCACTTCTTCTCTTTGCGGACCTCTCCCCCATCACGCTGGCCAAGCGCAGAGACATGAAGCCAGTCCTGGGAGTGCTGATTCAACACAACATTCACTATCGGTGGGGCTTCCCCTTTGCCTTAGTATTCCAGTACAAGGGCAAATCATACTCTGCCCGCTCACTTGAAGATGGCTGGGCAATCCTCCATGCTCTTCCCATGGTCCCGGAAGAAGGAGGGGACCGGGGACCAAACCCCCGACGGGATAGGCCAAGTCTCAACCCCAAGCAGCAATGGTCTACTGTCCCGTATAAAGCTCAGGCCCAGACAACTGAGAAGACAGCTGGAGACCCCACATCCTCACCCCAGACCTGGCCCTCCCAGGTGCGGAACGAGGCAGTCTCACAGGGCCCAGATGCAAGCGGCTTGTGACCAAAGGACAGACAAAAAAAGACAAGAGAGCGGCTGTATTGAATCTTGCTCCTTTTGGAACTATGGACGGTTTTCTATCAAGTTTTTTGAGACTGAATGTTACGTTTTTTGACCTACTTTTAGGCACATTTTTCTCCAAGCGATGACATAGCTGCTGGTTATACTGTCTTTACTACACAAAGATTTCTAGATCCGAAAATACTCCCCCCTCATATACTGAGTTGCTGTTTTTTTTCTCCCTGTTCCTTCCCTGGAAATTATCCAGCCCTTCCTATTGGGGTCCTTTGGAAGAGTGGCAGGTCCACTCAACCTTCCCCACAGTGCCAGGAAAGACGACTGGTGTAGGAAGATGTGTTTGAAAGACTCATTGTGTTTCTATGAATGTTTAATTGTACTAACTGCAAACAGTTACACAGTTGTTATTAAATATTTATTCTGTGTCCTTTGTTTTTTTCTTTTTTTTTCCTTGCTCTTTTCCCCCTGGTGTACTCTCTCCATTTCCGCGCCAATGTGGGCCGTGCTTGGCTTTCAGATGTGGTCCCGGCTCCCTCCCAGCCGCTCTCTCCATGTTGGGTACTTTACAGGACAAGGTAAGGTGACTGGACAACACAGCCCCACACTATACACTCGTAATGGCAAGACAAATTAAGAAGGCTCTAGACAGTTTGAGCCTGGTATGCGCCTGGTGGGGGCACCACGCACACAGTAGGGACTATACTTACTATTCCCACACCCACGGATCTTATTAGCGGATCGATAGCTTCTTGATAGCTTCGTCATAGTTTGATCGCTCAAAGAGGGCGGAAATACGGGTCTGCCCCTGGTTGGATCACGCGGCGGTAAGCATAGACATTGACTTAGGGTTGAATATATCCACACCGTATGCCTGGAAACTAAATGAGCTCCTACTCGCTCATCCAGAGCTGTCGGAACAAATTAAAAAAGGATCTCCACTTTTTCTTTGAGTGCAATGGGACGGGTAACTCGAACATAGGATGGGTATGGATGGCACATAAGGCCTTTATCCGGGGCTCCTGCAATAAAATGGCTTCTGCTTTTAAAAAGAAATGTAAACTCAAAGAGCAGGAATTAACCACTAAGCTACAGGACTTATAGTCAAGGAACCAATCATGCCCCTCGTCCAGACTTCGCCAGATGATAGAACAGTGTCGGCTAGAGTTAGACGCAGTACTCTCCCACAAAACGGAGAAGGCCCTTAGACGAACCAAGCCAGACTCCTTATTAGCTAGGAAGCTGTGATCTAAGATAGCTGAGTCTAAGATATTGCGGATTAGAACTGCAAAGGGGCAGATAACGGTTAGCCAAGTTGTCATCAAGCGTACGTTTGCGGATTTCTATAGCTTAATATATTCCACGAAGCTGCAACCCAACGCAAATCTTCTCAGGTCCTAGATTCCTGTGACCTCCCCAAAGTCTCAGATTAGAATACGGATACACTTAACTCAGACATAACAGTAGAGGAGATATTAAAAGTCATCAACAACTTGAAACCAGGGAAGGCCCCAAGGCCCTGACGGCTTTACCAATTCCTACTACAAGTCTTTTGCGCATATTCTAGCACCATATCTCTGCCAACTGTTAAACTCCATCCTAAACAGGGAACCGATGCCCCGGGAGCTAAACAGAGCTGATTGTTTTTCCCAAAGAAGGCAGGGACCCACTAGACCCGAATAATTATCAGCCTATATCCCTTATAAATGGAGATCTTAAACTGCTAGCCAAAATTATTGCAGATAGGATCTCGGGGTTCCTTCCGGATCTGATCCACAAGGATCAAACAGGTTTCGTTCAACATCAGCTGACAGCGGATAACATCAGAACTACGAATGTCATCCAACTGGCCTCCCAGAGCCAGTCCCCTCTCTGTGTGCTAGCCCTCGATATGGAAAAAGCCTTCAACACATTGGAGTGGTCTTATCTGTATGCAGTGCTGGCCAAATTCGGCTTTGAAGGGAGATTCATACAACTTATTAGAACACTGTACTAAAATCCGCAGGCCGGACTGAAACTTCCGGGTTCGGAGAACATCTCTATAGACATACAGAGGGGGACCAGGCAGGGATGCCCACTTTCTCCACTACTTTTTGCGCTGGCGATCAAGCCTTTTGCTCAAAAGATTAGATGCAACACTGAGATACAGGGAGTGCGGGTGGTTCTTCACCACTTTAAATGTTCGCTCTTTGCGGACAACCTTCTTTGTACACTAACGGAACCATCAACGTTGATTCCCGCTTTGTTGTCGACTCTAGGCGGATTTGGCACCCTGTCGGGGCTACAAATTAATGTTGAAAAGACTGAGGCCTTAGAAGTTGGCATACCACATGCGGTCCTGGGGGCTTTGAAAGCGGAGTATAGATTTCAATGGCCTAAAAACTCTATTAAATACTTTGGGGTTAGAATCCCCAGGAAGCTGTCGGACATATATAAGGCCAACTTCCCACCCCTATTTAAACAATTAATGGAAGAAATGCGACGATGGGCGAAATACCATATCTCATGGACAGGGGGGATAAATTCGGTAAAATTACGGTTTTGACAAGAATATTATATTTATTTAGAACTCTCCCAGTCCCGCTAGACATGAAGGAACAAGATAAACATTGGGCTTCTATTTTCAATTTTCTATGGCGAGGTAGGTCGCTGCGTATAGCAAGAAGGACTATGTACTGGCGGAGGTCTCAGGGGGGACTCTTGTGCCCAAACTTGAGACTTTACCTGAGAGCGGCGCAGCTCGGGATACTATAGTCTGGGATGTGCCCCCCTCAGGTGTCAGGCAGAGGAACTGTAACCCCATAATATCTTCAACTCTAGCGGCTTTGGCTCTGCTTAAGTCGATTGGCGGCTTGGCTCCCCTCCTATTGTTATCCGTAAGATCTTTCCCGGAATTCGGGACGGCGTTTAGCCTCACCTCTGGACAATGGTGGCTAAGCAGCCCACTGGAAAGAGCAGGAACCTGGTTTTCAGACGACGCTCTGCCTTCCCACACCTTTCTTATCACCAAATATCACATACCAGAGAGTGAACTCTGGAATTACAGAAAAATTAGACATTGGATATCCTCACTAACCCGGGTACATGGAACCCCAAAAATTCCTGGTGGTCGACTATATGTGCAAAATTGCCCTCTATCAAGGGCCTCCTTGGGTCTCTATATTCTTTTCTGAATGACTCTCTGAACAAACAGAAGCCAAAATATATGCTCCAATGGGAGAAAGACCTGGGTAGGGAGCTAGATGGAGCAACTTGGAGAGAAATTTGCACCAACTTAACAAAAGGATCATACACATATAGCCTACTTGAGACCTACTATCATCCCTATCTAATGTCCAGACTTAATAATAGTCTTAGCGAGGACTGTTTTAGAGGATGCAAAGCTAAGGGAGACTTTCTACATATATGGTGGACGTGTACATTAGTGCAGAAGGTGTGGAAAGAGATGACTGACTTATTCTCGCAAGTGACAGAAAGTTGGGGCCGGAGATGGAGACCTGTCTTCTGGGGGTTCATGGACCCAGTCTCTCTAAAACCAAAGCAAATTATGGCAATTCCTGGCTCTCGTCACCAAAACCTGTATTGCAAAAAACTGGAAAACTACAACACTGAGCTCCAGAGAGATCATTTTGAAAATAAACTATGTTATGGAAAACGAAAGATTGTCCCATGTCCTTCAGAACACGGCCCCTCTATTCCAAAATATCTGGACACCATGGCTGACCACTGCCCACAGCATTAATGTTGGGATATGACTGGGACTGTAAGGATTGAAGCTCTTGCCGAAGGATGGCGGTCATGGGGGAGCACAGATAACCACTCATACCAGTAGAATTTCTGCCGGTGCGGCACTGGAGGAGTACGCCAGGTATTTTCTGACCCCTTTTTTTTTTTTTCTTCTTCCCTACCCCTGTTGACACAGTTGATCTCCTGATAAGAGGTAGATAAAACAAAAAATAAAATAAAAATACCATGTTTGAAGACATAGAGGGATAGACAGGGCACAAGATAATAGTGAAGCAATGTACCAGTAAGAATATTATGAAAACTGTATGCAGTCTTTTCGTCAAGATGCTGGGGAATTGTGTTGCTGTATAACCCGACTGCCCTGTTGTTCTCTTCTTTTTCCTTTGACTTTATGCCATGTTATGTTGTTACCCTGTCTTCAATAATAAAAAGAATGGATAAAAAATCAAATGGAATATGAGACATTGCAAGAGCTAAGACAAAATAGAGATATTCGAAGAAAACCTGCAGATAAAGGTGGGAATATAGTAGTGATAGGGAATAAGGAATATAAAGAAACGTGCAATAGAATTCTTCAAGATAATACCACATATGAGGTGATTCCAAAAAATCCCACAATAGATTATAAAAAGATACTCAAAAACATCTTAGACAAAGCAAAAATTGATGAAATTATAGATGATAGCACGTATAATTTCTTACTGCCCAAATTTCCTGTTATTTCCACTTTCTATGCGTTACCCAAGGTTCACAACAAACGTACACCTATTCCAGGAAGACCTATAGTCTCTGGCATGGATAACTTATCACATAACTGCAGTTAGCCTATAAACATGCTCTTGGATGTAATAGAACAGAATTACTCAATAACCATCAAAAGAGTGCAGTCTCAAAAGTTGAGACAATAACAAATATTACATCAACAGAATTCAAACAGAGGCTTTCAAAAGCGAGGCAAACAGAAAATACAGCTAGATGTATTATGACTTATGGATATGACTCCAATGTTATTAGGAACATTCTCTCAAAACATTGGCATTTACTATTGATTGATGAAGATCGTATTTGATTGATGAAGATTGGTAGAGGTACCAATCTCAAAGACATATTGGTACACAGTTACTTTAAAGAGAACAACCCACGGGGAAACATGGCTACAACCACCAAAAGGATGATTTAGATGTGGGCGGTGTAGCTTCTGTAAGTACATAAAATCAACACAAGGATATGAACATCCTATCACAAAGGAAGTTTTTAAGATCGATAAATTCTATAATTGTATGTCCACAGGAGTCATTTATGTAGCCACATGTTTATGTAATAAGGTATACGTGGGTAAAACACGAAGACAGCTACGTCATAGAATTGGTGAACATATTTTTGCCATCAACAACCTTTACGATACGCCAATTGCACGCCATATCAGATATTATCACAATAACAACAGTGATTGTGTGTGGTGGATAGTGTAGATTCAGGTCCAAGAAAAGGAGACCTTAAAAGAAAGCTTTTACAATGTGAGGCAAGATGGATTTATAAACTGAGGGCCCAAGCTCCCAAAGGGCTTAATGAAGGTTTTTCTTTCACACCATTCATCTGAGAAATGAAAAATGGAAAATGAAAAGTAATACGGAATCCTATCTGGAACTAATTTAAGCAATGTCAAACAATAATGGCCTAAGATCCTTTCTTGATGATCATTTACTTTATGAACTGAGACATATAGTATGGTTCAATATTAACACTCTTGAACAGAATGCTATCCATTAAATCTCAGACATAAATATATCTGGAAGTATCTATGTATAAATAAAATGCCCAAGTCATTAACCATCCAGGGACAGGCTTTCCCTTTATACTATGCATTAAGAAGGTAACAAAGTCTATTACCTTAGTTGGAATAATCTATATAGAGTCAGATAATATTGGCCTAACATCTGGGTCTCAATATTATTCATGAAATTAGGTAAATGGTATTATCTTAAATGGACAATGATATAAATATATCTGGAATCATCTATGAATGAATCAAAGAAACTTGAACCAAAACTCAAGGATCTATTTCATGTAATCATTATTGCACATTACACCATATATAATGTTTTCTCTCTTTTTTCACTAAGGTCTAAGTCAATTCTGCACATCATCACAATTGCATTATACAAATATAACTTAATATTTAAATACATGTATATTATAACCAATATTCAAGTGTATAGAATATTCATTCTTACACATTTTAAGCATGTATTACACTTATGAAGTTATTATTTATATGATAATCTTCATTTAAATATTATTAAAGACACAGTCACATTAAAGACACAGTCACTTATTTATTTATTTATATTTAGGAACACATTCACTTGAAGTGATATAATAGAACTTTGAAATATCTGAACCTATAGAGTCCGATAGATTTAATACCTTAAATATTATTCCACTAATTTATCTGTGGATATGACTGGATAAATCCATGTATGTATTAATAATAAGATCTAAGGATCTTAATAAAGCCTTACTCAATAACTCTGAATAATATACGGGATAGTAATAGAGAGACTTTCCCCCCTTCAAACATTTACATTAGTATAAGCAATACTGGTA
Organism: Discoglossus pictus; assembly: GCA_027410445.1. Classification (NCBI taxonomy): domain Eukaryota; kingdom Metazoa; phylum Chordata; class Amphibia; order Anura; family Alytidae; genus Discoglossus; species Discoglossus pictus. The sequence continues at coordinate 5,790,992 of CM050171.1, read as the reverse complement.
ATAGGGCAGACCAGATCAATGGCAGGGTTATATATGCATCAGCCCACCATATATGCTGGATAGTTTATGTATTTAAGCTTAGTCCTTGGATTTTGTCACACTTAATATATGTTCCTACTGCACTATATACAGATTAATGGCAGGGTTACATATGTATAAGTCCATCACATATGCTGGATAACTCATGTATTCAAGCCTAGTCTTTGGATCCTGTTATGCTAAATATATGTTCCCACTGTACTATATATAGTTATTTGGTAGCCATAGGTCTCCTTTCTATGTGACACTGACTAACACCACTATTCCAATATGGGTTCCTATGGCAAACTATTCAATATAAAAGACTGTCAACGGTGTCTATGCCCTCCCACCTTTGATAAAGACGTCAGAATACGTCGAAACGCGCAGGCGTAGGCGTTTACACGCTTACGTGCGTCACCACACACGACGTAGTCCACGCTAAACCAGGAAGTAATGACATGCAGTAATAGCGTCCTGGATAAGCAGCATGGTGCTAATTAGGTAACAATTAGTACAAGGCAGTATGGCTCAAAGATATAAGGCAATATGGCTCAAATAGATAGCGTTTAACTACTATTTATAATAGAATTAATCATCTTCAGAACTACAAGTATTTTGAGCTTTGAATTTTGCCCGGAAAGTCACCAGATAACAGCTCACTTAAAAAATGGGGTAGTTGCTACGAATATGCATTGCACATAGTGAGTTTGGACTGTAGGACTTTAATCGGAATATAAACCCTATTTATCTAGGCAAATCTAATAAAGGATAAGAGACAAGAAAAATAATGCAAGTCTCTTATTGAGAGATAAGAAAAAAAATTCTACATTTCTCTGCCTTAGCTTAGGGTAACTGTCACTGCCAACCATACTACAAACAGTACCCCACACAAGAAAAGTCTATAAAGTCTATAAGGTCTGAAATGTTAGAATCCTCACTTACTTAAATATGTGACAATAGAGAATTCTTCACCTCAAATCCTTTATCATAAAGTTATAAAGTGATATTTATTTTCTTTTTCTCTAAAAAACCTATAAGACAAGGAACTTGTGTATAATAGTTATCTCAATTGGACTACAACTTCTACAACTTCTATGATTCTTAAAAAGTAAGAGGCAGTTAATATCTCTGTATATTATCAGAAAAGTGAACTAAATCACATTTTGCCAGAGGAGAATCGTTTCTAAAGTTTTTATATTGTTTTTAAGCTTCTTTTAACTCGTCGTTGTTATTTTTGAAATAAACTTTGTTGGCCAAACTGTAAATATTCCCACTTTACAATAAATTATAATAACATATATACAAAAAAAAAGAATTAAAAATATTTTACACCTTAAATGACCTAATAAATTGGATAAATTCCTTATATTAATATTAACAACAGATATATGAGCAGTGACAATCATTTATTTATTATTCTTTATTTTTGATGTGCCATTATATATATACTAGCCACTTGCCCGTCAAAAATGACAGCATAAAAATGTGCAAGCCTCGCAATGCTGTGTCCTCTCCCTCCCTCTTCTCTCCTCTCTGTGAGCCTTGCAATGAGCGCCTTCAGCACTCATTGTAGGCCTCACGTCACAAACGACGGGATAATATTTAATTTTTCTCCCCCCCTCCCCTGTCTCTTTCCCCCCTCTCCCTCCCCTGTATCTCTTTGCCCCACTCTCACTCCCCTGTGTCTCTTTGCCCCCCCCCCTCTCTCTCCCCTGCTCCCCCACCAGTCCCCTGTCTCTCTTTGACTCCCTCTGTCTTTCATTTGCCATTTACGGGTTTGAAAACATTTGCGGGCTTGGTGAAATTGAGCAATTGAATAGCGATTTGTGATTTTAGCTTTGCGGTCTTGAGAAACAGTTACGGGTTTACCGCCGCCATTTTTTTTCAAGCCCATAACTCGGAAGCCGTTCGGAGCCCACCTAAAGAAGCCAATTGAATATCAAATTAGCTTGTGACCTCACTTACGGGCTCCCAGATCGCCCAAAAGCCCAAATGAATATGGCTCTTAGCCTTGCAGCGGTAAAAGATCAAAGACTTCTGGAGGCTGAAAGCTACGGGTTTAACGGTCGCCCTTTTTTTTCAAGCCCGTAACTTGGAAGCCATTTGGAACACGCAAAAAGATGCCAATTGAATAGCAAATTAGCTTGCAACTTTACTTACTTCCCTGTCTCTTCCCCTGCGCCCATTGCGGCCCTCGCCTGTCCTTCCCCTCTACCTTGTGGGCCTATTGCAGGCTTCGTCATGCGCTAAGAGCTTAGCCGCTCATTGCGGGCCTCAGCATGCGCTAAGCACATGCCCAAACCCACAATTGGCAAGCCTCACGATGAGCGCCTTCTCTCTCCCTCTTTCCTTCCCTTGTTCTGAGTCCTCTCCCTCCCTCTTCTCTCCTTCTCTCTCCTCTCTGCAAGCCTTGCAATGAGCGCCTTCAGCACCCATTGCAGGCCTCCCGTCACAAATTACAGGATAACATTTCATTTTTCTCTCCCCCCCGTGTCTCTACCGCCACTCCCTCCTCTGTGACTCTTTCCCCCTCTCTCCTTCCTCTGTGTCTCTTTTTCCCCCTCCACTGTGTCTCCTTATCCCCCTCCCTCCCCTATGTCTCTTTGCCCCTCTCCTTCTCTTGTGTCTTTCCCCTCTATCCCTCCCGTGTCTCTACCCCCTCCGTCCCCTGTGTCTCTTTACCCCACTCTCCCTCCCCTGTGTCTCTTTGCCACGCTCTCCCTCCCCTGTGTCTCTTTGCCCCGCTCTCCCTCCCCTGTGTCTCTTTCCCTCCTCTCTCACCCCTGTGTCTCTTTCCCCCCACTCCATCTCCTCCAGTGTCTTTTTCCAGTGTCAGATCACCTTTCTATAAAACAATTATCTGTCATCCTCCCCGAAAAAAGGGCTCTGAGTCCTTCCTTACTGCTTGCAAGAGAGGACCCTTATCCTTCTGTGGGCCTCCATGCTTTGCACCTGCTGCACCAGCGGTAGCTCCACCACTGAATGTAGGAGTTCTTGTGATAACTCTAAGAGACTGTTAGCTATCTGCCATCAGAAGAGATTTTTTTTTTGGGGGGGGGGGGCTTGTTTTGTGATGCCCCCCTTGATATCTTTGGCTGAGCTCAGTTCATGCAGCCTGGAATGACAGGGAAGAGTCACCCTGCCCAGAACGTGCCCCGACCCGCCTGTGATTGGCCGCTGGTGACGTGGGGGCACAGATCCTGCTCAGTGAGGTGTCACAGTGAATAAGTGTCAGCTCTGGAGTCCGGAGGGTTTTAGCTTCACCAGCTGAGCCGAGATGCAATGGTCAGGGAGTGAGGACGATGGAGGGGTCACACGATGAGACACGAAAAACAGACACAATAATCCAGAGGGAAATTATAGATACAGTAGACATGGCTATGGAGGGTAAAATGAGAGCAAGGAAGTGGGAGCGAGCAGGGAAGAGAGGGAGATGGGGAGAGAGGGGAGAGGGGGGGGGCAGATAGGGAGAAAGAGTGAGGTAGAAAGAGGGGGGAGATAGAGGGAGGATAGAGAGACAGAGGGAGATGGGGTGGGAAAGAGTGAGGGAGAAAGATCGGGAGAGGGGGAGGGAGAGTGGGGGGGGGAGAGAGAGGAAGAGAGGGAGATGGTGAGGGGTCGGGAGGGAGAGTGAGTGAGGGAGAAAGATAGGGGAGAGAGGGAGGGAGAGAGGGGGAAGGAGGGAGAAAGATGAGAGGGAGGGAAACAAGGGAGAGAGTGAGGGGAGAAAGAGGGGGGAGAGAGACAGAGGGAAAGAGAGAGGAAGATGGGGAGGGGGAGACAGACCATGAGGGAGAAAGATGGGGCGAAAGTGAGAGGGAAACGTGGAGAGAGAGTGAGGGGAAAGGGGGAGAGAGAAAGAGCCTTAAAAAAATTTGCCGTCATCTTTGACGGGCAAGTCGCTAGTCAAAATATAATGGATAATACCAAAAAGTATTTTAATAATAACTCTTTATTCAGATCAAGTGGATATTTCTATATATACAGAGCACCCTCCTCGAAGCACCGAGCCGAGTACTAATTATTTCTGGAGCCGGGGAATAATAATAACAAAAAATAAATAGATATATGTTTAATAAAAATTATAATTGTCTTTATCTGTGTACTTTTTATTTCTGCAAGTACCTTAGGCTTTGGTACAGGATAGAATATTTATGCCCCTGCCAGGACCTGCACCATGCTGACTGAAGGGGTTACCCACTACACAAAGCAGTGATACAGTTAACAGGACCGGGACTTTACTGGTCTGCTAAATCCGTGGCTCTGAGACCTCCGCGGGTCACAGAACGAGGAGACACAGATCCGCACCGACTACAACTGATACTGATGCTTTTTTTTAACAAGTAAAAACAAATATGTGACCATAAAGCTTCTGTATTCACCAAAATCCAAAGACAGTAGGAAGAAAATCCCTTTAATATTGGAGATTATCCATTAAAGGGACATGGAAGGTCCCTGGATGTTACTAGGTATATAATATCCCTGGGTATTTATGTACTTTATTTTATTAAGAAGTGCTTATAAGTTTTGTTTTACTGCCTAAAATCAACCAAATAGTCCCTGAATGGGTCTGCGGTCTGCAGCTTATGGAGTCACAGACTTTATATTATTAGGTGTGCAGTGTCTCATACTAACCAATCAGTGACCTTATAGGCTAGGACACTGCATACGCTGCATACGCTATATCTCTGCATTCGCTGCAGTGGGCAGACCCATACAGGGACTATTTGTTTGATTTGAGGCAGAGCTTATAAAGACTTCATGATAAAATAAAGTACATAACAGTAAATAGATACCCAGGTGTATTATATACCTAGTAACATCCCGGAACCTTCCATATCACTTTAAATGTGTTTTCCTATTTATACAGACTTGAGGAATTATTTTGTGTTGGAATAAATATCTCCCATTTCTCCCAGTCCTAGAGACCCCCAGACCTCTACTACTACCCAGTAGTCAACCCTGGTGCTTTGCACCTGCTACACCGACAGTAGCTCCTCCACTAGCTCCATGTATCCAACCCAGGGCCACCATCTACATACCCCTAGGCATCATAACCTACCCCTCATGCACCTTCTGGGTTGCTCCACCCTTCAGCACTCACTTGTGGGAAAAGAAGACATGACAGGTACCGACTTGTAATGACACGTAAGACAACTTCATGATACAGATGAAAAAACTAATGGCCGGCAGGTCAGAGGTCCTGTGACCCCAAACACCCTCTGGTCATGACCTGCTCTAATATTTAGCATTACTAGATTGTAAAGCGGGTGTAGATTTTAAACTTCTATAGTAGCAGAGACCAAACTTTAGGGGAGTATTTATTATTATTATTATTATTATTATTATCATCCTTTATTTGTAATGCCATCATATTCTGTAGTGTAAATTTACTAGGACACTACACATCCAGCCCTATAGAATCTGTATCTGCATATGCTGCAGTGGGGAGACTCATACAGGAACTATTTGTTTTATTTTAGGCAGTAAAAACAGAGCTTATAAGCACTTCTTAATAATATAAAGTACATATAAACAGATACACAGGGATATTATATACCTAGTAACATGCAGGACCTTCCATGTTATTTAAATGTCTGAATCATGTGACCCATCTGGGACCAGATTATATTTTTATACAGAATTTGAATTCATTAAGTTTCTGCACAATAAAATGGAGATTTTTTGTGTGATAAAAAGCACTATTGTGTATTTATGTCTAAAATTCCCGCTCTGACCTTATTATTAGTTATCTTGTTAATATTATTTATTAGTTAACTAACTATATTCAGGATAACCAGACGTTTATCACAGACGTAACATCCCCTTATAATCCATCACCAGCCTCAGGCGACCTTCGCTGGTGCTCCCTACTCTGAATATAGTGATAAGGAGCCCCCATGCAGCTTCCTATATTGTTGCTGATTCTACCACCCCTGCTGGGTAATCGCTCCATGAATCAAAACTCATCTCCTTTAAATATTTAAATGAGTAATGAAGCTTTGATTGCATTAGCCCTGACAGTCCGGTAACTAAAATGAAAAATAATTTATTTTATATTTATTTTATATTATTATTATTACAATTCTCCATTTATTTTTTAATTGATTGTTTAAACTGATATTTAGTATTGCAGTCTGCACTTTGTTATAACTTGGCCACAGTTCTGCACTGCATTACTTTGTTAGTTCAGTCCGCTCCTGTAATTGTTGTCCTGTATTTACTTGTGGTTTATTGTGATGTTTACTCAGGAGCTAAACAGGAAAGAGGAGGAAATATAATAGTGACAGTGCAAATATCCAGGGAGAGAGGGGGAGAGAGGGAGAGTAGAGGGGAGAGAGAGGGAGGGAGAGGAGGGGGAAGAGGGGGGAGGGAGAGGAGGGGGAAGAGGGAGGGAGAGGAGGGGGAAGAGGGAGGGAGAGGGGGAGGGAGAGGAGGGGAAGAGGGAGGGAGAGGGGAAGAGGGAGGGAGAGGAGGGGGAAGAGGGAGGGAGAGGGTGGGGGAGAAAGGGGGAGGGGGAAGAGGGTGGGGGAGAAAGGGGAGGGGGAAGAGGGAGGGGGAAGAGGGAGGGAGGGGGAGAGAGAAGATGGAGAGGGAGGGAGAGGGAGAGAGAAGATGGAGAGGGAGGGAGGGGGAGAGAGAAGAGGGAGGGGGAGAGAGAAGAGGGAGGGGGAGAGAGAAGAGGGAGGGGGGGAGAGGGAGGGGGAGAGGGAGAGAGAGGGAGGAGGAGAGAGGGAGGGAGGTGGAGAGGGAGAGAGGGGGAGAGAGGGAGGGGGAGGGAAACAGGGAGGGAGAGGGAGGGAGGGAGAGAGGATGGAGGGAGGGAGGGAGGGAGAGAGGGAGGGGGGAGAGAGGGAGGGAGAGATAGGGGAGGGGGAGATAGGGGCAGGGGGAGGGAGGGGGAGATAGGGGCAGGGGGAGGGAGGGAGGGGGAGATGGGGCAGGGGGAGGGAGGGGGAGATAGGGGCAGGGGGAGGGAGAGAGGGGGAGATAGGGGCAGGGGGAGGGAGGGAGGGGGAGATAGGGGCAGGGAGGGAGGGGGAGATAGGGGGAGGGGAGGGAGGGAGTGGGGAGATAGGGAGAGGGGGAGGGAGGGTGGCTGGAGATAGGGAGAGGGGAGATAGGGGAGGGAGGGGTAGATAGGGAGAGGGGGAAGAAGGGAGGGGGAGATAGGGAGGGAGGGGGGAGAGGGGGAGGTAGGGAGAAGGGAGATATTGAGAGGGGAGATAGGGGGAGA